>OX246744.1:33470081-33545081 GCA_945910005.1 Isoperla grammatica
ACAAAAACAAAACAAACTACTGAACTATATAAAATATAATCAAGAACAAGAAAAAATAATTGAGAAATGAAATAAAATCAAATGAAGTGGAAATTCAACATATTAAAAAAAAAAAAAAAAAAAAAAAAAATAGAAGTATGCAAATAAGAAAGAACATGAAAAAACAAAAAAAATTGTTGGAAAAAATAAATATATGTATATATATAAAAGTGAAAAAGAAGAGAAAAAAGAAGAAAGAAAAGAAAAAAAAAAAAGAAAAAAGAAAAAAGAAAAAGGATAAAGAAAAAAGAAAAAAGAAAAAAGAAAAAAGAAAAAAGAAAAAAGAAAAAAGAAAAAAGAAAAAAGAAAAAAAAGAAAAACTGATTTGTTAACGGTCCCAGCTCAAACGAAATGAGGATTGCAAAAAATCAGAAACTGCAATCTGGGAAAAATAAAATTCCACGTAAAAGCAACCCGGGAAACAGCACACGCCTTCTATCTTCACTTCGAATCTTGAAAGAAAGATGGTCTTGAAAAACTTGATCCGAGAACCATTTATAAGTAGAGATCAAACTGAATCAAGAGAATTCAGGAAATCGGATGTAGATTCCCAGCAGACCAACAATCATCTCCATCTAAAACAGATGAAAAACCACTTACAGTAGAACAATCTTAACTTAAACACGCCTAACTCTCATCTTAAGAATTACAGACTCAATCTTATTCCTAAATTCTAGGAGCCGCAATCTCACAAACTGGCTTCGAAGATCATGCGGAAGTGAATTCCAGAAGTGTACACCTCTGTACAAGAATGACCTGCGGAACGACTCGGAATTCATTATAGGAACCTGTAAAGTAAAAGTTAATATAGAATCACGAGTACGTTCAACAAAATTAAACATAGTTGGCATAACATCTAAATACATACCTTTCATCATCTTAAAAGTATTTACCAGCACATGGAACTTCATTCGTTCATCAATTGTCAAAAAATTGTCCTGCATGCCTTGGTGGAAAGGAACTTCATCAAATAAATGGTCTATTCTTCTTTGCAGCACAATATAATCTGCAGATGGTCGAACAGCCCACACAACTAAACAATAATCAATTATAGAGTGAACATACGAATCAACAAGTAATCTCAGCATTCTCTCAGTCACAAATCTCTTCATTCTTACAATCATACCTATTGCTGAAGACACCCTATTACAAACATATTCATAGTGCCTTTTAAAAGTAAGACTACAGTCTAAATAAACACCAAGATACTTATATTCAAATACTCTAGAAATAATGTTACCATTACAAGTTAACACTTGAGGAAATCTATTCACAGTATTATCATTAGCCTTATGAAAAATCATAAAATTAGTTTTACTATAATTAATATTGAGTTCCTGACTCAGAAACCAGTTATCCATTCTTCTTAAAATTTCTTGAAGCCTCCTGACAATTTCTTCGGTATTTGTACCTTCTAAATAAAAAACCAAATCATCAGCATACAACAAATAAGAAATACCAGACATTATATCAGATATATCATCAATGTAAAGAATAAATAAAAGTGGCCCCAAAACTGAACCTTGGGGAACTCCACACAGAATATCTATAAAATCTGACGAATAATTAGGTAGATTTATAAACATTTGCCTATTTAGAAAATAATCTGAGAGAGTAGCTAACAAATGTGGGCTAACACTATATCTAGCTTTCAACTTTTTTAAAAGAGGTAAAATGGGTACCGAATCAAATGCTTTTCTAAGATCAACAAACACAGCACCTACCTTGCCATTTCGACAGTCAATCTTCTTCGAAATGAAATCAGTGAACGCCAAGAGAGCACTCTGAGTCGATCGTCCTTTTCTGAAACCATGCTGATTAGTACTTAAACCTATAGATAAATCAATTTCATTCAGCAATCTTTTATACAAAATTTTTTCTATTATTTTACCCACTATCGGAAGAGTAGAAATTGGCCGATATGAATTTCTATCATCTTTCTTACCTTTACCCTTATAAATGGGTGTTACCTTAGCCAATTTTAGTCGTGTCGGGAAAACACCTATGAAAAATTTAGGCTAAGCTAGTTTAAAATTAACTAGGCCCTACCTTGAGCTAGACCTAACTTCAAACCTAAAAGCCGAGCCTAGGGCCTACTAAGCCTTGGCTTAGGCCTAGTAATAATTTAGTAATAAGCCTAGGCCTACCCTAATGTTTTGTTAGGCCTAGGCCTAGGCCTACAGTGATTATTAAGATAGGCCTATTGTGAATTTTTTCAATTGCAGCTCCAACATCGAAAATTAGACGCTTAAAGAAAACGTCTGTACCCTCGTGTAAACTGCCGAACAGGACCCATGACAGAATCCCGACCGAACACCAGGTGAATGTCAGAGCAGCCAGACATTCGAGAGCCGAGAGACGAAGACAAGTAGAAGAAATCAAAAACATCCAAAGGTAATTAGTTAAATGGTTACTGAACATTAGGCATAGACCTACCTAGAGAGCTATAGTCTACCTTATTTTCTAAAGAAATGTAGGCTAAGGCCTACACAGTTAGTAAGATGACAATTTAGTTGATTACGACTACGGCTAAACCATACGACTTTCTGTGAACCGGACATTACTACCAATTTTAATAAGAATGATTTGAAAGAGATGTATTCACACCATATGAGAAATCAAATAAGTGATGTGAGTTTTCAATTGAGTGTGAATTAGTAACATTGAGTACCCAGGTTACCCAAATTCATTCTCAGGATTCGATACTAATCTACAATCTGAATGCAGAATGATCGCAATCGTAATTTCTGTTACTTACTACGCGAGCCGCGTTCGTATGGACTCGGACGTCTATCTTTATAATACATTCTATTGTATAGAAGTACTTTTCAGCAGTCAGAAAGTAAATACTAATCTATCTTAGTATCGTTCTTATATTATTTCTAATACAATATAAACAATAGGTACATAGGCTACTAAATATTACAGGTTTGGTTCGTACCAAAAAAAGTAGACATGCCACTTTTCCTCGGTAGGCCTACACACCGAAGTGCTTGTCAGGGAAATCTTGTACGAATGCAGTGTGTACGTACCGAATCGTACACTCGGCTCACATGGTAAACGTAGTTAATATGGGACCTACCCCTCACACCCACCAGAAGTTAAATGAAAATATAATTCCCATATGTTTCTAATGATGCAATTATTGTTTTCAGTTTGTGTGAGGAAAATTGCCACCAGGAGCCCAATGTCACTCTGCAAGTGGACCTCGATTCCCAGGGAGATACAGGAGAATCTTCCGAGGCAGCAGTGCAACAACGAGAGATTACGGCAGCTGAAGCCCTGATGGAGCTGCACACGTCTTTACAGAAGGAAGAGAAGATTTGTGAAGAAAATGTAGAGGTATTGTGCGACGACCTGGTTGCAGATAAGCAAGAGATGTTTGTGTCAAGTGGACCCGTAAATTTATTGACAATGATAAAAAATGATGCCGACCTAACTGCGTTTACGGGTATTCCCACACTCCGGCTTCTGAAGTCTCTAACAGATGCTGCAGAAGTTTTACAGTCCACGCGTAATGGTGCGAAAAAGTTACAACTTGATTTGACAGAACGAATTGTTTTAACAATGGTTAAAATTAAATTAAACATCAGTTTCACATGTTTATCGATTCTGTTCGGCATTAGTATAACAACATGTATTAGGTACTTTCACTTAACTGTAGAATTGTTGAGCAGTGTTCTCACAAATGCAATAATTTGGCCTGAAAAAGAAGACATTTTACGTAACATGCCTATATGCTTCAAAAAGTACAAGGAAACTCGAGTGATTTTAGACTGTACTGAAACACCAGTGGAGAAGCCAGCATGTTTGAAGTGTAGGTTAAGTACTTACTCACATTACAAGGGCCGAAATACCATAAAATATTTAATTGGTGTAGCACCAGAAGGCCTCATAACCTTTGTAAGTAAGGCATATGGTGGACGAGCGTCAGACAAAGCAATTTACCTGCAATCTGGATTAATGTCTCGATTAATTCCATATTGTGATGCCATTATGTCCGACAAGGGGTTTCTTGTCGAACATGAATGTGCAATAAATGGAATAAAGTTAATTCGTCCCCCCTTTTTGGGAAAATCGAAACAATTCTCGGCTGCTCAGGGCCAAGCGACTGCAGACATTGCTCAAGCTAGAGTACACGTTGAGCGTTCGATACAACGTATCAAGGTCTTCAAGATTTTAAAAGGGGACTTGCCATGGAATATGGTATCTTGTATAGATCACATAATAACTATTGTTTGTGGTATTGTTAATCTTTCGAAACCAATTCTTGCTTTAGATAAATTTTAACAGGTTTTAATAGGTGAAAAAGTAGAGACAGTAATTTTTTGTAATAGCGATTAATGCGACAGCTCTCCAATTTAAGCAAAATTATTAGTTATTTATTATATATTTAAATATTTATTTTCATATTTTTACATTCTATATATATTTTTGTTATTGATTTATTATTTATGTTATATATTTATATATATATTTATTTATATTTATATATATTTATATATACTGATATAGGGTGGCACCTGCATTTAGCACTGTAGGCTTCTATAGTAGCCCACTTAGCCTATATTTTAAAATTTCAAAAATATTACAACAGAAATTTTGAGACTACTGCAAAAAAACAAAAAACTACTGACTCTATTAATAAATCTTAAGTTATCAAAAGTATTTTCAATTTATTAACTTCATACAAAGTTGCAAAAGGCCTACAATGAAATTACAACTACAATAAAAACCAAAATATGTAATACTTAGAACTAACATATTTTCTCTATATATATGTGTCCTATTACAAGTAGGGTGATATGACAAATATGTTATTTACATTTCAAAAGTAGTGATTGGTGGTAATCACTAAATTATCAGGACACTAAAATTTGTAAATTATTAACTGCTTACAAAGTTGCAGTAGACCTACAATAAATGAAAATAACTAAATATAGGGCCTACATATAAACAAATTAAATAAAGTGAAACTACAACTACAATAAAAACAAAAGTATGTAGGCCTACAACAATTAAACTTCCAATATCCTTAGAACTAATATTTTTCTTTAAATATAATATCTGTGTTGTGTCGTATTAAGCCGCATTTACATCCACTTAACGCTCAGATACGCAAATTTCAAAACATCGTCAAATTTATATGGTTGTCTACAACCAATCTATGAAATTAACAAAATTTACTTCAATCAACAAATCAGAATATTTCTGGGGGAGAGAATTTGCTCTGCGCATGCGCCACTTAACCAACTTTGTCAAATTAACAAAAAGTTGAATTTGATTTGAATTTTCGCCTCGGCTTGGCGTACGTAGCGCTAATTTGCTCAATTTCAATGTAGACGATGCTATTTGATTTCTACAGACTCAACTCGTAGACGTACGTCAAGTAAGTTCATTCACGAACGTTAAGTGGTTGTAAACGCGGCTTTACAAGTAGGCTAATATGACAAATAAGTTATTTACAGTATTTCAAAGTAGTGATTGGTGGTTACTGGTTATCACTAAATTATTGTAACCCAAAGTATGGGTGTTCACATGCTTGGAGCCTTACAGTAACTTGCTTTGGTTAGCTGTTAGAAATGGCAGTATTATGTGGAAGTATGTTTCACGAAGGCTCGATAGTAGCTGCCTACAAAAGTCCACATCGAACTTGACCTCAACAATCACGCATTCGTCAAATGCTTTGGAATATACAAGGAAATCGCACACTCGCAGATCACATACTAGCATCCCCAATTGCACTTGACCGTAGTATTTGTGCTTCTTCTTTAAACATACATTTTCACCATCAACAGTTAGGCAGCTCACCTTGCTTGCCATTTCAAGCCCTCCCAGTGTCTTTCCTTCTGCTAAACACTTAGCCTCAATTAATTTGTTACTGTCGTGCACTATTCCATCTGGGCTGTAGCCTACCCATGGAATGTTGTGGTTTATTATTAGTCCATAATTATCTACGGTATTTAAGGTTTGCCGCATGTAAGCTTTGATTGCGTTTGCTTCGTTGTTAATACCATAGCTGGTGTGAGCATTGCCCTGAAATGTGTTGAATATCATGGAATTTAACTTTGCTTCCCAGTTACGTTCTACCCGGGTGGATTTATTGTTGCTGTATGTAAACAGCTCGTAGCACTGACTGCCGGTTACTCTTGGCTTCCGTAATGCCAGCCATTTTGCACCGCACTGCGCTTGCGTGTCGAGGCATATTTGCACTGCCTCACTAGCAGTAACGTACACATGTTTTTTAAAAAAGTGTACCTCTTCGGGTGTACGCCTGTACAGTTCATACTCGTCCTTTTTAATTGACTCAATGACTACCTCATTACTTGAAATGATCATGGCCGTGGCACTAGCTCGAAGGTCTTCAGTACGACTGCCTGGAGTCTCTTCCACTGCTGGGCTGATCGTAGCTCTAACAGAACTGTAGTGGACTGCAAGGGCCGATTCCGGAGCACCTAAAGCAGAGAATGTTTCCATTAATTTTATTGGATAGTGAATTTCCCTATATACCAAGGAAATAATATAACATTTGTTATTATTTGTGAATAATGTATTCTTGACATGGACGTGGTATGGCTAATATTTTTCAAACAATGGCAATCATACATAAATTGTAGCCTATAACATTTTTAAGTGAGTTATCATATATTTAGTACTATTTTGTAATGTTCCTTATTCATAGAATTTCTTTGTACAAGGCATATACTAAAATTGTATGTAGCCTATGTGTAATTAATATTCTGTCAAATGTTACTCTGGAAAAATGTCTAGCTCTACTGGATAAATAAAACTAAAAGTTTTATGAAAAATGGTAAATGATTATTCCAAATATTATAATAGTTGCAGGGTACACATTTTCAACTGCATGATTTCCATTTCTCCCAATCCCTGAAACTGAAAGCCGTGTCACACAATGGAATTATGACCCACTTACTATCCACTAATTAATACACACTAATTAATCCACACCCAGTGAAATTTTCTTTTCAAATCTACATCAAATTAATTTGGAAGAAATTGGCACTAGGGATGGTAATATTTGCCACCACATGGACAGAAAGGCCCACACATGTAGGCCTACAGTGCAGTTGTGTGGCACTGGGTAGGCCTACTTCGTGTGGACAGCGATGAATTTGATATCTTACCAGATAGAAGTGTGTTGCGCAGGAAAGATTTTAACTCCGGTGTATCAGGCTCCTGGTTCACAGTGTACGGCAATGGCTTCACATGGCAAAACATGGAACAAGGTTCTGGCTCATACATGGCTTTCACCTGAACTTTAACTTTTCCCCATTGTTGCTCGGTGTCGGTGCAACTTAGAACTTCTAAGTTCTCCAGCGATTGCCTAGAATCAATTGAGCCCAAGTCACATCTATGTCTAAACACAATTTCATTATGCCTATAGGCCACAAATCTGGCCATGGCACAATAATGCTGTACATTTTAATTTAAGAGTGGATTCCAACTAGGCCTGGGCCTACCTATTTTCATGTACTAGCTTTATCAAGCGGACTATAAAATAGGCTCGCACTTGGCGGTGCGAGCCGAGTTTAGTGCGCACCGAGTTCGACTGATAGAAACCTCAGATCGACCTTATTTCAGTTCTATTAAGAAGCCAATCTAGCCTGGTTTAATAGAACTAGGAATATGGTTTAATAGGAAGAATACAGATTGGACTATGCTGGCTAAATGGGTTCCGAACTCTGTGCGTACTGGTCAGTCCGAACCCAGTCCGCTTTATAGTGATATAGGCAAGTCATAGGCCTAGGTCTATTACTGCTGTAGGCTTACATTCATTACAGGCCCAAAGAACATTAGTTTAGTTGGTGGGTTTCAGTTGTAGGCCTAGGCTACATTTTTCATACCCCTACATCATTTGTCAGGCCTAGGGTAGGGCCTAGGCTAGGGTCTAGGCCTAGGCCACTTCTAGGTCCCTTGGCCTACTTCGCCTCCTTCGAAGACTGACCTGAACAATTGGTAATTGTTGTGTTAGTTGTCGAAGCAGGCCAAGTAGCCCAAAAAGTTGATTTTTTGGTCTCGACTAGCAAGCCAAGACTAGGCTAGGCCCTAGGCCTTAGCCTGTTGTAGTTTTTTAGTCTGCATGTTATATTCACCTGTTCAGGTACAGCATCACGGCCACAATGTGCTTGCATTTTCCGGAGCCAGCCTTACAGGTGCATGTGGCCTCGATCTTGGGTAGTTGTCCAGCATCACGTAGTATTTTAATGTTGATTTCGTGAGGCTTGCCCAACAAACACGATGTTTGAATGCACAGCGCAAACACGTGGAAACTTGATTGTGTTTTCGCCAACAACCCACACTCTATCAAATGTTTAGCATTTAATATGGCCGTACCTTCAACAAACGGTCGTTGAAAATTCCCAACATACTCCATAATTTCGAAAATCTCTAGCGCTGGTTCAAACATATTGATGCACACGTTTAATCTACACGTTTTGTAACCTTCCGGCGCTTCGATCTCTTATTCTATCCCAACGATGCCCGACATTTTGAAATTACGCCCCCTCGATGGTGGCGCGGCACGCGGGAGTGTTAAATTCGAATCGGGTTTAACAACAAAGCGCAGCGCTCGTAGCGGCCGACCTGCGAACTAGTATGGTTGGGATAAAGTGTTAATATGGCCGCTTCTTTCGTATGTTTACATGTGTCAACTTCCCAGATTTAAAATGGAATCTAACGACTACGACTGCACTTTTGTACGTGATAATAGTAAAGGAAGCTCTAACAGCTATTGTTCTGTACCGCAATGCCAAAACAGGGCACGTCCAGGCATATCATTCCACAAATTTCCTCGGGAAATGACACTGCGGTCCAAGTGGGTGAATGTACTGAAGATAGGGAAAACAGTATCAAAATGTATGTGTGTTTGCAGCGAACACTTCAAACCCATAGGCGCCGACTACGGGGGGGCTTGGGGTCTGGCGCCCCCCCTGAAAAACGTCAGGGGGGGCAGAGCCCCCCCTGAGATTGAATCGAACGCTTAGGAAAAATACGACATTTTCTCATATTGATGCGTGATCAGCGTGAACTTATAACTTTCGTTCGAAACTCGCCAAAAAGATTAGCAATCTTCAAGTAATTTCAAGATGACGATTCACAAGCCATTGAGGCCATTTTGCCAAACACGGTGATGGTGTTTCGTATCAAATCGAATCTTATTATCAAACGATTATAACGTTTTTGCAAGACGTTCACTTGACAGGCCAGGGCGATGGGGCTGAAAAAGCCAATGGATTTCTGTTAAAATTTCTCCAGTTTTGAAACGTACTATTTCACGTCGTTCATGATCAGTGAAAGTCGAAATTTTCCAAAGCACTTACCTCTATTTTTAAACGGCACAACGGCCACAACCTCAACACAATTACAACGGCAATCGAGGTATTAGTATTACGTCGTGACGGATTTTTAGCGACTTGGGAAAAATCACTGTTGAGCTTACAAGCTTGATTTAGTAGAGCCAAACGTTTCCAGGGAAAGGAAAATACCCCGTCGACTTGACGATGGCAGTGACGTTCATGGTTACCAAACGACATATCTATAAGTATTCAAGTTTGGGATCAAACTTCATCCAGTTTTCGAAATGGGTTTCAGGAAAAAGTAATCAATTATATGGCCAAAATGAAACAATTTGCAACTTGAAAGATCGATGGAGAAAATGAAACGTTTTTTTCAAGGGGGATTTTGATATTTCTCTTAACTATAGCAACCCCATAGACCTCTCCAAACTTCGTGATGATGATATTTTGGGTTTTACGTCCCATATGTTTGCAACGAGGCTAATCGAGACGATGACTGGGGTATTATGATTATGAAAAAACGCCACGTGACGTCCATGCCCAAGCCAGGATTCGAACCTGGGACGCAGAGACCGCGGTTTACTACCAACGCCTAATCAACCTCAGCTAACTGCACCAGCTCCAAACTTCGTTACTACTAACTGTGTATCCAATGTTTATGCGAGTCATTTTTTTTTTGAGCCCCCCCTGAAATGTTGACAAGTCGGCGCCTATGAATCAAACCTGAAGACTTCTTTTACTTTGGTAAGTGTGAATTTAATACATATAGTAGTAGGCCTAGTTTTTCCCAATAATATCTCAGGTTATGCTTTCTATGCCTCACCAAGCCTCACCTAGGGCTAGGCCTAGCCTACTGGCACACGCTAGGCCCTAGGCTTATTGATAAATTTTTACCATAATATGTTCGAAATTGCTTTCTTGGTAGGGTCTAGGGCTATGCCCAAGGCCAACCCACATCAATTTGTGTAGAATAGAGCCTTGGCCTAGCCCTTGGTGCCATATGTAGGCTAGGCCTATAGGCCTAGGAAAGAATAGGCCTAGGTTATTTAGGCTAAGCTAGTTTAAAATTAACTAGGCCCTACCTTGAGCTAGACCTAACTTCAAACCTAAAAGCCGAGCCTAGGGCCTACTAAGCCTTGGCTTAGGCCTAGTAATAATTTAGTAATAAGCCTAGGCCTACCCTAATGTTTTGTTAGGCCTAGGCCTAGGCCTACAGTGATTATTAAGATAGGCCTATTGTGAATTTTTTCAATTGCAGCTCCAACATCGAAAATTAGACGCTTAAAGAAAACGTCTGTACCCTCGTGTAAACTGCCGAACAGGACCCATGACAGAATCCCGACCGAACACCAGGTGAATGTCAGAGCAGCCAGACATTCGAGAGCCGAGAGACGAAGACAAGTAGAAGAAATCAAAAACATCCAAAGGTAATTAGTTAAATGGTTACTGAACATTAGGCATAGACCTACCTAGAGAGCTATAGTCTACCTTATTTTCTAAAGAAATGTAGGCTAAGGCCTACACAGTTAGTAAGATGACAATTTAGTTGATTACGACTACGGCTAAACCATACGACTTTCTGTGAACCGGACATTACTACCAATTTTAATAAGAATGATTTGAAAGAGATGTATTCACACCATATGAGAAATCAAATAAGTGATGTGAGTTTTCAATTGAGTGTGAATTAGTAACATTGAGTACCCAGGTTACCCAAATTCATTCTCAGGATTCGATACTAATCTACAATCTGAATGCAGAATGATCGCAATCGTAATTTCTGTTACTTACTACGCGAGCCGCGTTCGTATGGACTCGGACGTCTATCTTTATAATACATTCTATTGTATAGAAGTACTTTTCAGCAGTCAGAAAGTAAATACTAATCTATCTTAGTATCGTTCTTATATTATTTCTAATACAATATAAACAATAGGTACATAGGCTACTAAATATTACAGGTTTGGTTCGTACCAAAAAAAGTAGACATGCCACTTTTCCTCGGTAGGCCTACACACCGAAGTGCTTGTCAGGGAAATCTTGTACGAATGCAGTGTGTACGTACCGAATCGTACACTCGGCTCACATGGTAAACGTAGTTAATATGGGACCTACCCCTCACACCCACCAGAAGTTAAATGAAAATATAATTCCCATATGTTTCTAATGATGCAATTATTGTTTTCAGTTTGTGTGAGGAAAATTGCCACCAGGAGCCCAATGTCACTCTGCAAGTGGACCTCGATTCCCAGGGAGATACAGGAGAATCTTCCGAGGCAGCAGTGCAACAACGAGAGATTACGGCAGCTGAAGCCCTGATGGAGCTGCACACGTCTTTACAGAAGGAAGAGAAGATTTGTGAAGAAAATGTAGAGGTATTGTGCGACGACCTGGTTGCAGATAAGCAAGAGATGTTTGTGTCAAGTGGACCCGTAAATTTATTGACAATGATAAAAAATGATGCCGACCTAACTGCGTTTACGGGTATTCCCACACTCCGGCTTCTGAAGTCTCTAACAGATGCTGCAGAAGTTTTACAGTCCACGCGTAATGGTGCGAAAAAGTTACAACTTGATTTGACAGAACGAATTGTTTTAACAATGGTTAAAATTAAATTAAACATCAGTTTCACATGTTTATCGATTCTGTTCGGCATTAGTATAACAACATGTATTAGGTACTTTCACTTAACTGTAGAATTGTTGAGCAGTGTTCTCACAAATGCAATAATTTGGCCTGAAAAAGAAGACATTTTACGTAACATGCCTATATGCTTCAAAAAGTACAAGGAAACTCGAGTGATTTTAGACTGTACTGAAACACCAGTGGAGAAGCCAGCATGTTTGAAGTGTAGGTTAAGTACTTACTCACATTACAAGGGCCGAAATACCATAAAATATTTAATTGGTGTAGCACCAGAAGGCCTCATAACCTTTGTAAGTAAGGCATATGGTGGACGAGCGTCAGACAAAGCAATTTACCTGCAATCTGGATTAATGTCTCGATTAATTCCATATTGTGATGCCATTATGTCCGACAAGGGGTTTCTTGTCGAACATGAATGTGCAATAAATGGAATAAAGTTAATTCGTCCCCCCTTTTTGGGAAAATCGAAACAATTCTCGGCTGCTCAGGGCCAAGCGACTGCAGACATTGCTCAAGCTAGAGTACACGTTGAGCGTTCGATACAACGTATCAAGGTCTTCAAGATTTTAAAAGGGGACTTGCCATGGAATATGGTATCTTGTATAGATCACATAATAACTATTGTTTGTGGTATTGTTAATCTTTCGAAACCAATTCTTGCTTTAGATAAATTTTAACAGGTTTTAATAGGTGAAAAAGTAGAGACAGTAATTTTTTGTAATAGCGATTAATGCGACAGCTCTCCAATTTAAGCAAAATTATTAGTTATTTATTATATATTTAAATATTTATTTTCATATTTTTACATTCTATATATATTTTTGTTATTGATTTATTATTTATGTTATATATTTATATATATATTTATTTATATTTATATATATTTATATATACTGATATAGGGTGGCACCTGCATTTAGCACTGTAGGCTTCTATAGTAGCCCACTTAGCCTATATTTTAAAATTTCAAAAATATTACAACAGAAATTTTGAGACTACTGCAAAAAAACAAAAAACTACTGACTCTATTAATAAATCTTAAGTTATCAAAAGTATTTTCAATTTATTAACTTCATACAAAGTTGCAAAAGGCCTACAATGAAATTACAACTACAATAAAAACCAAAATATGTAATACTTAGAACTAACATATTTTCTCTATATATATGTGTCCTATTACAAGTAGGGTGATATGACAAATATGTTATTTACATTTCAAAAGTAGTGATTGGTGGTAATCACTAAATTATCAGGACACTAAAATTTGTAAATTATTAACTGCTTACAAAGTTGCAGTAGACCTACAATAAATGAAAATAACTAAATATAGGGCCTACATATAAACAAATTAAATAAAGTGAAACTACAACTACAATAAAAACAAAAGTATGTAGGCCTACAACAATTAAACTTCCAATATCCTTAGAACTAATATTTTTCTTTAAATATAATATCTGTGTTGTGTCGTATTAAGCCGCATTTACATCCACTTAACGCTCAGATACGCAAATTTCAAAACATCGTCAAATTTATATGGTTGTCTACAACCAATCTATGAAATTAACAAAATTTACTTCAATCAACAAATCAGAATATTTCTGGGGGAGAGAATTTGCTCTGCGCATGCGCCACTTAACCAACTTTGTCAAATTAACAAAAAGTTGAATTTGATTTGAATTTTCGCCTCGGCTTGGCGTACGTAGCGCTAATTTGCTCAATTTCAATGTAGACGATGCTATTTGATTTCTACAGACTCAACTCGTAGACGTACGTCAAGTAAGTTCATTCACGAACGTTAAGTGGTTGTAAACGCGGCTTTACAAGTAGGCTAATATGACAAATAAGTTATTTACAGTATTTCAAAGTAGTGATTGGTGGTTACTGGTTATCACTAAATTATTGTAACCCAAAGTATGGGTGTTCACATGCTTGGAGCCTTACAGTAACTTGCTTTGGTTAGCTGTTAGAAATGGCAGTATTATGTGGAAGTATGTTTCACGAAGGCTCGATAGTAGCTGCCTACAAAAGTCCACATCGAACTTGACCTCAACAATCACGCATTCGTCAAATGCTTTGGAATATACAAGGAAATCGCACACTCGCAGATCACATACTAGCATCCCCAATTGCACTTGACCGTAGTATTTGTGCTTCTTCTTTAAACATACATTTTCACCATCAACAGTTAGGCAGCTCACCTTGCTTGCCATTTCAAGCCCTCCCAGTGTCTTTCCTTCTGCTAAACACTTAGCCTCAATTAATTTGTTACTGTCGTGCACTATTCCATCTGGGCTGTAGCCTACCCATGGAATGTTGTGGTTTATTATTAGTCCATAATTATCTACGGTATTTAAGGTTTGCCGCATGTAAGCTTTGATTGCGTTTGCTTCGTTGTTAATACCATAGCTGGTGTGAGCATTGCCCTGAAATGTGTTGAATATCATGGAATTTAACTTTGCTTCCCAGTTACGTTCTACCCGGGTGGATTTATTGTTGCTGTATGTAAACAGCTCGTAGCACTGACTGCCGGTTACTCTTGGCTTCCGTAATGCCAGCCATTTTGCACCGCACTGCGCTTGCGTGTCGAGGCATATTTGCACTGCCTCACTAGCAGTAACGTACACATGTTTTTTAAAAAAGTGTACCTCTTCGGGTGTACGCCTGTACAGTTCATACTCGTCCTTTTTAATTGACTCAATGACTACCTCATTACTTGAAATGATCATGGCCGTGGCACTAGCTCGAAGGTCTTCAGTACGACTGCCTGGAGTCTCTTCCACTGCTGGGCTGATCGTAGCTCTAACAGAACTGTAGTGGACTGCAAGGGCCGATTCCGGAGCACCTAAAGCAGAGAATGTTTCCATTAATTTTATTGGATAGTGAATTTCCCTATATACCAAGGAAATAATATAACATTTGTTATTATTTGTGAATAATGTATTCTTGACATGGACGTGGTATGGCTAATATTTTTCAAACAATGGCAATCATACATAAATTGTAGCCTATAACATTTTTAAGTGAGTTATCATATATTTAGTACTATTTTGTAATGTTCCTTATTCATAGAATTTCTTTGTACAAGGCATATACTAAAATTGTATGTAGCCTATGTGTAATTAATATTCTGTCAAATGTTACTCTGGAAAAATGTCTAGCTCTACTGGATAAATAAAACTAAAAGTTTTATGAAAAATGGTAAATGATTATTCCAAATATTATAATAGTTGCAGGGTACACATTTTCAACTGCATGATTTCCATTTCTCCCAATCCCTGAAACTGAAAGCCGTGTCACACAATGGAATTATGACCCACTTACTATCCACTAATTAATACACACTAATTAATCCACACCCAGTGAAATTTTCTTTTCAAATCTACATCAAATTAATTTGGAAGAAATTGGCACTAGGGATGGTAATATTTGCCACCACATGGACAGAAAGGCCCACACATGTAGGCCTACAGTGCAGTTGTGTGGCACTGGGTAGGCCTACTTCGTGTGGACAGCGATGAATTTGATATCTTACCAGATAGAAGTGTGTTGCGCAGGAAAGATTTTAACTCCGGTGTATCAGGCTCCTGGTTCACAGTGTACGGCAATGGCTTCACATGGCAAAACATGGAACAAGGTTCTGGCTCATACATGGCTTTCACCTGAACTTTAACTTTTCCCCATTGTTGCTCGGTGTCGGTGCAACTTAGAACTTCTAAGTTCTCCAGCGATTGCCTAGAATCAATTGAGCCCAAGTCACATCTATGTCTAAACACAATTTCATTATGCCTATAGGCCACAAATCTGGCCATGGCACAATAATGCTGTACATTTTAATTTAAGAGTGGATTCCAACTAGGCCTGGGCCTACCTATTTTCATGTACTAGCTTTATCAAGCGGACTATAAAATAGGCTCGCACTTGGCGGTGCGAGCCGAGTTTAGTGCGCACCGAGTTCGACTGATAGAAACCTCAGATCGACCTTATTTCAGTTCTATTAAGAAGCCAATCTAGCCTGGTTTAATAGAACTAGGAATATGGTTTAATAGGAAGAATACAGATTGGACTATGCTGGCTAAATGGGTTCCGAACTCTGTGCGTACTGGTCAGTCCGAACCCAGTCCGCTTTATAGTGATATAGGCAAGTCATAGGCCTAGGTCTATTACTGCTGTAGGCTTACATTCATTACAGGCCCAAAGAACATTAGTTTAGTTGGTGGGTTTCAGTTGTAGGCCTAGGCTACATTTTTCATACCCCTACATCATTTGTCAGGCCTAGGGTAGGGCCTAGGCTAGGGTCTAGGCCTAGGCCACTTCTAGGTCCCTTGGCCTACTTCGCCTCCTTCGAAGACTGACCTGAACAATTGGTAATTGTTGTGTTAGTTGTCGAAGCAGGCCAAGTAGCCCAAAAAGTTGATTTTTTGGTCTCGACTAGCAAGCCAAGACTAGGCTAGGCCCTAGGCCTTAGCCTGTTGTAGTTTTTTAGTCTGCATGTTATATTCACCTGTTCAGGTACAGCATCACGGCCACAATGTGCTTGCATTTTCCGGAGCCAGCCTTACAGGTGCATGTGGCCTCGATCTTGGGTAGTTGTCCAGCATCACGTAGTATTTTAATGTTGATTTCGTGAGGCTTGCCCAACAAACACGATGTTTGAATGCACAGCGCAAACACGTGGAAACTTGATTGTGTTTTCGCCAACAACCCACACTCTATCAAATGTTTAGCATTTAATATGGCCGTACCTTCAACAAACGGTCGTTGAAAATTCCCAACATACTCCATAATTTCGAAAATCTCTAGCGCTGGTTCAAACATATTGATGCACACGTTTAATCTACACGTTTTGTAACCTTCCGGCGCTTCGATCTCTTATTCTATCCCAACGATGCCCGACATTTTGAAATTACGCCCCCTCGATGGTGGCGCGGCACGCGGGAGTGTTAAATTCGAATTAAAAGCTTGACAGGCCATGCAGCTATGCCCGCGCTCACCGAGTTTTACTCCGCGGCAGTGAACGGACAACACGCATTATTATATACATACAATAATCGGCTACATTTTCATCAATTTCTTGCTGGTTTTCTGCTGATAATATCTTAACATATCAGTTAACATGATAGGCTGGTTGGAATTTTGATTTTTAAAGCTACCTCCTCATTACACAAGCTTGAAATTGGTTGTGTTTCCATCTTAATTATGTGGTAATTGCTTCATGTTTAACATTTTATAGAATAAGTTGCATAAATGGTAGAAGGTTGTTTAAACATTCATCGTGTAGACCGAAGTAAGACGAATTCAGTGGTATGTTTAATTTGTGCTGAAATGAATTAGATGGATCTGGACGACGAGATATATTTGCGCGGGCGTCGAAACACAGAAGATGCTCCATATGCAGCGAGCAGCGTGGGGTTTTGTAGACGTCACAACGCCTGGGGCGAAACATTTTTTCTTGGATTTCCAGTGCTGGGTTACACTAGGCAACTTGAAACATGCACTAACCGTTACAGATTAGGCTTACAATTACACGTTTTAAACAAAATGTGAGGGTTTAGTGGGCCTTTAATTGAGGCAGGTGTACAAACAGATGGTCAAGTTATGATTATGTTACGCAGACACAAACAGAAATATAGATAGATGCAATTATTTTAACACGAAACCGAAAACGCTACGTGTGACGCGTTGATAAGCGAGCACATACAAAAACACCAATTCGTGTTGATGATCCAAGCTTTACTCCGGTCGGAGGTCGGAATCCCCGTGCGCGGGGGGGGGGGGGGAAGGAAGATCAGAGCGTTTTGAGCGGTCCGGCCAAGTAACTGTATATTGGATATACATCTACACTACAACGTTACACATTTCCAGACGGATGAGATTTTGATGTCGTCTAGTAAGGTCTACTTGATCTCCGCCTAGCGGAGGCTCGTCCAACTCTCAAGTAAGGTCGTCGCAAGGGAACCGAAACCACCATTTTGTCGCCCACTACAAAAACCGCTTTTATAAATTAATGTACGCTCTAGATCATATAAACTAATACATACAACTTGCAAATGAGATATTTTAATCCAATGCAATGAATAACAGTCTTAAAATATTGTATAATATGTATGTCCTTTTAGGCTAATTAGGCTCGTTGCCTAATTAGGCTCGTTACTAATTATTAGGATCGTTGGTCCAGTGGTTAGCATCCCTGCTTCCAATGCAGAAGGTCCCGGGTTCAAATCCCGCTTCAGGCAGAAGTTTTTTAACTTCTAATGTGAATTCAATTCCATTACTTCCTGGCTTAGGAATAAGTAAACGGTGACTTTGGAGCCGTCCTAGCAACGAAGCACTAAATAAATTCAAAGTTGTTCTGAACGGCCTTGTTGATTCTGACATTTGTCCGCAGGTGTTCGCACTGTCCAATCACTGATTCATATGTTTCGTATTTGAAATATCGATCTTTGATTGGTTATCGCTCACTTGTCGACGGTGTTCGAAGCCTACAGGGTTGGTTTAGTCACTTTAAATTTGAGTCCCCCACTGCAAATCAGTTTAGTTACCGAGTGGGTAGACTCTTAATGTGAATTTATTTATTTTTATTTATTTAGTGCTGAGCAAAAGTGTACAATGTCAAAATAGCGGGTGATTTCTACCCTTATTTTTTAATATTATAGTGTAAACTGTAAGTGACTAACGGTTTGAGCCAAAAGTGAAATTGTTGATTCTCGCCCTCGATTCACGAATGTACATTGAGCAAAACCCCCCTCAACCCACCCGACACCCCACATCACTAACTGTTTTTTTATAAATTGCGAAATAGTTCACCTACAAAATTATCTATGTCTACCATTTCAAGGCCACGCTTCGCCACTGGCGACGTCCTGACCTGCGAGTTCGACGATCCTCCGCTAGGTGGAGATCAAGCGGACCTTGTTCGTCTAGAATGCAATGCCCATTGGCCAAATCGCACTTAAAGTGTTAACTAACGGGGAATTCCGTACCTACAGTTACGTTATGTATTTAATGGAAATTTCCAACCAAAGCAGTAATCGGATATATTTTACAAATACATTTTCGTGATAGGACAGACATTTGGTACAAAATACAATTACCTCATATTTAACAGCTATTTTTACATTTTTCCAAAATAATTATTACTTCTCACCGATTTGTCAGAAAATTTACTGGCGTTCAACTTGCATCGTTGCAACGTTTGGTGTACATTTTAACTTGACCGGACTCTCCGTTAGTGCCCTGTCACGTAACATAAAAACTGAATGAAGGCCGTAAAAAAAAGAATAGCGACGCTCGCTTTGCTCGCTTACAAAAATGTCAAGTAGTACCAACTGTATGTGCTACATAACTTCAGCCCCAGGTTGGCACACCTGCTCATGTTATACGTATCTTGTTGCAGGTCTGTGGTACGAAGACCCCGAGCCCGACCTTGAGTTCTACCTGCAGTACTTCAGCCCCAGGTTGGCACACCTGCTCATGTTATACGTATCTTGTTGCAGGTCTGTGGTACGAAGACCCCGAGCCCGACCTTGAGTTCTACCTGCAGTACTTCAGCCCCAGGTTGGCACACCTGCTCATGTTATACGTATCTTGTTGCAGGTCTGTGGTACGAAGACCCCGAGCCCGACCTTGAGTTCTAGCAAACTCATACAACACACATTTTCTAAATTAAAACATCTTTATAAATTTTCGAAAATACTACCACAAAAAATAAAACAGCTGTTAGTGGAAACGCTCATTTTGTCTAGATTTGACTACGCAGATATTGTATATGGTCCCTGTTTAGACAGTCTGCAAAAAACACGCATACAGCGAGCTCAGAATGCATGCATACGGTACACTTGCAATATAAGAAAATATGATCATATCTCTTACAAATATAAAGAACTTAAGCTACTAAAAATGTCAAATCGCAGACTACTTCATCTAGCATGCACTACACACAAAATCATGAACTCGGAGCTGCCAACTTATCTAAGAAATAAACTTTCCCTAAGAAAGGCTGAACACAGCCGTACTTTAAGGAATATAAATCAACTATCGATTTTTCCTCACTCCACCACCGCATTCAAAAAATCTTTCACCTATAGCGCTGCTTCGACATACAACAAAATATCAATTAATAAAGGTCTGTCCCATGCACAGTTTAAATGCAAACTAAAACAACAATTACTTAATGAACAATAAAGCCCAATCCGCAGTGAGGATTGGCAGTGGCATCGGCAGCGACGGTGGGTTTTTGGCCGGTTCTATTGGCTGTTGAGCAACAATGGGCGCCCATCAGCCAGTGTGATCTGTAAGAGCCTTGCTGTTACTGTAGCTGTTACTGTTGGTTTTCGCTGTATCCACAGCGATGATAGACTGACAAAAAAAAAAAAAAAAAAAAAAAAAAAGGAAGTTTGTAACCTTCCACCTTGTTTTGTGATGGCCATAAGTCTTATTCTAGGTGCTAAATATCATGTTATTAATTTTAATTAGTTTTTCTCTATTGTGTTAATTTTTTTGTTACTAATCAAATCTATTATTTCCTGTAAATTATACTTTGTTAACATTATATTATTCTCTACTGTACTAGCCTATATAAAAATTGTAAGCCGTGACCATTCTCTAGGTTAAGTTAGATTATAAGCTAGCTTAGTTTTTGGGGTAAATTGTAAGAAAAGCCATTGCGGCTTAAATTCGCCTATTTCCTCCATGAAATAAAGACATTATTATTATTATTATTATTATTACTTCAGCCCCAGGTTGGCACACCTGCTCATGTTATACGTATCTTGTTGCAGGTCTGTGGTACGAAGACCCCGAGCCCGACATTGAGTTCTACCTACAGTACTTTAGCCCCAGGTTGGCACACCTGCTCATGTTATACGTATCTTGTTGCAGGTCTGTGGTACGAAGACCCCGAGCCTGACCTTGAGTTCTACCTGCAGTACTTTAGCCCCAGGTTGGCACACCTGCTCATGTTATACGTATCTTGTTGCAGGTCTGTGGTACGAAGACCCCGAGCCCGACCTTGAGTTCTACCTACAGTACTTCAGCCCCAGGTTGGCACACCTGCTCATGTTACACGTATCTTGTTGCAGGTCTGTGGTACGAAGACCCCGAGCCCGACCTTGAGTTCTACCTGCAGTACTTTAGCCCCAGGTTGGCACACCTGCTGGTTCGACATCGAAGTCTACGTCTGGCACTTCGGTTCTTTCGTACATTCTACCCTTGTGGTCTGATTGTTATTTATGCTTATACTGGCCTCGTAGCATCTCCAATAGCTTTATATACTAACTGGGGTAACAACAGGAATTTTGTTTGCGAAGCGTTTTTCCATATGTGCATTAACTGCCATCTTGGCATCGTTTATATGAGTATTTTGTTTAGAAAAAAAGAGTTGTATAATATTTTAGAAAACTTGCAAAATGTCTTCTGGTTTGAAACTTTAAACAACGAGGAACAAAGATCATTGTATTCAAAGGCCGAACGTTCCTGTCACAAAGTCACGATTTTTCTGCAATGTTACATTTTTCCAATATTTTCTATTTTAATACTATTCTTTGGAGCTATTATTCTTTTGCCAAACAGAAAACAACTTTTCCTGTAAGTATAGACAATATTTTACTATCTTATTACAAATATGTCCAAAAAACTGACGATCGGAAGACGAAAGAGAACAGGGCAAAGATTTATGTTTTAGGGAATATATCAAGCTGTTGTTGTGATTGGACATAAGGGATACAAGGAGTAGATAACCCCTATTCTTACAGTCAATACATATTTTTTAAGCCGTTGTGATAGCTAGACTTACTTATTTATTAATTACGTTTTAGTGTATGCTATACCATACAGACTGATACAGTCCATTAAAATTATGATAAATATTTAGAAAAGTTTGAATGCTATATTATTGTTATACTCTACGATTTCTTATGTTAATTCTCTGTTTTCAGTGAGACCTATCCCTTCAATTCAACAGCTTCACCTATTTACGAGATAGTCCTGTTCATTCGTATATCTTCTGTAATTGGTTCAATCCTTACTATTAACACAATAGCATTGTTCGGCTTTGCAACCATTGTGCATTGTGAAGCATTTTTAAAACTTTTGATCAACAAAATGGAAAATATACGAAGCTTTTCCATGTCAATGATTCAAAAAGGAAGCTCTGAAACAACTCGGCAAGTAGATGGGATTTCTTCAGTGCCTGAGCAACAAGTGAGGGAGGATGAGCTGGCCAGTATTATTGTGGAGGAATATGATAGGGATGATCACATCACTGAGGAGGGAGGAGGGGATACGTACGGAGGATTGCCTTATGGCTCTGTATTGAGGCGGAGTCCAGCAGGCATTGGCCAAGTGGCTTCTGAACAACACAGGGCCAGCGGCAACACCCTGTGGAACTCCCTATATGATCTGATCCATCGGGAACAAGGGGAGTCTACCCTTAAAGCCACCATCGCAAGGGATGGACGTGGGACTGACAGTGAACGAAGGGAGTCTACCCTTAATGCCACCATCGTAGGGGATGGACGTGGGACTGACAGTAAACAAGGGGATCAAGACAATCTAACAGAAGATGAGGAGATGACGTCATCTCTAGAACTGGACAAGGAAATGTGTTTCCAGTTAGGACAATTCGTTCGACTTCACCAAGTAATCTTAAAGTACGTCTATCAATAACTATTCGAATAATTGTAATTATTTCAAAATTGCATTTTGTAAGTCCAGTGGTTTATTTTTCAACACATTTGCATTTTATTTCTGCTTTCATACATTAAAAACCTTTGGAGCCTGGTTGTTAAGGGGAGGTTTTGCATAGAAACCTGGCTGTTTTCAGGAAATTTCACATAACCGAGGTTCTCTAGGTGTTTGTCTCAGAATAATAAACCATATGTCATATGAAAGCATTACCCTTCTTTAATAATTTACAAAATAATAGAAATCGCATAACTATTGCTCATTATTTATTGTGAATATTTACAAATAACATATTTTGAAGAAAGAAAATACTCCGGAATGTAGGTGTAGTTAGCCCAAACATGATAAAGTTTTAGGCATCTGGCACACACAGACCAACGTCACATACCTCACACCACCAGGAAGTGTCTTTCCTACCTGCCTTCCCTGTAGCCGCTCTCGCTCGGTCAGCGCGAACTTTGCATTCACGCGTCGGGTGAGCCTTTTTTTCCGTCGGAGGAATCTTATCGACAAAGTGCCTACCTAACAATCTGTTGGAAGCCACCAATGGTCCAGTATTGTTTTCCATTTCAGATCCTCTTTGAGTTATGAATGACTCACCCAACTCCCTCATGAAGTGAGACAAATGCAGATTGTTTCTCTGCCCTGGTGAACGCGTCTCGCGGTAAAGGGTGAAAGCGTTTAGGATAGGCATCACAAACCGGTGGAAAAACAGTTTTTTCCACCACTTTAACTGTTTGCGTTTGAATGGATAGTACGCAATCATTTGGTCACTTCTATCCACCCCAGTCTTGTTTAGGTTGTAGTCTAATATGCAGTCAGGTTTTGTTTTTGCCTTGGGACCCGCCTTCGTGCGAACGATTACCTCTGATGTTGTTGCCATGTGTTGTGTGGACAAGAGCAACACATCTCGGGTATCACTTTTCATTTTATACAAAGCAAGGGTCCTCTACTCATGAAAAGAGTTTTACCTTTTTTAATTTTTTTATTGACTACATTCTCTTTTGGAAGCTCCTTCCTGTTTGGCATGCATGTTCCAACAGCAACAGCTTGTCGACTCTACAAAAAGTCGAACACTGCTGGAGAACTGTAATACCTGTCCATGAAAACAGTGTAGCTCTTATCAAGGTAATCTCACAATAACCTTGTAAGAAGGGGAATAGTTGTGTTATCCTCAACACCTTTGCCCGAGTATACTTCCATTTTGAGGACATACCCAGTTTTGGCATCACATAGTACATAAAGATTGATACCATATTTCTCTGGCTTATTCTTGAGGTACACACGGAATTGTACCCTGCCTCGAAACCCACACGTACCTTCATTAAGGTCAGTTACGAATATGGAGTATAAGAAGCAGAGGATAGATTTAGAAGAAGGTTGAAATATGGTCTGATTTTATGTAGGGTCATGGCCTGGTTCGTTGCGAGGAATATAGGTGTGGTTATCGTTTAGGTGGAGATTGGCTAGAATGGCTTTGAGTCGGTCTCTACTCATGATTGTGGATGGAGATGGGGTTGAAAGGAAAACGTTTTTTGACCAATAATCCATCAGTTGAGTTTTTTTACACCAGGCACATATGTATGACTATGGAAAAAAAGGTAGATTTCCTGGAGTCGTACCGGCTGCTTAAGACTCCAAAGACTGTTTTTTTAGTTTTTTGGTTCGCCTCAATTTGTCAATAATCGCAGCAGCATACCGGTTGGTTTCAACTTTGACATCTTTTACCATCTCCCGGGGAATGTGGACTGAGAAGCAGTCACTTGCTGACGATGTCTTATCAAGAGGGGCTCTTACTCCACTATTTTCATCAAAAACAGGCAACACTGGAGGAGAATCTTGGAACACCCAACCAAGTACCTGGTCACTAGGTTTCCTGTTAGGCCTAGCACGCTTCCTAGCAGGTTGAGTAAGAGTTGGTCTAGGTCTAGCTACAGCGTCGCCACCAACACCAACGTTGCCACCACCACCACCAACACCACTACCTCCACCACTGCCACTAGGCCCAGGGCTGTCAGGCTTATCTTTGTCTAGCTCAAGGCCTACGTCCTCCCCATCACCATCATCCTCCTCATCCTCATTTACGCCGTCTAAAATCGAAAATTATTGATTGTTTACCTTCTATTTAGGCAAATCACCAAAATACCAAGAGGAATAATACAAAATATTGCTTTAGGCCTAAAACAAAACATGTTTTGAGGTTATGCCAAGAGCTGCACATTTACCTTGATAATCCGGGTCCAACTCAGTGTCATTCACCTCACCTTCCGAGCCACTGTCATCATAACACTCCTCCAAAATATAAAAAAAATCACTCTCATTCATATTATGTCAGGAAATGTAAAAGTTCCGAGACTGACGCGTGAACAACAGCTGACAGCTCGCGATCCCGCCTTCAGGATAACCGCAGTTACACCAACGTTTGAGTTAAATTTTTTTAGTTAAAAAAATCACGACAGATCGCAGCACTAGCTAGTAAGGTTATTGGCTCTGGTTATAGCTCCAGTCGGCCTCATGAATAAAAAATTGTGCGCAATTCTAGGTTTGATACGTGGGCGTAGTGTCACCAATCCTGGCCTAAGTCGAGACCATAAGTCGAGCCTATAAATCTACATGTTCGTAAAGGTCGATAGAACAGTCCTGCTAAGCTACCACGCAACCACAGATTATGATGATATTCAATCAATAGATGTTCAATACGCATACATTTAGCGCAGCCCGAGTTGTACTCGGGCGACGGCCGCGCGCGTCATGTCGGCTGCCCGAGTTTCGCCCGGGCATAGGCTCCAAAGTGTTTTTTAAACCATTTTTCCGTCATCACTTTAGAAATCGTACATGATCAAAGTCAACACCGGTTTGTAATTGTAGGTTTGAAGTATTCCAATTGAATATCCCCATTGTACTGACGTATAACCTTTATTTATTTCTACGACCAATATATCACCCCATTATCTCCAAACATAACAGTCCACTTAAACGACCAGTTATGATATCTGTTCGTAGGAATCCTTGTTAAACGCTGCAAGGGAGCTTTATCAGATGAACCCCTCTTCAGTCGTCTTAACTATTTATATTAGGGTGTGTGTTTTGTTTGGAAGGAACTCGCAAGGTCTTCTTATAGGACTCAACTGCAATAATCGCCTTGTATCTATCTTGTTGCGTCTTTTTCTGGGAAAGGTTAATATCCAGCAGATAAGTAAAACGCTACGGTTGTTAATAGGAATTAACCACTTAATTGATAATAACCTTTTTATAATGATAAAACTAGAGATGTTAATAATAGAAAGCAAGATCGACCACCGGCAACAACCTGCCTCACTCGTCGTCGGCTCGGGTCTGGCATCCCCCACGCGGAGACCTTCCTGCCTCCTTGGCACACCCCCTTCACACTTACTAACTTATTATAGAATACTTACTAATGTATTAAATAAGTAAATACAAACTAATCTTTTGCAAACTAAATCTATCTTATAAGTAATGGCCGCAGTCACACCGTGACAGAGTTCCGCGGGAGTTTGCACCATGGCCACACTTTGTTCCTCCCTTTTTGACATCCATAGATACGTTGAAAGATAAGCTACCCAGGGATTTCTTGTTTTCCTAGGACGATCGGACCTCATCGCCCTGAAGAATGTGATGAGTGTACTCAGTCATCTGAATTCCTCGTCTTTTGCTCGAGTTTGAATGTAGATAATTGCTCGACTGGACTTTGCTCTAGGAGTGTAGCAAGAAAACTACGCAAAAGATTGGTGTAAACTCTCACGGAACTCCTTTGTAAGGAAAACCTCAGTCAGAACTGCAGGTGGCCGGAATCAAACCGGTGACCTCCCGAATTAAAGTCTCGCGTCACAACGCTGAGCCACATCTATTGATTTGACTGACATAAATAATCAGTAGTTAGTATGAACTCTAGCCAAGTCATCTCCTCTCTAGAGATATTAGACAAGAGTAGGAGTAGATAACATTTGAACAGCTGGACACAGAAACTCTATTCTCGTTCCATTTTGCACTATTTACAGATAGGGTTGATAATTGATATTATTCCAATAAATCTGCATTATAAATCTCTCTCTTTACAGAGAACTGAATGATTTCGGTCTTGCACTGGATGAGATCTTCGTTGCTCAATGGCTGTTGTGCGTTCTATTCCTAGGCATGGAAGTGGCGGTCCTCGCGAATGTAAGTATTTTGAAAAGAAGAAGTCTTCTTTTTGATATAGGATATATTACATTGAGACGGTACAGACTTGTCCCACACGACTTGGGTGTTCTAAAAAGCCACATGTGCACCAGGTTCAGGGAAACCACTCAGAAGAGTATCAGTTTTCTAAATTATGTGACATTTTTTGTGACCGTCTGGTATTTGTCTTGGAGGGAAGGTCAGAGGTTGTTACCACGCCGAGGATGAGCTTCCACTTCAAGGCTAAGTACCAGGCTAGTCCATTTTTAGGCCACTACACCCCCCTAGTTAGGGTAAACCAAATTCAAAATCTTCCATGACGTCACTATATTTGAGCCTTCTGATTGGTCGCCCTAAGAACACCGGGTCAAGTTTGTAGCCGGAGTCCTAAAGGACGTGTAGACAGAACAAGGAGGGCCGCGGGCCGAGGTGGTCGGTGGTTTATCAGAGACAATGGCCGGCGAGCCGAGTGCGTGTGAGTGTGCGGACGTGTTGTTTTAAATATAAGTTAGAATAATAATACTTATCATAAAAGTAATTAATTAAGGAAGAAGTAAAAATGAACGCTACGTTACAAAGAACAATACAACAATAAGAGACCACCACAATTACAACCCCATAGACAATAAACTACCCACGTTCTCGGGCTGCATCTACCAACACATCACCACCATATCGTCATCATCGTCATCACCATCACAATTCATCCATCAAGCCATCTCCAGCCAGCACTACATCTCACCGTCGCAACAGGTATCGTTATTGCTTTTTTACCTATACTATGGCCATAGGGAGGTAGAAAAGTAACTAACAATATTTCTTCCAGATTTTTGTTCTTCATTCATTCATTTTGTTAAGTTATGTATTTCATTTTCATTTTTTGTGTGTATCCTTGTGTATGTCATTTGTGTCATTAATTAAACATTAAGATTTATATTTTGTACAATTCTATTTTTCAATTTCCATTATCCTATAACCATAATTTCATATTTTTAATTAAGCAACAACTTTTCATTGCGCTCTACCAACAACGCAAAGTTGAGCTAGCTGAGAGTTTGTTTTTCTTATTGTTTTCATCCTTTTTCATTTGATTTTCATGTCCAATTTTTCCGTACTGTCTCAACATTCATAATTTTATGTCCGTTGTCCTCTCCCTCAGTCTCCGTCTCCGCCCTCACCCGACATCATCTTTGGACACAGGGAGCAGATTTATATATATATATAAAAAAAAATTATCTCCTTCTCTGTAGCTATCTTCCGGTCGTTCTACCTTCTCCATTAAAGAACGTTTTCTCTTTTCCAGGCTAAAGAAATCGGGTTGTTAGAGATTATTCAGTGTATTGCGTCAGTTGAGGCCCTGATCCAAAGCTTTCTTTTTAACTACAAAGCAAATATTCTCACAGATCTGGTAAGTGGACAAGTTTTATCATCAGCATGCATCGTTATTGCATTAACACAACCTACTCAATTGCTGGCAAGTATAAGTAGTAAGAAATGCACATCTAACAACTTGCTGTCTCACATACAACAATGCAACAATTATACTCCCATGTTACAGGCTGCAGCTGTGGGCGAGGCTGTCTACAACTGTGATTGGCTGGAAGCCTCGCCAAGCTTCAAGCGGTCAATGCTCATGATACTCCCATGTTACAGGCTGCAGCTGTGGGCGAGGCTGTCTACAACTGTGATTGGCTGGAAGCCTTGCCAAGCTTCAAGCGGTCACTAGTGACTATCATGACGAGAATCAACCGACCAATGGTGATAAAGCCTACAGGACTGGATCCTCTTTCTCTCAAGAACTTTGGTCAGGTGGGATTTCTCGAAAAATTTATAATGAATCTTAGTAAAAAAAATTTTTTTACTAAGTGTCCAGAATAAACAGTTTAAATGATCGGGAGGTATTTTAACGTAAAAGGGTAATCACGTGCAAAACTCCTCGAATTTGGCATTGAAAAATTTTGCAAAAATGGCAGGATGTTATCACTTTGTGATATCGTTTGCACTTAAGAGTGCAAAATGTTGTTTCAAATATGTTAAACGTTATAATATTTGTGCAACAAGTAATTGTTCATAATTTTCGATATTATTTTCTTTCCACTAAACTATCAAAGTTCTAAAATCATTACCCGTTCAGATTCAAGTTTATAGTGTATATGTCTTCCTTAGATCAGTTCCACATAAGTTTAGTGCTTTTCAATTTATGTTGACAATTAGCTTCGAACAATATTGTTTTGAGCTGTGTGATTAAACATAATTCAACAGTGATGATTTTGATACACATATTCTATTTATCCAGTACACATTACGTAGCTTTGAACGATGGAAACTGCAACGAGCTATGCTGCAAGTGTTATTCCATTTCGTGGTTTACTTCACATACTGATTTGTCCATTGCTGTACGAATTGTTTCTTTGCCGGTACAATTTAATACAAATAGCGGATACGCAATATATTTCTAAAGAAAAGTATTAAAATACGGTGTATTCAAAAGTGTATCACCAAATGTAATAACAGCACTTTCATCAACAATATACGCCCTGTTCCCGTCAGAAATTCGGAACAAAACAAATTTGATTATGTTCTAGGAGATTTTTTGAAAATTTGCTTGAACAAGATATTTTGTTCATTTTATAAAAAACATGAATATAATGTTGTGATAAAACATTAATCAAACATTTCTTTTCTAGATGACCAACAAGGCCTACAAAATGGGGGCTACAATTGAGTCTACGGTCAAATAATCGGCCAAGAGAAGAAAAGCTTTAAGACAAGGATTGCTTTATAATCTCCTCTAATGCCACAGCAATATTTTATTTAAGCAAGATATAATGTGTAAAAAAAAATTAAAAATATTTGAAAATATTTATTTTTACCAAGAGCCGTCAAGGAGGTTGAGCTAATTGGGTCACTGGGGTTTTTGAAAAGTATTATTTTCTAAACTTTGATCAAGAGACCCCTTGTTGTATGACATTTTGTCGAATGGGAAAGATTCAATTGAATTTGCAACATATCATGTTCGTTAAATACACTGCATGACCGTAAACTAGCAACAAATGATTAGCACTGTACTTTGAAAGTTATCTCTTGAAGTAAATATGTAAGTTTCTTTAATAATATGAAATTCCTTTAAGTTCCTTTTCATGTTTGGATAGGCGATTAGCACTGTAACTTTTCCTCCGTCGTAAAGGCGAATGCTAGGACTGAGTCAACCAATCAGCCGGACATTCCATCCCAACTGTTCATACACCCTCATATACCTAGTTAGTCACCTGAAGAGGGGCACATCAGGTAAAGCTGGTGTGCACCCTATAGCTGGGATCCCACGAAACATTATTTTTATTATCAAACATGTTATTCTATGTTTGTGCTAATTGTGTTCTGCATTGGTACGTGGTATGGGTTTCTATTACTGTTCGCGCCGTTTTTTCGACGCTGGGGTTTTGTATTTTCGTGGTTTTGGTATTTCTGTCTTTATTTCATATATTTCGATTTTCGGCCAATCACGTCATTTCCCACAGTTTTCCTGTTTTCCGTGCAAATGCACTATGTCTTATCTATTCAGTATTGTTCAAGTTCCGACCTCGTCGAGTCAAGTCAGTTTCTCTCTCTATCTCTCTCTCTCTCTCTCTCTCTCTCTCTCTCTCTCTCTCTCTCTCTCTCTCTCTCTCTCTCTCGTTTTCTCTCTCGTGCGTCCCGGACTGCAACGCCTGCTTTCTTCGCCTGCTGTCCTGGGTTCGATCGCCTTCCAGGCATTTTTCGTTCTTCTTACTTTTCTTCTCCAATCTCGAGTTTCTTTCTTTCTATTTCTATCTTACGACGGCCACTTTCCATCCGTCGCACTTAACAACGCTTTGCCCTCGCACGACCCCTTAACAACTTGGGGTTAGTTCGAAGCTCAAATTATACAGCCCACTAAAAACTTCTCGGAGTGAGCATCCCGGCTCAAATAATTACTATTGGAACAGAGGTATTTTATAAATGAATAAAGTATTCATTATTATTTTAAATTTGTATTTGTGTTCATACTTGAACAGGGATTCCAATATAATTATTATCATTATTATTGTTTTTATTATTATTATTATTATTATTATTATTATTATTATTTTTATAATTATTATTAATATTATTATTATTATTATTATTATTATTATTATTATTATTATTATTATTATTAATTTTATTATTATAATTATTATTATTATTATTATTTTTATTATTATTATTATTATTATTATTATTATTATTATTATTATTATTATTATTATTATTATTATTATTTTTATTATTATTATTATTATTATTATTATTATTTTTATTATTATATCTATTATAATTATTATTTAATTTATAATAAGTATCATAATTTTTATTATTATTAATATTTTTATTATTATCACCCAAATCAAAATTGTTCTATGTTTGTGCAATATGTGGTCTGTATTGCTATGTATTATATTTTTCCATTACAATATTTAGATATGTATTAAACAAAATAATATCAGTATTCATCATAGATATACATTTTAATATACAGCACTTTGAAAATCTTAATTAAGGTCGGAATGCTCAATCAAATTAAGTATAGGATTTGTTTATGGCTGCTATGGAGCTTGTCCTTCTTATGCAATAGCATGTAATAAAACAATTTCATAGAAACAAATCCTGCACTTAACTTTACACTTGACTGCTGGCTTCAATCGCTTGAATTAATTACTTACTACAGTGATATTTAAATGTTCAAAAGCAAGTACCTTAAAGAGGTAATTGTTTAAATTTATTTGATATTGTTATGTCAACTGTTTTCAAGTAGTGTGTTGAAACGTTTCTGTCTTTTACCAAGAATATTTTTATGTTTGTCAGCAGTTCTTCATACGACTGGGAACGATTGAATTGTTTTAAACACACATAGTGTATTGTAAAGAAACTTCTTGACCGTGAAGAAGCTAGACACGATGGCTTTTCAACTTCACTCTTGAACTATATTAACACTTCATACTTAAACTTGGTACAGTTAAGTTTAGTTTTATTGGTAAATACATGCATAAGGTACAGAAACACAAGACTTCTGATTTATGTGTGTACCTAATAGCAACAACATTAAGTAATATTTTATTCAAATGTGAAAAACAATATAAATTGCATTGTTTAAGTATCATGCCAAATAAATAAAAAGAAAAAAGAAAAAATAATAAAAATACGAAAGACTTCATTCACGATGGCCTACTATCGCAACCGTTTATATCAAATGTTTGTCAATAAAAACTTTTTTCTAATCAATAAGTACACTCGAAGTTTCACGTTGCATTGCATAGATAGCCAAATATATCACTCGACTTAGGACCAAAGTAGCTCCTATAAGCTTATAGACAACGTCTAGTGCCATAAGCTTAAGTAACATAATCAAATACAATACAAATTTATCTATTTTTGTGATGTGTAAAAAATTCATTGTATTGTACCTATGGCTATTAAGATATTACCTTTGAATGTAATCTTATAATTATTATCACAATAAAGAATATAATACGCACCAATTATAACTTGTTTCTTTCCATTTAACTTACACAAATCGTATGAAAAATGTTTCCTTTAGTATTGCCTTCAAATCTACAACAGGTTTGTTGCTTTAAGACCCTCCCCTCTCAAACCTCCTCAAAAACACAAATATACAATGGAATTAACATATTCACTGAAATGACTCCAATGTGAAACATTATTCAATACCCTATATTTTTAATTGAATTTGAATTTAATTGGACTTCTATCCGACGAAAGACAGCATAATAACAACGACTAAAAAAATAAAGCAAAATCTGGGACTATTTTACAACACGATTCCTTCATATCCATATGAAAAATGTATGACTAGGTTATCTAAATGGGGCCACAATATACACAAAATATTAACACTGGTTCTTAATTGCGTAAATCAATCTTACGTAATAGCCGACTGTTGCAAAGCGTAAGTGTAGACTAGGCCTACAATAATTTACAGTTTACCCCATACAAATATACTGACATTGACGTTTCCAGGTAAAAATCGTATACATATATGATACATAAATTACATGGAAACTGATAAAAGCAAAAGCATTGAGGATATTATAAAAAATTGTACGCCCCCGAACAAAGAACAATTCGACCAACATTTTAAGACCCTGACCGCAACAAATACATACTTTTAATACAACATTATTAATCTGCAGATAAGTAATTCACAAGAGCCGCGATCAAACGTTGGTAGTGATAACATACAACCCCTAACTACAGTGTAGAGCACGACAATACATAAGTTATAAGCAAATCCTTTGTCAACGAATAAACAAATAAACTAGCTAATACGTATGGCCAATACATATTAATTTTTACTCTTAATAGGCCGAAATGGGTCACAGCAATATATTGGACAGGTGGATGATCATAGAGCGAAATATTATGAAAAGCAATTGCAGAGGACGCCAAGCGTTTGGTTTCACAACATCGATTGGATTCATTTTTAATTTTTACGGTAATTTGTATTGCATGTGATGGACTGCGGTTCCGATATGTCACCAGTATCCACAAGAAATCAATTAAAGGCAGTTTGTCAGTTTGTTTTCTACCAAAATACAACGTTATTCACTTGAATTAATCTCAAATCATGATTAAGATACGATCAATAGGCCTCGATGAATATTCTACCTGAAGACAATGATCATAAATTAGATCCATGAGAGATGCTTTTCTTCAAAGTAGGACATACCAATAATTTGAACACTCGTCATTGCAAGTGAGACATCGCTATGTCTTCGACCGAGGCCCCGAACATGGATGAGCCAATCAGGGGGAGAAGATTCATGCAGCTCAACATCCAGCTGATGTATTATCAAGGTAAGTAAACATAACGAGGCCCCGAACATGGATAAGCCAATCAGGAGGAGAAGGTTCTTGCAACTGAACATCCAGCTGATATACTGGCATAATTTCTGCTATCGGCGTAAGTAGCAAGGTGTTGTTGCCACGGATTATGTAATAAACGATGCCAGGTATCAAGCCATTTCCCGTCCACCTTACCACCTCCACTCGGTACCAGCTAAGCACTCGCGAGCAAGGAATGCCCCAGAGGTGGCAGTAGACTGCAGACCCATCAAGCCAGGTGTCATTGTTAAAAATAGCAATCTTTTGATAGTTAAATGTTACAATTTTTCAATTACTTTTCTGATGTATGGAATAATTCCTAAAAATTGGTATGAAAAAACAGAATTTTAACAAAATAGCTTGAACACTTTCAATTTTATAGCAATAGTCACGTCATCATTTTAATTTTCGGACTACGCCCAAATCGTTAATATTCAGTTATTTTCAAATTCAAACTTTCTCTTAAATAAATATTTCGTGACTATTCCATATGACTGAAATTAAGTTTATACTTTTACACATTTAACTAAACAAAAGATTTCTATTTTTTTTAATATTGGCACCTGGCTTGATGGGTCTGCGGTCTACCGCAACTCTCCCTGCATTCCTTTCTCGCGAGCACTTAGCTGGTACCGAGTGGAGGTGGTATGGTGAAGGGGAAATGGCTTTTTACCTGGCATCATTAACTATTTAATCCGCGATGACAACACCTTGTATCTCACGCCAATAGCAGTTAAACTCGGTCCCTATCCAAGATACACGCCGGTAAAGAGGACTCCTCAAAGGGCGGATTATTTCCCGCTCACTGTGCAAGGTTGTAAACGTCAAGCTTGTCACCAGGAAGCATGCACAGTTTTAAAAAAGTGACCACCAATAATATCTATTCAAATAAGAAAAACACCCACTTGACAATAGGAAGACGGGGGCTCAGGATTATGTCCCTTTTCTAAGGGTCGACCATAATTATCTCTTGCTTCGATGGACCATGTGGTTTGGAGCTGTCTTTACTATGTTAGAAGCTAAGTGGTTTGCCAAATAAAGGGGATGATTGACAGCATAAGTCTCCAACAATAAGAAACAGTTCCTTTTAATTCTCATTTTGCCAGCGTGTATCTTGAATTGGGACCGAGAAAAGTTTCAGGGAACTGAACAACCATCTGATGTTCTGGTAAAGGATAGTTTAAAAAGGCCAAGATTAGCCAATACGCGGGAGGTAGTTCATCCAACTGAACATCCAGCTAATAAACTTGAAATGAAAGTCAAAAGATCGAGGATCAATCATAGATAAATAAATCGGGGGGGAGAAGGTTTATCGAAATAAAAAAAAAACTTGCACCAAGGTGGTTTGACAACTGGAACCATTAATTAAAATGTGTCAAGTATCCAAGTTTAGTGACTACCGGGCCATTTCCATTGTGGTCCGTTTGTAAAGACATTCTTTTTCTACTTTAATTAGAGATGCAAATCTTCGGGCCACAATTTTAGCGTTATTGCCGCTGACTTTCCAAAAGATTCAGATAATTATTAAATAATACGATCAGCACGGACACACGCACACGCACACGCACACGCACACGCACACATACATACATATATATGCAGATATGCAATTTATTTAAAACTAAATGCAAGAACTAAAAACATAGCGATGCAGTACTTCAGGCCCTGCACGGTCCACCTGCTCATGCCTAATTTATCATGTTGAAGGTATGTGATACGAAGACCCCGAGCCCGACCTTGAGTTCTACCTGCAGTACTTCAGCCCCAGGTTGGCACACCTGCACATGTTATACGTATCTTGTTGCAGGTCTGTGGTACGAAGACCCCGAGCCCGACCTTGAGTTCTACCTGCAATACTTCAGCCCCAGGTTGGCACACCTGCTCATGTTATACGTATCTTGTTGCAGGTATGTGGTACGAAGACCCCGAGCCCGACCTTGAGTTCTACCTGCAGTACTTCAGTCCCAGGTTGGCACACCTGCTCATGTTATACGAATCTTGTTGCAGGTCTGTGGTACGAAGACCCCGAGCCCAACCTTGAGTTCTACCTGCAGTACTTCAGCCCCAGGTTGGCACACCTGCACATGTTATACGTATCTTGTTGCAGGTCTGTGGTACGAAGACCCCGAGCCCGACCTTGAGTTCTACCTGCAATACTTCAGCCCCAGGTTGGCACACCTGCTCATGTTATACGTATCTTGTTGCAGGTATGTGGTACGAAGACCCCGAGCCCGACCTTGAGTTCTACCTGCAGTACTTCAGTCCCAGGTTGGCACACCTGCTCATGTTATACGAATCTTGTTGCAGGTCTGTGGTACGAAGACCCCGAGCCCGACCTTGAGTTCTACCTGCAGTACTTCAGCCCCAGGTTGGCACACCTGCTCATGTTATACGTATCTTGTTGCAGGTCTGTGGTACGAAGACCCCGAGCCCGACCTTGAGTTCTACCTGCATACTTCAGCCCCAGGTTGGCACACCTGCTCATGCTATACGTATCTTGTTGCAGGTCTGTGGTACGAAGACCCCGAGCCCGACCTTGAGTTCTACCTGCAGTACTTCAGCCCCAAGTTGGCACACCTGCTCATGTTATACGTATCTTGTTGCAGGTATGTGGTACGAAGACCCCGAGCCCGACCTTGAGTTCTACCTGCAGTACTTCAGCCCCAGGTTGGCACACCTGCTCATGTTATACGTATCTTGTTGCAGGTCTGTGGTACGAAGACCCCGAGCCCGACCTTGAGTTCTACCTGCAATACTTCAGCCCCAGGTTGGCACACCTGCTCATGTGATACGTATCTTGTTGCAGGTATGTGATACGAAGACCCCGAGCCCGACCTTGAGTTCTACCTGCAGTACTTCAGTCCCAGGTTGGCACACCTGCTCATGTAATACGTATCTTGTTGCAGGTCTGTGGTACGAAGACCCCGAGCCCGACCTTGAGTTCTACCTGCAATACTTCAGCCCCAGGTTGGCACACCTGCTCATGTTATACGTATCTTGTTGCAGGCCTGTGGTACGAAGACCCCGAGCCCGACCTTGAGTTCTACCTGCAGTACTTCAGCCCCAGGTTGGCACACCTGCTCATGTTATACTTATCTTGTTGCAGGTCTGTGGTACGAAGACCCCGAGCCCGACCTTGAGTTCTACCTGCAGTACTTCAGCCCCAGGTTGGCACACCTGCTCATGTTATACGTATCTTGTTGCAGGTCTGTGGTACGAAGACCCGGAGCCCGACCTTGAGTTCTACCTGCAGTACTTCAGCCCCAGGTTGGATCCACCTGCTCATGTTATACGTATCTTGTTGCAGGTCTGTGGTACGAAGACCCCGAGCCCGACCTTGAGTTCTACCTGCAGTACTTCAGCCCCAGGTTGGCACACCTGCTCATGTTATACGTATCTTGTTGCAGGTCTGTGGTACGAAGACCCCGAGCCCGACCTTGAGTTCTACCTGCAGTACTTCAGCCCCAGGTTGGCACACCTGCTCATGTTATACTTATCTTGTTGCAGGTCTGTGGTACGAAGACCCCGAGCCCGACCTTGAGTTCTACCTGCAGTACTTCAGCCCCAGGTTGGCACATCTGCTCATGTTATACGTATCTTGTTGCAGGTCTGTGGTACGAAGACCCCGAGCCCGACCTTGAGTTCTACCTGCAGTACTTCAGCCCCAGGTTGGCACACCTGCTCATGTTATACGTATCTTGTTGCAGGTCTGTTGTACGAAGACCCCGAGCCCGACCTTGAGTTCTACCTACAGTACTTCAGCCCCAGGTTGGCACACCTGCTCATGTTATACGTATCTTGTTGCAGGTCTGTGGTACGAAGACCCCGAGCCCGACCTTGAGTTCTACCTACAGTACTTCAGCCCCAGGTTGGCACACCTGCTCATGTTATACGTATCTTGTTGCAGGTCTGTGGTACGAAGACCCCGAGCCCGACCTTGAGTTCTACCTACAGTACTTCAGCCCCAGGTTGGCACACCTGCTCATGTTATACGTATCTTGTTGCAGGTCTGTGGTACGAAGACCCCGAGCCCGACCTTGAGTTCTACCTACAGTACTTCAGCCCCAGGTTGGCACACCTGCTCATGTTATACGTATCTTGTTGCAGGTCTGTGGTACGAAGACCCCGAGCCCGACCTTGAGTTCTACCTGCAGTACTTCAGCCCCAGGTTGGCACACCTGCTCATGTTATACGTATCTTGTTGCAGGTCTGTGGTACGAAGACCCCGAGCCCGACCTTGAGTTCTACCTGCAGTACTTCAGCCCCAGGTTGGCACACCTGCTCATGTTATACGTGTCTTGTTGCAGGTCTGTGGTACGAAGACCTCGAGCCCGACCTTGAGTTCTACCTGCAGTACTTCAGCCCCAGGTTGGCACACCTGATCATGTTATACGTATCTTGTTGCAGGTCTGTGGTACGAAGACCCCGAGCCCGACCTTGAGTTCTACCTGCAGAACTTCAGCCCCAGGTTGGCACACCTGCTCATGTTATACGTATCTTGTTGCAGGTCTGTGGTACGAAGACCCCGAGCCTGACCTTGAGTTCTACCTGCAGTACTTCAGCCCCAGGTTGACACACCTGCTCATGTTATATGTATCTTGTTGCAGGTCTGTGGTACGAAGACCCCGAGCCCGACCTTGAGTTCTACCTGCAGTACTTCAGCCCCAGGTTGGCACACCTGCTCATGTTATACTTATCTTGTTGCAGGTCTGTGGTACGAAGACCCCGAGCCCGACCTTGAGTTCTACCTGCAGTACTTCAGCCCCAGGTTGGCACACCTGCTCATGTTATACGTATCTTGTTGCAGGTCTGTGGTACGAAGACCCCGAGCCCGACCTTGAGTTCTACCTGCAGTACTTCAGCCCCAGGTTGGCACACCTGCTCATGTTATACTTATCTTGTTGCAGGTCTGTGGTACGAAGACCCCGAGCCCGACCTTGAGTTCTACCTGCAGTACTTCAGCCCCAGGTTGGCACACCTGCTCATGTTATACGTATCTTGTTGCAGGTCTGTGGTACGAAGACCCCGAGCCCGATCTTGAGTTCTACCTGCAGTACTTCAGCCCTAGGTTGGCACACCTGCTCATGTTATACGTATCTTGTTGCAGGTCTGTGGTACGAAGACCCCGAGCCCGATCTTGAGTTCTACCTGCAGTACTTCAGCCCTAGGTTGGCACACCTGCTCATGTTATACGTATCTTGTTGCAGGTCTGTGGTACGAAGTCCCCGAGCCCGACCTTCCCTGGTAAAAATATCAATTGGTGGTTAGTTGATAAATGACCAATTGATGGCCCATTGATAATTGGAACGCCAATTGGTCAGTTGATCAAATGGCGGTCAATTTGCCATCAACTGGTAATATATCAGTTAGCCGGCCAATTGACCAATTGACTAATTGGTAGGGTTGCACGATGTCAATTGACCGGTCAATTGACCGGTCAAATACTTTTGGTCAATTGACTGGTCAATCGACCAAAACACAAAACATGCTAATAACATGCAGCTTAACTGTTGAATGTTGTATTGTATTGTATTGTATGTGATATTGAAACTGAAATAATAATAACAACAACAACAAGTGTATAAGAGGGCTGTAATTCCAAAAATAGCCATGTTGCCGTGTTTTGTTTCGGACAAATATTGAATGTGCACCAATTAAAGAAAGATACAACAATGGAGTTGCCTAGCAACACGTTGTTTGTCTGCGTGTTATGTCACAGTCCCCTCAATTGGGTCCTGTGATATATATAAGCAATAATAATCGATTTAATATTACTCAATAATAATTTACGTTTAATAATCAATAAATACTAAATACAAACTGAAACAGAAGGCCTAAATACGCAAAATCAGATCGTGTTTACTGGTGGCCAGCTGATCTGAATGAATACGGCGAATCGGAAACATGCTGACATGTATTGTTAAATAAAATATTCTAATCGAAATGTAATCGATTAATCCGGCAACCCTAGTAAATGCAGGCCTACATATATTTTAATTTTACAGGCACAGGTAGATGGATTTTACTTTTTTGAATTTTTTGTATTTGACGGTCAATTGACGGTCAAATGACGGTCAAATCACCGTCAATTGACCTTCAAATGACCAAAATTGAATTTGACCGGTCAAATCTCATCCCTACTAATTGGTCAGTTGATCAAATGGTAGTCAATTGGCCATCAATTGGTAATATATCAATTAGCCGTACCAATTGGCGGCCCTTTGATAATTGGAACGCCAATTGGCAATTGCTCAAAGGGCCGCCAATTGGTAACTACTGGTCATCAATGGGTTATGTAGATCTTCTGTCAATTGGTAACTAGCAAATAAACCTGCTAGTGGTGATCATCTGTCTGGCAGCTAGTCAGGGTCAGTTGGATACCAATTAGAAATCAGGTTGTGTCTACAAGTCAAATACATAAATACACAAATAAATAAATAAAAAGTAGAAAAATAAATAAAAAATAAATAAATATGCCCACAATGTAATACATAATAAAATACAATTCAATAAATAAATTAAATGTTTCATTTGAGGCAAAACTTTATAAACATTATTCGCCTGTAAAAAGAAACAACACGCTCCAAGCGGACAAAACGAGAAGCGCTAAGGTGAGGTCGTTGTCAAGATTCGCGGAGCGCTAGGAATGTTACACATCTTCATTTACCACGTTCTAGCCGTTATGGTATTGATTTTTATGGTTTAACTTATATGGCAATTGTTAGTTGGCATATCAATTATTGTTGTAAAGATGGTTTCAAAATAATATAGGTAATAGTTAACTTGTTATGACAATTCACGCATCGGAGATGGACAGCTCTAGAAAATTGTTTTGTTTTCTCAGACTCAATTGGCAAAAAACTAATGATCGGATGTGTTCGAGAGTTCTCAAAACATGCGTAGCAGCCTTTGTAGACAATAACAAAATAAACTTTCTAGATAGAAAGTGCACTGAACGCAAATTCGTAGCATGCACTAAAATGCAAGGTGCGAATTTTCACGGCCGAACCGCACGCCGAGACTACATATCCAATGTTATATTTGTAAAACAAATCGTTATTTATGGCTGTTTATCGTATATGAATGGCTCACGGGTCTTTTACATTGGTACAGGCTTTCATATACGTATACATCGACAGTACTGGCTGCTTAGATTTTAATATAATTAATAAAAACTGTTGTTACGCATATAGTAGCTATGTTAAGCTGCCTCCACCGACCTCATCGTAGCTGCCATCACTCACTTCTCGCGGCGACAGTAACGCTATCTCTTGACAATTTTCGCAAAATTTTGTTAAAATCAGGTTTTTAGAAGGCATTTGCTGCGTTTTAGAAAAAACATAGCAGGCTGAATGCACTACCAAAATACTGTAGCTTTCATCGGTTAAAAGTAGAAAAACACCAGCAAGAAGATTGATGAGAATGAGATCAAGTTACACCGAAATCCAGCGAATCTACAATGTAATTTAAACCAATTGCAATATCGTGAAGGAAGAGGTGGGAAGGACTCGGGTTTAAAGAAATTTCAATGCGCGGCAACTTACCGCTAGCGCCAGGCAGTTTATGCCTGTTCCAGTCGGACCAGTCCAAATTTGGGCCAAAACAGGCAGGCCACCGGGCATTTGCCCGGTTGCCCGGCGGGCTTGTCCGCCCCTGACCAGCAAACATAATGCAGAGCCAAATTTTCATTTTAAACAGGATACCCTTTTATCGAACGTATATCCACAAACAGAGAAATGCTGTATCAATCAAACATGTAAATAATATTTAACGGATCGTGCCATTTCCCTCACAGCAGCGAGAGCGACTCTACCGCCTTTGCGTTGCTAACCCTTACTGACTGGTTGACGAGGAACCTGCAGCCAATATTAATAGGAGATGATTCTATTAATTTTATAAAGTACGGAGGTTGGTTTGAAAAAAAAACGTAAAACTAAGAGATAAGAGTTTTATTTAGAGTTATGGATATATTCAAGTAAATTTGAAATATGAGCATGTGAGGGTATGTATGAAATAATTATTTTATACATTATAAGTAAATTTGTAATTGTATAAATATTATGTGTCCTAATAAATAAAATAAATAAAATTTAATAAATACAAATTATTTTTGTTTTTTATATGTTAGCCAAAATTTTAGTGTTGCGTACCTAATAAATCATGAAAAAAAGGTGGGTATACTGCGTATACCCACGAAAATAGGTGGGTATACTGTGTATACCCGCGCTTCATTACAAATTAAGCACTGAATAGGGTTAAAGACAGCAAAAACAGTGATTTAGGGCGGAATGCACAGTCGAGTTTAGTATGTGAGTTTGATCTTATGGAAAACACTAAACAGCGTGTAATAAAACAATTCCATAGCAACAAATCCTGTAATTAACTTGACTCTGCATACGGCCCTTAATCACAGAAACAACTGTATTATTGTACAGTGTACATTCATCGCCAGATGCTTAACGTGTTACTGTGTAAATGATGCCACAATATACGTTTAATAATTACACTGCGTCCTATTTATTTAGTAGTGCCTAAAATTCAATTCAATTCAATTCAATTAATATCATACATAGAATATTTTATTTTACAAAAAGTATGTACGAGTTTCATACTACTAAGTGGTATAGAACACTAACGTAACGGAAGCCGCAACCAACCAAACCACAGAGAAACAAAGTAAAGACACAAAGTACACGTTATGAGAGGTAATACATTTTTACATTACATGGGGTAATGGAGAAAGAAAAGAAATTTTGTAAAATACAGTGAAAATAAAATTTATTTCGATTTATTTTGCACTTACGATAAGTATTGGGCGTTTCGGCGGCCTGTGGAAGACGAACGCAGATTTTCATACATAAGTATTGGGGGCTAGGTTCGAATGAGTGTAGGTTAAAGTGATAAAAGATTCATGCATAAGTATTGGGGGCTAGGTTCGAATGAGTGTAGGTTGAAGTGATGAAAGATTCATGCATAAGAATTGGGGGCTGGGTTCGAATAAGTGTAGGTTGAAGTGATAAAAGATTCATGCATCAGTATTGAGGGCTAGGTTCGAATGAGTGTAGGTTAAAGTGATAAAAGATTCATGCATAAGAATTGGGGGCTGGGTTCGAATAAGTGTAGGTTGAAGTGATAAAAGATTCATGCATCAGTATTGGGGGCTAGGTTCGAATGAGTGTAGGTTGAAGTGATGGAAGATTCATGCATAAGTATTGGGGGCTAGGTTCGAATAAGTGTAGGTTGAAGTAATAAAAGATTCATGCATCAGTATTGGGGGCTAGGTTCGAATAAGTGTAGGTTGAAGTAATAAAAGATTCATGCATAAGAATTGGGGGCTAGGTTCGAATAAGTGTAGGTTGAAGTGATAAAAGATTCATGCATAAGAATTGGGGGCTAGGTTCGAATAAGTGTAGGTTGAAGTGATAAAAGATTCATGCATCAGTATTGGGGGCTAGGTTCGAATAAGTGTAGGTTGAAGTGATAAAAGATTCATGCATCAGTTTTGGGGGCTAGGTTCGAATGAGTGTAGGTTGAAGTGATGGAAGATTCATGCATCAGTATTGGGGGCTAGGTTCGAATAAGTGTAGGTTGAAGTAATAAAAGATTCATGCATCAGTATTGGGGGCTGGGTTCGAATAAGTGTAGGTTGAAGTGATAAAAGATTCATGCATCAGTATTGGGGGCTAGGTTCGAATAAGTGTAGGTTGAAGTGATAAAAGATTCATGCATCAGTATTGGGGGCTAGGTTCGAATAAGTGTAGGTTGAAGTGATAAAAGATTCATGCATCAGTATTGGGGGCTAGGTTCGAATGAGTGTAGGTTGAAGTGATGGAAGATTCATGCATCAGTATTGGGGGCTAGGTTCGAATAAGTGTAGGTTGAAGTGATAAAAGATTCATGCATCAGTATTGGGGGCTAGGTTCGAATAAGTGTAGGTTGAAGTGATAAAAGATTCATGCATCAGTATTGGGGGCTAGGTTCGAATGAGTGTAGGTTGAAGTGATGGAAGATTCATGCATCAGTATTGGGGGCTAGGTTCGAATAAGTGTAGGTTGAAGTAATAAAAGATTCATGCATAAGAATTGGGGGCTAGGTTCGAATAAGTGTAGGTTGAAGTGATAAAAGATTCATGCATAAGAATTGGGGGCTAGGTTCGAATAAGTGTAGGTTGAAGTGATAAAAGATTCATGCATAAGTATTGGGGGCTAGGTTCGAATAAGTGTAGGTTGAAGTGATAAAAGATTCATGCATCAGTATTGGGGGCTAGGTTCGAACGAGTGTAGGTTGAAGTGATGGAAGATTCATGCATAAGTATTGGGGGCTAGGTTCGAATAAGTGTAGGTTGAAGTGATAAAAGATTCATGCATAAGTATTGGGGGCTAGGTTCGAATGAGTGCAGGTTGTAAGGATGGAAGATGATATTACCGCTTATGTCGTGGTAATGGAGGGAAATGCTAAGTATTGATAGGCCTTTGCTGCAATGAACAAATGCAGCTGCTGATATGATAAGGGTGGATGTAAGCGACTAAATCGTAAGACGTTAAATTTTATCTACAAGGGTAACGTGGGGAAGAACCCGCCAGGATTGGTATGGCAATGCTTGCCTATAGTTGCCAAACTCTATTATGGTCAATAAATTAAAATTTACCCAATACAAATAGACGAATACGAAAGGACCCAGAAAATGGTTAAAAGTATGTATAAATCAATTAAATTTAAATTAAAACTAAAATACTGAAATAAGTGATTGTTATTTCACGTCCCCCTATGAAGAACCTTTAGAGGCTAAAACTGTAAACAAACGAAAGATAACATTAGAAACCTGCTAATAAATAAATAACATAGGCCGCTTTAAACGTTCCTTATGTCAGCTAACATGCAAACCCTGACAACTATAGAACACAAAATTACATAAATTATGGGAAAATCCTTATTCTACGAACTTTCAAACAGACCCAGCTAATACTCGTAAGGTCGAAGGCGTACATGTTATATTTTACTTGGAACAGCCGAAGTGATTACAAGAAAAACGTTGACACAGTTCGATGATTATAGACTATAGAGCGAACTATTGTGACAACAAATTGTAGAGGACGTTCTGCGTTTCAGTTCACAGTATCGATTTGTCGACCTCGGTTCATTCTTTAAGGTCATATTAAATTGTGTCGCATGTGAAGTATAGCGGTTCAAACAAGTCACCAGTATCAACTGGAACACATTTGAGGTCAGAGTGTTTTCTAAAACCTTACTTCGCATTTCACTAAAATTAACGTTAAACCAATTGTGAGACAAGTGTTACATTTGCATCGATGAATATTGTGCTTTCACAAAGATCATAATAATAATCGCGAAAGATATTCCTCTACAAAAAACATCACTCTATTCAACATTCGTCTTTCATAGTGAGATATCGCTATGACTTTAATCGAGGCCCCGAACATGGATGAGCCAATCAGGAGGAGAAAGTTAATGCAACTGAACATTCAGTTGATGTACTATCAGGGTAAGTCAAAACATTGGGGCCCCGATCATGGATAAGCAAATCAGGGGGAGAAATTTAATTCAACTGAACATCCAGCTGATGAGCTATGAAGGTAAAACAAAACATAGAGGCCCCGAACCTGGATAAGTCTATGCAGATGTAAAGGCAAGGTACGTTTACAAAAACTGGCCCCGAACATGGATAAGTTAATCAGGGGGAGAAAGTAAATGCAACTCACATTCAGCTGATGTACTATCAAGGTAAAGCAACACTTAGGGGCGTCTAACATGCAAGAGCAAATAGGAAGGAGAAAGTTAAAGCAACTGAACATCCACTTGATGTACTATCAGGGTAAGTCAAAACATTGGGACCGTATCATGGATAAGCAAATCAGGGGGAGAAATTTATTTCTACTGAACATTCAGCTGATGTACTATCAAGGTAAATCAACACTTAGGGGCCCCGAACATGGATGAGCTAATCAGAAGAAGAAAGTTAATGCAACTGAACACCCAGCTGATGTTCTTACAAGATAATTCAATTTATAGGGGCCCCGAACATGGATGAGCAATTAGAGCAATTAGAGGGAGAAATTCATGCATTTGAACATCCAGCAGATGCACTTTTAAGGTTAGTCAAAACATAGAGGCCCCGAACATGGATTAGCCAATGCAGATGTAGAGGCAAGGTAAGTTAACACAAAGTGGCCCCGAACATGGATAAGCCAATCAGAGGGAAAACGTTAATGTAACTGAACATCAGCTGATGAGCTAAAAAGGTTAGTCAAAACATAGAGGCCCCGAACATGGATGTGGCAATCAGGGGGAGAAAGTTGATGAAATTAAACGTCCAGTTGATGTACTGGCAAGGTAAGTTCATGTAACGAGGCCCCGAACATTGATGTGCAATCAGGGGGAGAAAGTTTATGAAATTGAACGTCCAGTTTATGTACTGGCAAGGTAAGTTCATGTAACGAGGCCCCGAACATGGATGTGGCAATCAGGGGGAGAAAGTTTATGTAATTGAACGTCCAGTTGATGTACTGGCAAGGTAAGTTCATGTAACGAGGCCCCGAACATGGATGTGGCAATCAGGGGGAGAAAGTTTATGAAATTGAACGTCCAGTTGATGTACTGGCAAGGTAAGTTCATGTAACGAGGCCCCGAACATGGATGTGGCAATCAGGGGGAGAAAGTTTATGTAATTGAACGTTCAGTTGATGTACTGGCAAGAGAAGTTCATGTAACGAGGCCCCGAACATGGATGTGGCAATCAGGGGGAGAAAGTTTATGTAATTGAACGTCCAGTTGATGTACTGGCAAGGTAAGTTCATGTAACGAGGCACCGAACATGGATGTGGCAATCAGGGGGAGAAAGTTTATGAAATTGAACGTTCAGTTGATGTACTGGCAAGGTAAGTTCATGTTACGAGGCCCCAAACATGGATGTGGCAATCAGGGGGAGAAAGTTCATGAAATTTGAACGTTCAGTTGATGTACTACCTAGGTAAGTTCATGTTACGAGGCCCCAAACATGGATGTGGCAATCAGGGGGAGGAAGTTCATGAAATTGAACGTTCAGTTGATGAACTGGCAAGGTAAGTTCATGTAACGAGGCCCCAAACATGGATGTGGCAATCAGGGGGAGAAAGTTTATGAAATCTGAACATTCAGTTGATGTACTACCTAGGTAAGTTAATGTAACGAGGCCCCGAACATGGATATAGACATCAGGGAGAGAAAGTTCATGAAATTTGAACGTTCAGTAGATGTACTACCTAGGTAAGTTAATGTAACGAGGCCCCGAACATGGATATAGACATCCGGGAGAGAAAGTTCTTGACATTGAACGTTCAGTAGATGTACTACCTAGGTAAGTTAATGTAACGAGGCCCCGAACATGGATATAGACATCCGGGAGAGAAAGTTCATGAAATTGAACGTTCAGTAGATGTACTACCTAGGTAAGTTAATGTAACGAGGCCCCGAACATGGATATAGACATCAGGGAGAGAAAGTTCATGAAATTTGAACGTTCAGTTGATGTTCTACCTAGGTAAGTTAATGTAACGTGGCCCCGAACATGGATATAGACATCAGGGAGAGAAAGTTCATGAAATTGAACGTTCAGTAGATGTACTACCTAGGTAAGTTCATGTTACGAGGCCCCAAACATGGATGTGGCAATCAGGGAGAGAAAGTTCATGAAATTGAACGTTCAGTTGATGTACTACCTAGGTAAGTTAATGTAACGAGGCCCCGAACATGGATATAGACATCAGGGAGAGAAAGTTCTTGACATTGAACGTTCAGTTGATGTACTACCTAGGTAAGTAAATGTAACAAGGCCCCGAACATGGATATAGACATCAGGGAGAGAACGTTCTTGACATTGAACGTTTAGTTGATGTACTACCTAGGTAAGTTAATGTAACGAGGCCCCGAACATGGATATAGACATCAGGGAGAGAAAGTTCTTGACATTGAACGTTCAGTTGATGTACTACCTAGGTACGTTAATGTAACGAGGCCCCGAACATGGATATAGACATCAGGGAGAGAAAGTTCATGAAATTGAACGTTCAGTTGATGTACTACCTAGGTAAGTTAATGTAACGAGGCCCTAAACATGGATATAGACATCAGGGAGAGAAAGTTCATGAAATTGAACGTTCAGTTGATGTACTACCTAGGTAAGTAAATGTAACGAGGCCCCGAACATGGATATAGACATCAGGGAGAGAAATTTCATGAAATTGAACGTTCAGTAGATGTACTACCTAGGTAAGTTAATGTAACGAGGCCCCGAACATGGATATAGACATCAGGGAGAGAAAGTTCTTGACATTGAACGTTCAGTTGATGTACTACCTAGGTAAGTATATGTAACGAGGCCCCGAACATGGATATAGACATCAGGGAGAGAAAGTTCATGAAATTGAACGTTCAGTTGATGTACTACCTAGGTAAGTTAATGTAACGAGGCCCTGAACATGGATATAGACATCAGGGAGAGAAAGTTCTTGACATTGAACGTTCAGTAGATGTACTACCTAGGTAAGTTAATGTAACGAGGCCCCGAACATGGATATAGACATCAGGGAGAGAAAGTTCTTGACATTGAACGTTCAGTTGATTTACTACCTAGGTAAGTTAATGTAACGAGGCCCCGAACATGGATATAGACATCCGGGAGAGAAAGTTCATGAAATTGAACGTTCAGTTGATGTACAACCTAGGTAAGTTAATGTAACGAGGCCCCGAACATGGATATAGAAATCAGGGAGAGAAAGTTCATGAAATTGAACGTTCAGTTGATGTACTACCTAGGTAAGTTAATGTAACGAGGCCCCGAACATGGATATAGAAATCAGGGAGAGAAAGTTCATGAAATTGAACGTTCAGTTGATGTACTACCTAGGTAAGTTAATGTAACGAGGCCCCGAACATGGATATAGACATCCGGGAGAGAAAGTTCATGAAATTGAACGTTCAGTTGATGTACTACCTAGGTAAGTTAATGTAACGAGGCCCCGAACATGGATATAGACATCCGGGAGAGAAAGTTCATGAAATTGAACGTTCAGTTGATGTACTACCTAGGTAAGTTAATGTAACGAGGCCCCGAACATGGATATAGACATCCGGGAGAGAAAGTTCATGAAATTGAACGTTCAGTTGATGTACTACCTAGGTAAGTTAATGTAACGAGGCCCCGAACATGGATATAGACATCCGGGAGAGAAAGTTCATGAAATTGAACGTTCAGTTGATGTACTACCTAGGTAAGTTAATGTAACGAGGCCCCGAACATGGATATAGACATCCGGGAGAGAAAGTTCATGAAATTGAACGTTCAGTTGATGTACTACCTAGTTAAGTTAATGTAACGAGGCCCCGAACATGGATATAGAAATCAGGGAGAGAAAGTTCATGAAATTGAACGTTCAGTTGATGTACTACCTAGGTAAGTTAATGTAACGAGGCCCCGAACATGGATATAGAAATCAGGGAGAGAAAGTTCATGAAATTGAACGTTCAGTTGATGTACTACCTAGGTAAGTTAATGTAACGAGGCCCCGAACATGGATATAGACATCCGGGAGAGAAAGTTCATGAAATTGAACGTTCAGTTGATGTACTACCTAGGTAAGTTAATGTAACGAGGCTTCGAACATGGATATAGACATCCGGGAGAGAAAGTTCATGATATTGAACGTTCAGTTGATGTACTACCTAGGTAAGTTAATGTAACGAGGCCCCGAACATGGATATAGACATCCGGGAGAGAAAGTTCATGAAATTGAACGTTCAGTTGATGTACTACCTAGGTAAGTAAATGTAACGAGGCCCCGAACATGGATATAGACATCCGGGAGAGAAAGTTCATGAAATTGAACGTTCAGTAGATGTACTACCTAGGTAAGCTAATGTAACGAGGCCCCGAACATGGATATAGACATCAGGGAGAGAAAGTTTTTGACATTGAACGTTCAGTTGATGTACTATCTAGGTAAGTTAATGTAACGAGGCCCCGAACATGGATATAGACATCAGGGAGAGAAAGTTAATGAAATTTGAACGTTCGGTTGATGTTCTGGCCAAGAAAGTAACCTCATCATTAGGCAGAAACTTCCGTAAGTAACACACTACTTTACAGTGGTTTAATACAAGAAATATTCTACCTTTAAAATCAAAACATCTATAACAAAGCACGTGTTTGTGGTGCCACAGTGCGCGAAACAGATCCACACTGTTCGTACGCACTTCATTTAAATACTCTATATTTAACCCGTAGGTAAGTCGGAAACGGTGGATGGTCATCATTGTGCAGGGTCCGGAGTATCGTTGAAATTGCTAGAATGTTCAGGTAGATGCGCCGACTCGCTGACAGATAGATTTTTGATTAATTGATTTATTGAAACAAGTTGCTTCACAAACACAAAATATTGCATAATGAGACCCGATTTCTGTTCTCCTCTATGAAGTGTCTGTAGAGCTCTTTCTCCGTCTTTGTCGTAGGCCTACAACGTTAGCTCCATACGGTCTTCAATTTCCCAACTATAACCAGCCAATCGTTACATCGGCCTATGCCAACGATTGCTACGTACTTCTTACAGAATACAGGGTTTCTCCATCTGGAAAGAGTATATTCGATGCCTACAGTCTTGCGTCTGGGGCGAAGCTCAACCGTGATAAGACGGTAGGTTTGTTTGTTGGCCCGTGGACTCAACGAACCGACACCCCTCTCAACTACTCGTGGCGAACCGACGGTCTGCACGTTTTGGGGGTGTTTCTAGGGAACACGACGGCATGGCAAGCACAAAACTAGACTGGTCTAATAGAAAAAAATCAAATCTGCGTTGATAAATGTCTACAGAGGAAAATTGCTTCGACAATTCGAGGGAGGCGAGGCAAATCAATTGTTTGGTTCCAAATTAATTCATGTTCTAACGGTACTTTAAAAACCTAATGGTTTCATTGACAATGTCCACAGGATTTTCATTTAGTACGTGTAGGAAGGCAGACACTGGTTGCATCAAAACAATGTCTTCGCCGAACCTACTGTGGGGAGAATTGATATAACCCACATATACTCACAAGTAATGACATTTCGAGTTCGTTTCCTCGTCAACTATTTGTCACACGAGGCGGAGCGAACAGCCACACATCATTTGCACGAGATCAACTTCCAACACTACTGCCCAACTGTCCATGACTTAATTCAACAACCAATAAGAACGGACTAGTAAAGACGAGTACAACAATTTTTTAAATCGGTATTGCAGGCGTTGGACTTGATATGCCCTGCCGCGAGCATTTCCCTTCAAGAAGTTCTCTGCGTACTGGACACGACAAATCAACGGAAGCTGTACCAAAAGTTGAAACAGAAGATACTGCCTGGTTCGCAGTTACGTAGGACGTCGGATCTGGCCGATATTCCGGTCCTTTTAGTCCGCCATCTACGCCCTGCCGACGGCAGGCGGTGACGGTGACATTATGTGGCGGCTGCTGCACGACGCGGTCCCTACCCCCGTTCGTCTCCATTGCTGGGGCCTGTTAGACTCTCCGACGTGTCCACGGTGCGACGAGGTCGGCACGACAATGCACGTCTTCTCCGTCCGAGTGTCGACGCATTACTCCCCTGTGATAATACGTCGACCTCATCACCTGTCACCTTCTGCAGATATGTCAGGTGACTTTCTGACTACGATTTACCCTATTTTCATGTCCTGGCGATACAGGGTCTGCGAATTTGAGCAACTACCTAAACATACTCGCCATTTCAACGATACTCCGGACCCTGCACAATGACGACCACCCACCGTTTCTGGACATGTTTCAACACAAACTTACCTACAGGTTAAATATGGAATATTTAAATGCAGTGCGTACGAACACTGTGGATCTGTTTCACGCACTGTGGCAACACAAACACGTACTTTGTTAAGAAAGAAGATCATTCCCTGTTTTATCAATTTTATTTGTCCTGCCTCATAATATTTAAAGCCTTGATTACGTATAAAATGTCTTCAAACTAATTTATGAAAACCTTAAGTTCTATTTGCAGTACTTCAGCCTCAGCTTGGCACGCCAGCTCATGTCTAACTAATCTTGTTGCAGGTCTCTGGTACAAAGACCCTGAGCCGAAATTTAAGTTCTACCTGCAGTACTTCAGCCCCAGGTTGGCACACCTGCTCATTTTATACGTATCATGTTGCAGGTATGTGGTACGAAGACCCCGAGCCCGACCTTGAGTTCTACCTGCAGTACTTCAGCCCCAGGTTGGCACACCTGCTCATGTTATACGTATCATGTTGCAGGTATGTGGTACGAAGACCCCGAGCCCGACCTTGAGTTCTACCTGCAGTACTTCAGCCCCAGGTTGGCACACCTGCTCATGTTATACGTATCTTGTTGCAGGTATGTGGTACGAAGACCCCGAGCCCGACCTTGAGTTCTACCTGCAGTACTTCAGCCCCAGGTTGGCACACCTGCTCATGTTATACGTATTTTGTTGCAGGTCTGTGGTACGAAGACCCCGAGCCCGACCTTGAGTTCTACCTGCAGTACTTCAGCCCCAGGTTGGCACACCTGCTCATGTTATACGTATCTTGTTGCAGGTCTGTGGTACGAAGACCCCGAGCCCGACCTTGAGTTCTACCTGCAGTACTTCAGCCCCAGGTTGGCATACCTGCTCATGTTATACGTATCTTGTTGCAGGTCTGTGGTACGAATAACCCGAGCCTGACCTTGAGTTCTACCTGCAGTACTTCAGCCCCAGGTTGGCACACCTGCTCATGTTGTACGTATCTTGTTGCAGGTCTGTGGTACGAAGACCCCGAGCCCGACCTTGAGTTCTACCTGCAGTACTTCAGCCCCAGGTTGGCACACCTGCTCATGTTATACGTATCTTGTTGCAGGTCTGTGGTACGAAGACCCCGAGCCCGACCTTGAGTTCTACCTGCAGTACTTCAGCCCCAGGTTGGCACACCTGCTCATGTTATACGTATCATGTTGCAGGTATGTGGTACGAAGACCCCGAGCCCGACCTTGAGTTCTACCTGCAGTACTTCAGCCCCAGGTTGGCATACCAGCTCAAGTTATACGTATCTTGTTACAGGTATGTGGTACGAAGACCCCGAGCCCGACCTTGAGTTCTACCTGCAGTACTTCAGCCCCAGGTTGGCACACCTGCTCATGTTATACGTATCTTGTTGCAGGTCTGTGGTATGAAGACCCCGAGCCCGACCTTGAGTTCTACCTGCAGTACTTCAGCCCCAGGTTGGCACACCTGCTCTTGTTATACGTATCTTGTTGCAGGTCTGTGGTACGAAGACCCCGAGCCCGACCTTGAGTTCTACCTGCAGTACTTCAGCCCCAGGTTGGCAAACCTGCTAGTTCGACACCGAAGTCTACGTCTGGCACTTCGGTTCTTTCGTACATTCTACCCTTGTAGTCTGATGGTTATTCACATATATTCAGGCCTCGTCTCATCCCCGATTGCTATGTATGGTAACTGGGGTACAAACACGGATGTTGTTTTTGAAGCCTTTTACAATTTGTGCATTAACTGCGTCCTTAGTATTGTTTACATGATAATTTGCTTTAGAAAGAAAGCGCTTCATAAGATACTTCAAGATTTGGAAAATGTCTTCTGGTTAGTTACTTTCAACAATGAAGAACAAAAAACATTATATTTAAAGGCCAATGGTTCCTGTCACAAAATTACGGCCTATATACTACATTACATTTTACCATTATTTTTTGTCTTTATACTGTTTTTTGGAGCTTTCATTCTTCTTCCAAACAGAAAAATGATCTACCTGTAAGTATACCCTTATTGTTTATGAATATCATAGTAAGAGACGATATCACACTTATTCATCACGAATATGCAAAAGCAGTTTTTTTTGGGAAAACAGAAGGTGGAAGTGGAAAGATTCATGATTGGGGATATATTTGTGCTTTGTATACTGATTGAACACAAGGGGGACATGTTTTAGGTTACCTCTGTCCGTACAGTCAAACACATAATTTCAGACGTGCTCGCTAGACTAACTTATATATTAATTACATTTAAGTGTGTTCTAAACCATGCAGATTAACACATTCCACTAAGATTATGATCAATTTCTATATGATAAAAATGAAATGCACATTTTAATATAGGAAATAATGTATGGAACAATCCTAAAGGACAGATGATAATAGAAAAAAAAAAGCAGATGTTACAATAATTCAAAATATCTAATGTCAATTACTTCTCTGTTTACAGCGAGACTTATCCCTTCAATACAACAGATTCTCCTGTTTACGAGATAGTGCTGCTCATACGTATATTTCATACGATTGGTTCGTGCTTTACTTTAAACACAATAGGATTGTTTGGATTTGCATCCATTGTGCATTTTGAAGCATTTTTCAAACTTTTGATCAACAAATTGGAGAATATACGAAGCTTTTCCATGATAATTATTCGAGGAGGTAGCTGTGAAACAACTCGGCAAGTAACTGGGATTTTTTCTGAACCTGAGCAACAAGTGAGGGAGGATGAGCTGGCCAGTATTATTGTGGAGGAATATGATAGTGATGATCACATCACTGAGGAGGGAGGAGGGGATACGTACGGAGGATTGCCTTATGGCTCTATATTGAGACGGAGTCCAGCAGGCATTGGCCAAGTGGCTTCTGAACAACACAGGGCCAGCGGCAACACCCTGTGGAACTGCCTATATGATCTGAAACATCGGGAACAAGAGGAGTCTACCCTTAATGCAACCATCGCAGGGGATGGACGTGGGACTGACAGTGAACAAGGGGAACATGACAATGTAACAGAAGATATGGAGATGACGTCATCTCAAGAACTGGACAAGGAAATGTGTTTCCAGTTGGGACAATTCGTCCAACTTCACCAACATATCTTGAAGTAAGACAATCAGTCACTATTCCATCTTTTTAGCTTTTTCATGATTCAATAAGTTCAGTATGCAATTATTCACCAACACGTCCTGTTTCTTTTTCTGGTTATATCTTTTAAACAATTATTACGTCTTTTCTTCGTTAAATCTAGCAAAGGTCAAAGTCAACGGGGAGACCGGGTCTAGTTGTCACTCTTTTGACATTTGATTTTTTTTTTACATATAACAAATTTTTTACCCAATTCAAATTTTTTTTAGTAATATATGGAATGCACTAAACCTAATGCATATAATAATTAGCACATTTTAGTTAAATTACTATTTTATTTTAATTTTTGAAAAAAAGCCTGCAACTGTAACAACTTGCCCCACGGGGCAAGTTGTCACAGTACATGGGGCAAGTTGTTACACATTAAAAAGTTGCATTATATTATTACTTAGTCTTTAGTCACTATCGTCACAGTTATGACACACATAAACTTTATCATTTTCATTTTCCCTACATTTATTGTGAAACCAAATGCCAAATATGAACAGGCTAGGCCCATGCCTAGAAAATAATAACTCTAGGGCTAGGCCTATAGCTTAGGACATAAAAGGTAATCCTATGACTAGGCATAGACTATGGTCTTAAAGATAGTAAGCCAAGCCTAATAGGTAGGGCTAGGCCCTTGCCTGAAACATTATAATCAGATCTAGACCCTAGCATTGGAGCTAAAAAGTAGGCCTAAGGCTAGCCCAGGGCTTAATAAGTAGGCCTAGCTTGAGGCCTAGTGTCTAGTGTGTGTTGACATATTAATAGGCCTTTAGTTATCACATCTGGTCTGTAGACTAGGCCTAGCCTAGTATTGTTTTGAAATATTTACTAGATTTAAACCTAGGGCGACAGCATCAAAACAATGTTTGACACTTGTGACAACTTGCCTTGCCCCGGTATGGTGAGACAACGTGACCCAAAACACATGTGATTGCAATGTGACGTGTAGTACAATAAAAATAGTTCTGAAATCAAAAAAGTTACTCAATTGACCGAAAAATACTCGTTTCTTCATAAAACCGAAACCCGTCGGCCGATCTGAATGAAACTAGCACCACATCATAAGAGAGTTGTGAAGCATAAAACAGCTAGGATCACGTTGCCGTAGTACCAACCCTCACGCAAGAAATAGCGCTGTGACAACTTAACCCTGGGACAACTAGACCCGGTCTCCACTTTATTTGACGCGTTCTCACTAATCGTATATATCTCCATTGTACTGACATGTAATGACTAATGAACGTATACTTAGGTATACGGTCAGCAAAACCTTTTACCTTATTATCTCCCAACATAGCAGGTATATGTAGGTCTCAATGTCAGCATCTGAATTGTGACTGCTAAAAACCTCGGAAAAACCTTCAGTAAGGACTACCGGTGTCCGGGATCGAACCGGCGACTTTCTTAATTAAAGTCTTGAGTCCTACCACTTAGCCACCCCTATCGGTTGTGACCAACAAGAAGTATCAGTAGTTTGTAACCTTTCACCTTATCACCTCCTTTTCAGGAGAATTATTTAGAATATAGTGTGATTACGAAAACTTCAGAACAACTTTACACAGAAAATCTCCTCTATTCTCGTTCCGCTTAAACGATTTACAGATAGGATTGATTTTATTTTCACTTTGCATAATATATCTTTCTCTTTATACAGCGGACTGAAGGATTTCGGTATATTGCTATGTGAGATCCTCTCTGTTCAATGGCTGTTGTGCATTGTACATTTAGGTGTCGCTATGATGGTCATATCAAATGTAAGTGTTTTGAATAGGTTAACTATTCCCTGCATACATCATAATATACTGCATTAATATCTTTTGTCCTTGGTGCTTCTTGAAGCCCCTTTCTCTTCCCCTTCCCCTCTATCTTTCTCATTTTCGTTCTCTCACTTCCGCCTCTCACAATCTCCTTCGTGCGTTTGATTTGTTCTTTTAAGAATGCTTTCTCTTTTCCAGATTCAAGAAATAGGGTTGCGAGTGATCCTTCAAGTCACTGTATCTGTTCAGACGCTGATCCTAAGCTTCCTATTTAACTACAAAGCAAATGTTCTCACGGATCTGGTAAGAGGACTAACAATTATTATGTCTGTAGTATCTGTCATTGTACTCACACAACCTTCTCCATTGCACTTGTGTATATATAAGAAGATTATCATCACTCTCAAATGCACAGGCAAACCGAGGGAACTGGTTGGACCTCCCTGGTGGAAAGGAATTTTAAAGCTTACCTGGATATCTATGATACGCGAAATCTGTCTTTTTATATAAAGCATGTGAATAAAATAAATAAAACTAAGAAATAATTTAAACACTGCAGTCAATTCGACCATTCAGGAATGTGTTAATTAATTTCGATGTGATCCGCTGTTACATCAAAGCACCACCGACTGTCTGTTGTGAGCGGGGGAAATATGACCACGCCACCTCGCGCGCCCAGGAAAACTCGTCCCGTGCTCGCTAGCGAGCTGCCTACTCTTTTATTTTACAATTTCTTTCGTTTTTGTTGATGTGGGTAATGCATTTAAATATGCACTTTATCACTGATGGACCAACCAGTTAGCATTCATATCTCAAAATATATTGTCCCACCTATTTGGAATGGTTTGATTATCCCAGGATATTACATAACATTTAGTCGTGTACTTTATTTATTTATCTATTTATTTATTTTATGTCTATTCTATTCAGTTATAAAAACTGACTTACAAAGGAGGACTAATAACGAAAAGTCATCACCGCTAGATACCATATAATTATCATGTGATATTGTTAATTCGTTTATAAAAATATTTTTTTTTCTTATGTTTTGTAAGCATTTACTTTGCATTTTCGGACTGACTGGCCAATCATGGCCAGTGACCATGTTTTGCATCACAAAAGATTATGTTCCTATGTTTTGATGATGTACATGTCATACACTACGTACGAAGTAGAAAGTGTAATTAGTTCAATTCGCTGCACTTAAAATCTACTTTGTCTTCCCAAAATCGGTTTCAAAATTTTTAAGTAAACATAAAAAACCTGCAAGGTAAATTTGCGGACTCCCGCCCCCCACACCCTTCCAATCAGATGAGTTCCACTTTGCCCCCGTTGAAAAACATCCTGGCAGCGTTTATCACACAGTGTCACAAACACCTATGCAATTAGGACAATCCAATGTTAGATGCTGCAGTTGTACGCCTGTGATTGGCTGGAAGCCCCGCTGAGCTTCAAGCGGTCAATGCTCATGATACTCCCATGTTACAGGCTGCAGCTGTGGGCGAGGCTGTCTACAACTGTGATTGGCTGGAAGCCCCGCTGAGCTTCAAGCGGTTAATGCTCATGATACTCCCATGTTACAGGCTGATGCTGTGGGCGAGGCTGTCTACAACTGTGATTGGCTGGAAGCCCCGCTGAGCTTCAAGCGGTCAATGCTCATGATACTCCCATGTTACAAGCCGCAGCTGTGAGCGAGGCTGTCTACAACTGTGATTGGCTGGAAGCCTCGCCGAGCTTCAAGCGGTCAATGCTCATGATACTCCCATGTTACAGGCTGATGCTGTGGGCGAGGCGTTGTACGCCTGTGATTGGCTGGAAGCCTCGCCGAGCTTCAAGCGGTCAATGCTCATGATACTCCCATGTTACAGGCTGATGCTGTGGTCGAGGCGTTGTACGCCTGTGATTGGCTGGAAGCCTCGCCGAGCTTCAAGCGGTCAATGCTCATGATACTCCCATGTTACAGGCTGATGCTGTGGGCGAGGCGTTGTACGCCTGTGATTGGCTGGAAGCCTCGCCGAGATTCAAGCGGTCGCTAGTGACCATCATGACCAGAACCAACAGACCAATGATGATGAAGCCTACAGGGCTGGATCCTCTATCTCTCGAGAACTTTGGTCAGGTGAGGTGTCTCTAAAATCTAAGATGACATCTTAAATTGTTGAGAGGTATATTAACGTAAAACAGTAATCACAGCATACAAATCTGGACATAAAACTTTGTTGAGAGTAACCTTAAGAAAGCGACAGAAAGACAAATTTGGTAAAATTAACAACATTTTTTTTTTAATGCATTGAAAAGTACATTAATATTATAACAAATATATGAAACGTAATGGCGTTTGTCGGCCAAGACAATTTTGTTAATTATTACCTTGTATATTATCTATCAAACTTTTTTCCTTGACACGCAAAAATTAAATTTCCTTTAAACATTATTCTTCCATTTTCTGGTTTGCACTTTCACTTTTATATTATATGTGCGTTGGAACCATTCTTCCAAGTTGTGTGCTTTTCTAAAAGAGGTGAAGACTAACCTCGTTCAATGTGATATTTAACGTGCTGAAAGATAATCGAAAAATGTTTGTAACCTCGTTTTTAAGCGGTTACACCTAAAAAATAATTTTAAAACATATATTTACCTAGTTCGACCTAGGTTCCATTGAACGGTGAAAACTGCTTAGAGTTATACTCCAAGTGTTATTCTATGTCATGGTGTGTTTTTATAATTACTATTTCTTAATTCTTTGCGGTATAAATGGGTTCAAATTAGTATACAAAATACCGGAAGAACAAAAACAATTAAGAATATATTTCTTTCCAAAGGTGTATGACTAGATGAAGAAACATTCCTTTAAGCCACAATATTAACCCGGTGCCCCGTGGATTCAGAATAAAACTTATTTTTGATGATGTTCTAGGCCAGGATTTTATACCACTTTAAACCAGCTTTATTTTGTCAATTTTATAGATAACTTACAAACTTTATTCGCACGCATAATCAATCAAACATTTCTCTTCCAGATCACCAACACGGCCTACAAAATGGTGGCCACACTTAAGTCTATGGTCAAGTGATCGGCCAAGGAAAAAAAATCGTTTGACGAGATTTTTGTCTATTATCATTTTATGTCATGTCAAATTTCGAAAACAAATAATAGAATAATAACTTATATTTTATAATATTTTGAATAATTTTTATACTTATAAATCGAGAACCGGACTGTGTGTATTGTATTAATAAATATAAACTAATGATATATCTACTTCGATATATGTTCATGAGGTCTCACAGTATTTAGCGCACTTTGGTGCCAGAGCGATATCCGCGACTGGGGGCGGGGGCGGCGCCCCCAATATAGACTACGTTTTATTGCGTCAATTATTTCAAAGCGCAACACTTGTTATCATGTTATTTAATTTTTTTTCTGATCATTTTCGTTTTTTCTGTACGAAGTCCATATCTTAAAGAGAACATGATGTTGATGATGTTTCCTGGATACTTTATCACACACACTATTGCATCAAGCAACATTATACAATACTCACTAGGAAAACGCTCTGTGTGACGCGTTGATAAGCGAGTGCGTCATGTCCACGAACTTTCTGGCGAAAAGTTCTCAAAGCTATCATCATTGTTCAATGTAAGAGATAAAGATAAATCTGTCGCCAACGGCCTTGTTGCTCCAGCGCTGTTATACTGAAACACTGATATCATCGTCAATATTGGTTCGAAAAATAACAATAAACAACAACCAAAACAAAAATGTGGAAAGATTATAATTTTTATTGTCATAGTTATTATACTTCATGTCATTGTTCAATTAAAGATTGATTGTCCTTTAAATTAAAGCTTGGATTTTTCGTTGACAAGTTACTTCACCAAAGTCCGTCGGTCCCCTGGCGGAGGTTTGTTAAACCTCAAAGATAGGTCTTCTCATGGCTACGAAAATCGCTATTCTCGTGCTTACTACAAAAACTGGTTTAATACTTAAATCTACTAATTAACTATGCAAAATTTAATTTCAGAATACTTCACTTAAAAATGTAGATAGACTACAAGTATAATTAATTAAATATTTCAATTAGATGTTATGCGATTTTGAGCCAGATTCATTTTTTTTCTGGATGATTCTCCCATTTGAATAACATATTGTGATTTTTAACGTTGTGGAAATGGATGGGGTGACCTGACTCGGGAGTTCGACGAGCCCTCCTAGGGGATTTACGGACCTTGCAACAATTAAGTAATACAAATGTAATTGTACCTACAATATTAATCGGCTCGCGTTGAAATTAGTAGATACGTGACCGGGCGAAAATTGACTATTTTATGTCTACTTCACATTTTGCCGCCAGTTTGTTACAGAAAAATATTTTCTAGTAACTGCATTGTAATTTTGTAACTTCTCGACCAATAGGCAAAACGCGTACGATTTTTTTTTGCTAAACCAAGCACTAAGTTTAATAATCAGATATATAAAGTATATTAATGCTAGTTCTTAGTAATAATTAAATTTTCATTTATTGAAGTTTCAACTCGGGGATCTGAAACGCGTACAGGTGGCTGTGACGTCATAATTCTGTAGACGTGGCGTAACAGACCAATCGCTGAGGTGGTGAGCGTACACAGACACAAACCATGACGTCAAATCCCATCAACATGGCGGTACGCTCTTTTTTCGCGCCCTTTTATTTATCGTTACAAAACCAATTATTTTGAGGCATATAGTGATTCGTTTTTCAAAATTCAAAGACACAAAATTATTAAATGAGAGACAATGTATTTAAAAATCGATTAAAATTTTCATACGCGTGTTCCATATTTGGCCACAAAACTATACACATTCAATCCATATCAAAGCTAGTAGATGGTTAAAATTTCAGCATGATCGGACTCTCCATTCGACCGCTATCGACAGACATAAAAACAAAAACCAGAACTAAGAGTCATATGAGTAGAATGGAGACGCTCGCTTCGCTCGCTTAATAACATATGTGTGTGACACTGTTACAGCCGGCAGAGCCCAGAGCGCTGTTTAAAGATCCCGCCAAGGTCACGTGATGTATATGGACGGCTCTGACGTCATGGGGAGTCCCCAGGAAGCCGCACTGCAGCGTCTGTGGTCGCGACGACTGACGCTCACCGGCCTTGAGGAGCCCGAGCTGGGCCTATTGGAGGACCTCTTCCCTTCTGCCCAGGTGAGACACCCCCCCCCCCCCCTCACCGGCCTTGAGGAGCCCGAGCTGGGCCTATTGGAGGACCTCTTCCCTTCTGCCCAGGTGAGACATCCCCCACCCCTCACCGGCCTTGAGGAGCCCGAGCTGGGCCTATTGGAGGACCTCTTCCCTTCTGCCCAGGTGAGACATCCCCCACCCCTCACCGGCCTTGAGGAGCCCGAGCTGGGCCTATTGGAGGACCTCTTCCCTTCTGCCCAGGTGAGACACCCCCCCCCCCCCTCACCGGCCTTGAGGAGCCCAAGCTGGGCCTATTGGAGGACCTCTTCCCTTCTGCCCAGGTGAGACATCCCCCCCCCCCTCACCCCACCGGCCTTGAGGAGCCCGAGCTGGGCCTATTGGAGGACCTCTTCCCTTCTGCCCAGGTGAGACACCCCCCCCCCCTCACCCCACCGGCCTTGAGGAGCCCGAGCTGGGCCTATTGGAGGACCTCTTCCCTTCTGCCCAGGTGAGACACCCCCCCCCTCCCCCCTCACCCCACCGGCCTTGAGGAGCCCGAGCTGGGCCTATTGGAGGACCTCTTTCCTTCTGCCCAGGTGAGACACCCCCCCCCCCACCGGCCTTGAGGAGCCCGAGCTGGGCCTATTGGAGGACCTCTTCCCTTCTGCCCAGGTGAGACACCCCCCCCCCCCCGCACCGGCCTTGAGGAGCCCGAGCTGGGCCTATTGGAGGACCTCTTTCCTTCTGCCCAGGTGAGACACCCCCCCCCCACACCGGCCTTGAGGAGCCCGAGCTGGGCCTATTGGAGGACCTCTTCCCTTCTGCCCAGGTGAGACACCCCCCCCCCACCGGCCTTGAGGAGCCCGAGCTGGGCCTATTGGAGGACCTCTTTCCTTCTGCACAGGTGAGACACCCCCCCCCCCCCCCACCGGCCTTGAGGAGCCCGAGCTGGGCCTATTGGAGGACCTCTTTCCTTCTGCCCAGGTGAGACACCCCCCCCCCACCGGCCTTGAGGAGCCCGAGCTGGGCCTATTGGAGGACCTCTTTCCTTCTGCCCAGGTGAGACACCCCCCCCCCACACCGGCCTTGAGGAGCCCGAGCTGGGCCTATTGGAGGACCTCTTTCCTTCTGCCCAGGTGAGACACCCCCCCCCCCCCACCGGCCTTGAGGAGCCCGAGCTGGGCCTATTGGAGGACCTCTTCCCTTCTGCCCAGGTGAGACACCCCCCCCCTCACCCCACCGGCCTTGAGGAGCCCGAGCTGGGCCTATTGGAGGACCTCTTTCCTTCTGCCCAGGTGAGACACCCCCCCCCCCCTCACCGGCCTTGAGGAGCCCAAGCTGGGCCTATTGGAGGACCTCTTCCCTTCTGCCCAGGTGAGACACCCCCCCCCTCACCCCACCGGCCTTGAGGAGCCCGAGCTGGGCCTAATGGAGGACCTCTTTCCTTCTGCCCAGGTGAGACACCCCCCCCCCCCTCACCGGCCTTGAGGAGCCCAAGCTGGGCCTATTGGAGGACCTCTTCCCTTCTGCCCAGGTGAGACACCCCATCCCTCACCCCACCGGCCTTGAGGAGCCCGAGCTGGGCCTATTGGAGGACCTCTTCCCTTCTGCCCAGGTGAGACACCCCCCCCCCCCCCTCACCGGCCTTGAGGAGCCCGAGCTGGGCCTATTGGAGGACCTCTTCCCTTCTGCCCAGGTGAGACACCCCCCCCCCCTCACCGGCCTTGAGGAGCCCGAGCTGGGCCTATTGGAGGACCTCTTCCCTTCTGCCCAGGTGAGACACCCCCCCCCTCACCCCACCGGCCTTGAGGAGCCCGAGCTGGGCCTATTGGAGGACCTCTTTCCTTCTGCCCAGGTGAGACACCCCCCCCCCCCCCTCACCGGCCTTGAGGAGCCCAAGCTGGGCCTATTGGAGGACCTCTTTCCTTCTGCCCAGGTGAGACACCTCCCCCCCACACCGGCCTTGAGGAGCCCGAGCTGGGCCTATTGGAGGACCTCTTCCCTTCTGCCCAGGTGAGACACCCCCCCCCTCACCCCACCGGCCTTGAGGAGCCCGAGCTGGGCCTATTGGAGGACCTCTTCCCTTCTGCCCAGGTGAGACACCCCCCCCCCCCCTCACCGGCCTTGAGGAGCCCAAGCTGGGCCTATTGGAGGACCTCTTCCCTTCTGCCCAGGTGAGACACCCCCCCCCCCCCTCACCGGCCTTGAGGAGCCCAAGCTGGGCCTATTGGAGGACCTCTTCCCTTCTGCCCAGGTGAGACACCCCCCCCCCCCCTCACCGGCCTTGAGGAACCCGAGCTGGGCCTATTGGAGGACCTCTTCCCTTCTGCCCAGGTGAGACACCCCCCCCCTCACCCCACCGGCCTTGAGGAGCCCGAGCTGGGCCTATTGGAGGACCTCTTCCCTTCTGCCCAGGTGAGACACCCCCTCCCCCCCCCTCACCGGCCTTGAGGAGCCCGAGCTGGGCCTATTGGAGGACCTCTTCCCTTCTGCCCAGGTGAGACACCCCCCCCCTCACCGGCCTTGAGGAGCCCGAGCTGGGCCTATTGGAGGACCTCTTCCCTTCTGCCCAGGTGAGACACCCCCCCCCTCACCGGCCTTGAGGAGCCCAAGCTGGGCCTATTGGAGGACCTCTTGCCTTCTGCTCCGGTGAGACACCCCCCCCCCCCCTCACCGGCCTTGAGGAGCCCGAGCTGGGCCTATTGGAGGACCTCTTCCCTTCTGCCCAGGTGAGACCCCCCCCCCCTCACCCCACCGGCCTTGAGGAGCCCGAGCTGGGCCTATTGGAGGACCTCTTCCCTTCTGCCCAGGTGAGACACCCCCCCCCCCCTCACCGGCCTTGAGGAGCCCGAGCTAGGCCTATTGGAGGATCTCTTTCCTTCTGCTCAGGTGAGACACCCCCCCCCTCACCGGCCTTGAGGAGCCCGAGCTGGGCCTATTGGAGGACCTCTTCCCTTCTGCCCAGGTGAGACACCCCCCCCCCCCCTCACCGGCCTTGAGGAGCCCGAGCTGGGCCTATTGGAGGACCTCTTCCCTTCTGCCAAGGTGAGACACCCCCCCCCTCACCGGCCTTGAGGAGCCCGAGCTGGGCCTATTGGAGGACCTCTTCCCTTCTGCCCAGGTGAGACACCCCCCCCCCCCCCTCACCGGCCTTGAGGAGCCCGAGCTGGGCCTATTGGAGGACCTCTTTCCTTCTGCTCAGGTGAGACACCCCCCCCCCCCCCCTCACCGGCCTTGAGGAGCCCGAGCTGGGCCTATTGGAGGACCTCTTCCCTTCTGCCCAGGTGAGACACCCCCCCCCCCCTCACCGGCCTTGAGGAGCCCGAGCTGGGCCTATTGGAGGACCTCTTCCCTTCTGCCCAGGTGAGACACCCCCCCCCCCTCACCGGCCTTGAGGAGCCCGAGCTGGGCCTATTGGAGGACCTCTTTCCTTCTGCTCAGGTGAGACACCCCCCCCCCCTCACCGGCCTTGAGGAGCCCGAGCTAGGCCTATTGGAGGACCACTTCCCTTCTGCCCAGGTGAGACATCCTCCCCCCCCCCCACCCCACCGGCCTCTTTGAGCATAGTAGAGGGGTTGAAAACAATACAGTTATAATGAGTTTACTAATTTTTAACTAATTTTTGCCATAATATTTTTTTTTTAAAACGTATCCGAAACTATTTTTGTTTTATTATAACAACTGAGTTACACAAAAATCTTTCTAATGTCTTCCTTTTGCAGGTTTAAACTTTTGCGAAATATTTTTGGGAATGTTACATTTGTAAAGTTGCCTTACTTAAGTTCGTCTCTATCCAAGATGCACGCCGGTAAAGAAGACTCCTCAAAGGGAGGCTTATTTCCCGCTCACTGTGCAAGGTAGTAAACGTCAAGCTTGTCACCAGGAAGGATGCACAGTTTAAAAAAAGTGACCACTAATGATTTCTATTCAAATAACAAAAACCACCTGTTCGACAATAGTGAAGACAGGAGCTCAGGATTCGGTTCTTTTTCAAAGGGTCAGCCACAATTATCTCTTGCTCAAGAAAAATGACCATCACTAAATGAAACTGCTGTTTTACTTCTTTCATACAAATTACCATTATGAGAATGGCTAATCCTGAATATTCATGGTCCATGTGGTTTGGAGCTGTCTTGACTATGTTAGAAGCTAAGTGGTTTGCCAAATAAAGGGGATGATTGACAGCATTAGTCTCAAACAATAACAAACAGTTCCTATTAAATCGCATTTTGCGGGCATGCATTTTGAATTGGAATAGAGAGTAGATACAATAGTTCAGCTTTGAACTTTGCTGGAACGCTCTCCCGGGCTGGGCCCTCTAGAGCAGATGAAGGAATACAGAGGTAAAAACGCATAAGCCCGAGGGCTGGGGTGATGATAAAAATTGAGTGTGGGGTTGAACGTACTACAATGGAGTCAGTGTGAAAAAACGAGAAGAAAACTGAATTGGTGGTCAGTAGGAGCGAGGGGGAGCCGTCTCCGTCTAGGGCTGAACCATCCAGGACCCTTACTATAGACTGGGATAGATCCTGGCACCCGCCCCTTCTTTGCAGTCCGGGGAAGACGATTCGAGGGACCTTTGGAAGCCCTCAAGAGACGAGCAGATGGTCGCTTCGGTCGCTTAGGTACCCTTCTTGGATGTAATAATAATAAGTATAATAATAATAATAATTATAATAATGATAATAATAATAATAATAATAATAATAATAATAATAATAATAATAATAATAATAATAATAATAATAAAAAAAAATAATAATAATAATTATAATAATAATAATAATAATTATAATTATAATCATCATAATAATAATAATAATAATAATAATAATAATAATAATAATAATAATAATAATAATAATAATAATAATAATAATAATAATAATAATAATAATAATAATAATAATAATAATAATCGTCGGGATGGCTTCAAGTCATCCAGTGTGAAACTGATCCAATACCCAACTCATCCAATCAATTCGACGAATATTACCATTTATTATATTAATATAAAATAAAATGAGTTTTGCGGCAAGTGATCCAGAGCTCAAGTAATCCAAACAATTACCTGCCTGAAATAATCGACGAATAATGCATCAAATAAAAATAATATTAAATTAATTACTGCATCAGTTTCACATTGGATGAGATGCGCTCTGGATGAGTTTCACCACTCCGTATTTAAAATAACAATATAAATATTCAGCAGTTTAATACGAAACAATTCAAGTCATCCAAAGAGAGAGACAGAAGACTCGATCCACGCGGCAGGCGGCGAGCACGCTACCAAGTAGCGCGCGAAACGAGGACATTCGCGCTTAAGATGACACCTCCGCTCGTGTTCAGGAGATTTTGTACTTCGAGTTCATCGAGATGTACGAGACTTTAATGAGGAATCCAAAAATCGAAACACCAAATCTCTGATTACTATACTTCCCTCCCGTTTCACGATGTATAATTTGAAAAGTGTATTTTCACCGAAAATTTTAGTTTTCACAAACAAGTGGATAAACCCCCCCACATATTTCAAAATAAACAAAATTATTCCTGTAGTTTCAGCGCTAACAATGCTACTAAAGTGTTCAGTTTGAAAATTTCAAATATGTGGTACGATGCAGATACCACCACGAAGTACAATTTCAGAAGTTTAGAAAAAGAGTTCCGTCGGTAGCGTTTCCGAGTCATCACCATGGTCATCACCCTCCTATAGAACGGAACACACCATTAGTGAGACCCTCCCCCCCCCCCCCCCCTGTGGAATTTTGGAGACCTATATATTATGATAGAGTGATGAATTGGGAGTAGAATTTGACTTGTTGGCCACATGGCCAGTGGTGGGTGTGGCACCCAGGGGTATCCAAAGGGTGAATTTTGCTGAATTTGTGACCAGAAATTATTTGTTTACAGCCAAACCAATAAACAAATTACAAATGTGATTTCATATTCGTGTTTAGAATCACAAATTTAGTTTTATTCATATTTTTTGAACTCCAATATTCTCCGGAAATCAAAATTTTGATTTTGGGGCCATGTCCCTAAAATGGTCAAATCATATTCTTTTCAAAAAATCTTCAATAATTAGGTAGCGTCGTATATTTTAAGTAAAAATTAGTTTGTTGGTCACTTTTTAAGTCCTGGGTATGGCACCCAGGGGTGCCCAGATGTTGCATTTTTCTGTTGATTTAATTATTACAATATTTGTTTACAGCTAAACCAATAAATACATTGCCAACATAATTTCAGATTCGTATTTAGAATTACAAAGTTAGTTTAATCCATATTTTGTGAACTCCCATATTGCCCGGAAAGCAAAATTTTGATTTTAGGGTTATGTCCCTAAAATGGTCAAATATTACCGTTTTACAAAACATCTTTAATAATGAGGTAGCGCGATATATTTTAAGTAAAAATTACGTTTTTAGCTACTTTTAAAGTCGGGGGTGTGGCATCCAGGGGTGCCCAGATTTTGCACTTTTCTGTTTATTTGTTTCGTCTAAACTATTTATTTTAGAGCCCTACCGATAAATATAAGAGAGTTATGATTCCATATCAGTGTTAATAATGACAAATCTAGCTTTATTCGTGTTTTTATAGTTTTACCCCCCTGAGTAACTCGTGTAATAAGCCTCAGGGGGTACTTGAGCTCTAGTGATGTATCACCTTCCACGAATTACGTACCGATTCCGATAACGATGGTTCATAGGTCTCTAACTCGTGAGGTCGCCGGATTGATTTCGTACACCGGCAATCCTGAATGACGGTTATTCGAATGTTTTCCTCAGTCATAAAGGAAATTGTGTCCTACTAATGGCCCTCGAACATTTCTTCACAACTTTCCTAACAGTCCACCCAAACATACCTAGAGTTAGTCATCTAAAGGGGGCACATTTGGTTATGCTGATGTGGTCATTGTTAGATCCCGGAAAACCATCCAGGCCTCCTCACTCTCTTCCCTTCTTCTGTCCATATGTTGTTTTAATGTGTTATGTTAATCAGTCAATATCTGTCCCTGTATACCAACTATAGAGTCGGTAAGGGGGTGGGAAGTTCCAACCATCACTTGGACCTCGGGTCTACCTACGCCGGCTAGCCATGCCTATGACGCTTCACCCCTTTTCTCCCTTTGTCCGACTGACTTCGAAAAAAATATTTTCTTGTGTTAATTGTGCCCTCCGAACTTTGTGTAATCTTTTACACTTTGTGTACTTTACATTACATTACACTTTGTGTAATCCGAACTTGTGTAATTCAAACTCCACAAATACTAAGTGCTGAATTAGTGCCATTTAGTGCCATTTGTTCCAAAATATGTCAATCAAAGGACATCTGCCCTTGCATTAACGTCATTTCCGGTATCGCACGGTAGCCATACTGAAGTACTCTGTAAACATTTGTTTACGTTCTTCCGACACTGCATTGTTGCAATATTGCAGATGTCCTTTGACTGACACATCAACTGTTTTCAAACAAAGATTCCGTATTATGACTGACAACAAAATAAGAACGCGTAAACTCTGTTTGGAGACTACCATTTGCATGTGTTATCATTTTCTTGAACTTTTACCTGCACACATCAATCTATACGGCTTGAAACTGTGATATTTTTTGGATAACCTATGTGTCTTCTATTGACAGAACAAATGTAAACAAGCAATGGGTACCTCATAATGGCCGCCACGTGACGTCTATTGAAAGCTACCTATATTGCAACAATGAAGTGTCGGAAGAACGTAAACAAATTTTTACAGTGTACCTCAGTATGGCCACCGTGCGATACCGGAAATGACGTTATTGCAGACTCTCTTTTCAGAATTGATCTAGGACCCTTAGATAGAGCTATCACGGCCCACTAGATCAAAGATATTATAATATGCCCTCTCTAGATCTTCATTGACAACAATGCACAACAGGGAAAGGGCACCTTCAAATAACTGTCAAGGACCCTAAGAGTTAATTTTTTGAAAATCATCTATTGGGCTTTGCACTGCGGCATTATCCCACTAACAGCGCCAGCCTTCATCCATCAGCCTTCAATCATATGGGAGACCGTATGACCGTAGGTACTATTATAAATCCATGGTATGACAGCAGCGCTGCGAGCGTTCCTGTTCACACAAATGTCAGTATGCCCCTCACATGACGCATACAATTATGATGTCGTGTAAATACAGACGGCTGTGGGACGGCTTTAACCTTACCCGCGCGCGAAGAGTGTGGTAGACTGTGTTATTCCATCAACCATTGTACCAGGTTTCACTTGTTTTTTGGATTCTTTGGCTGATTGTTATTTTAGTTACATAAAACGTATTTATAATTAAGTTTTAAGTGCTTAAATATGACTTTAATCAAAATAACTGTAAATAATGTATTAGAAATGTAACATTTGTAGCACTTAACTGAAGTTAAGCTAGATATAATAGGTAAACTGAACGTCATCGCTCACAGCGCACTCTACCTGTCATACGGTATCCCATACTTGGATTTCGCGCCGCGCGCTCATTGGTTCGTGCGCCGAGGCAGAGCGTGTCAGCCAATCACAGGGCCCGATCTGACTTCTTACCGTGGCGGGATTACAAAGATGTCTGTTTTATTCCGTGGTTTAAAAGAATATTTCCTATACCGTTGTGTTGATAGTAAACCACGTACTCGTTTATGCATAGATTAATAAACTAATCGTTCTATTAAGTTCATAATAGGAATGGTGAAACTAAAGTGATATTTATTTGTAATTCGCTGATTGTTTTCTCAGGTGTATGTAACTCGTTGCTACGAAGAAGCAAATAGAAGGCGCGAACACCTTTATTTTAAATGGGGGGGGGGGGGTGTGGCGGTCACGAATTACACAATTTGCATAACAATTTCGTTATAGGTTGTAGAATCGTTTAGCATGCTATTTGCCGTGGTAAATTAGTTTTCAACTTTTGCAACTTTTCCCGCAGGAATCCATTTAACGTTTCTACCAGGCTCAGAAGTCACCACAGCTCGACAAATGCTTGATGACATAAATGTGCTCTGTATGTATACTATTAACACAAAATTGAATCAGGATGTTATTAGTACTTAATTTTGGTTTTTGCAGCAGTGGGAGCCCAAAATTTCATCCCACTAGTGTTTTTTTCGGGTATTTGGATGCTTGCTGTGGTAATCTTGTAATGAACGAATTAAGAGGTTCGGGGCAAAGCCCCAGCAGCTGGACGCAAAAACGTTATACGAAATTCTCTTATCAAGTGCCCGGAAATGACTTCTAGATTAATTCATTATTCACTCAGAAGGATTTTTGTGAGTTAAACTTATTATTACAACTGATACCATTTTAAAGTTAAAGGGGTGTGGGGGTAAGGAGTGCAAGTCTTATACCCATATGTGGTCCTTTGGTCGGACAATCATGGGGAGCGATGTGTAGATCGCTCTCCCCCCCACCCTGTATCTGCTTTGCTACTGTGCCTTCATTACAAACAAATTAAATTAAAAATGCAAATAAATTGTGTTCTTTTTAATGTGACTATATATTTAAATTGAAAATAAAAACAATCTTCAAACGTTTTTTTGTAAATGAGGATAGCTCAAAACTCAAACCATGTTAGTTGTAGACCAAGTGGTTTTCCAGGGAGGGGGTCAGAGAGTAGTGTGGGGGGTTTAATTGCCCCTTCACCCTTTGTTACGCGCCTGCCAATTAGTGGACGTAGTAGAGGTACAGACTACAGGTACTAGATTGAACCAAAATTTGAACTACGAACGTTCAGCATTAGACGCGCGAATACACGGGTGGTAAGGTTTCGTTGGTGGGCGCGTGAATTCGGTACATACCAATATATTCGACCTTTGAGATTTATTGGTGGATTTATATAGCCTACATAAAATCATATCTCGAAGATACGAGTAGTATAAAGTATGAACCACATCGGGTGAAAAGTGAAATGAAAGTCATGCCTTACCTATTTTGTATTTGTGTTTTGTTTGACCCATTGTTGCTTTGGATTTGTTTTCTGTACGGGAAATAACATGCACACAACTGTCACCTTGGTCACAAAGGGTGCCCCTAGATGTATAGGTATGTCGGCAAAAGACGAATTGCCACCAAGCAAAAAAGTGCGGAGAATGATGACGATATTCCAACCCCGTCAAAGCGCATTGCGTGCAGAAAGTGCACAGTTTGATTGGAATGTCCACTGTCTTCTCTGTAGTGAAGTGAAATTCAGGACAAACATAAGAAGGACCACACATTTTCTTACGTCAATATGAAGCCTGATTTGGTTAAGGAAAATGTTTTAACTGCCGCAGAAAAGCGCAATGAAGAAAATATTAGACAAGAATAGCACAGCTTACAGTGTAGATCTTTTCGCAGTAAATGCCAGGTTCCACAGACCTGAACCACATTAGAACCTGAACACATTGTTACCTGAACTACATTAGTGAAACAATTATTCAGGGGCAATTAAATTAAGAGAAAGTCATGCTATGATCAAGCCGCCTATTTTGCTTTAAAATTTTATAAAGAAGACTTCATTAGACTACAATTAAATAATTGCTACGTCTTCTACAAATAAATGTAAATCGATTTTTGCGGTTCAATATCGATTTATTGGCGCTTTTATAAAGCAATAGGTAACACAATGGTAATTATAATAATTTTTTATAGGAATTACCTGCCCGGGTGACTAACTAAGGTGTTGCAGTATTTGGAATAATTAGGGAGGAATATCTCACGGCTTATAGTATGACTCAGTCGCAGCGTTCGCCTTGTGAGAGGAACACCTCAGAAAAACTTCAGTAAGGACTACCAGGGGCCGGTATCGAACCGTTGACCTTCCGCCAGACGTCAATTGTTGACAAGAGCATACTTTTTAATGACTTTAATATACGACACTTTTTGTTCTTCCGCCAACGGTTTGTTCTACACTAGTGAAAAACCGTTTTAAAACTAGATATTTTTTTTTTATCAAGAACGGTTGCTCTTAGAAGACCGATTTAAGAAACGGGGTCACTGAAGTAGAGTGATATGTTCGATTTTTCAAAATCAGCCCAATCGGCTCGATCATTAGCGAGATATACAACAGAATGTATAACATTTATATAAGTGCGAAATGTCTGAGTGTTTATTAACATATCTACCTGGACCTTTCGCTTGAAGTAGTGTCACGAGGGAAAATATCTCATACGATTGCAGCGTTACGGCACATTCTTAAAAATGTACTTCGTGGTGGTACCTGCATCGTAGTACATTTTTGAGATTTTCAAACTGAACACTCTAGTAACATTGTTGGCACTGACGACTAGATGAATCATTTTGTTTATTTTGAAATATGTGGGGGGGTTAACCACTTTTTTGTGAAAACTAAAATTTCCAGTGAAATTACACTTTCCAAATTATACATCGTGAAACGGGAGGGAAGTATAGTAATCAGAGACTTGGGGTTTCGATTTTTGGATTCCTCATTAAAGTCTCGTACATTTCGATGAACTCAAAGTACAAAATCTCCAGAACACGAGCGGAGGTGTCATCTTAAGCGCGAATGTCCTCGTTTCGCGCGCTACTTGGTAGCGTGCTCGCCGCCTGCCGCGTGGATCGAGTCTTCTGTCTCGCTCTTTCTGCTGAATATTTATATTATTATTTTAAATACGGAATGGTGAAACTCATCCAATGTGAAACTCATCCAATGTGAAACTCATCCAATGTGAAACTCATCCAATACCCAACTCATCCAGATGAGTCCGCAGTACGTTTGGAGCACTTGCGCTTTGGACGAGTTGCAACATTTAATTAATAGCTTATTTATTTGGATGAGTTGAGCATTGGACGAGTTTCACACTGGATCACTTGTGGTAATCCCATAATCGTCATACTTAATAATAATAATAATAATAATAATAATAATGTGTTTTTCTTTTTTTTCTTTTACATAAAAAATACAACCGCACTGGTACATGAAAAAATTCATTAGGAAATAATTTATTATGAAAAGAAGAAAATGGGCGAATTTAAGTACATATTATGTACTTTTCTTACAATTAACACTTCTCAATATTACACAATATAAAGTACCTTTTAAATTTTAAACTGGCATTATCATATGATTATTCAATCTTAAAAACTAGACATGTGAGGGTGCAGTACACTATACAGTTTTTCTTTAAAATGAACGGGGGGTCGCTTGGGTATTCTCACGGGGCGAGCCCTCGGAGTACCTCGGAGTACCTCGGAGTACCTCGGAGTACCTCGGAGTACCCGTGCTGAGGTCTGTTGATAATACAGTAGTGACGTAAGACGAGGACGGCGCATTCAGTTGCCAAACATTGATGCACACATTTCATGTGAGGTATTTCCGTTCCGACCCTGAATACAAGACTTAGTTGAAGAGAAGCCAACATTCATAACAACGTAAACACGCGCGCTGTGTTATAATGGAGCATTTGTCTAGGTACCCTAGTCCAGTGGCGTACACACGTGTATATTTCCAGGGGGGCTTCCCAGAGTAGGACATGACTGTAAAAAGGTGCTCAACAAACAAGACAACGGGGGTGTGGAGGGGGGGGGGGGGGAGACTTTATACTTTATACTTTATACTTTATAGTTTATACTTTATACTTTATACTATATACTTTATACTTTATACTTTATACTTTATAATTTATACTTCATAGTTTGTACTTTTACGCTAGACATTATACTTTAAAACTACGAATTTAAAAAAAAAATCCTGCTGCGCTTTTGTGGGGACAATGGTGCCGCAGGTATTTTTTTTTAAATTCGTAGTTTTAAAGTGGTTTTAATGAGTTTCAGAAGAAGTTCAGGTGCTTTGCTGAACTATATACATTAAAAACATTACACGTACAAAAAGTACCTTTTAACTTAATCAAATTCACTTACAGGAGTGTTTCGCGACCAAAAAAAAACAAAAAAAAAACGTAAGTTAAGACGATTGTCAAAGTAATATTGAAGCTGGGATTTCGGATAACTTTTTCAAATTAAAAATACAGTATTAAAAAAATAATAATTTCTCCTTATTTTAGTTATTTTAGTCCCGACCTAAATCATTTGCGGAGTTGTAGTGAAAGACCTAATCAAGTTTTGCCCGAAACCTTAATCATAATCGGTTTTGGGTTTTTTACAATCGATAACAAATGTCCAACAAATATCCTTCATTAAATATAATTTTATTTGTTAGGATGCTGACACTGGACCGTCCAAGAACTTCAGTCCCACCAACCTCCACCCACCACAAGAGTTATAAGTACACGAAGACTACAAACAGGTAAGTCAACGATCTATGTTTGTTGTTTTTCTGTGTTATAGGCTCGTCAAATTAACTTGCAAGGTGTTGTCGTCACGGATTATGTAGTGACGCATGTAACAACTATAGT
>OX246744.1:33550081-33619706 GCA_945910005.1 Isoperla grammatica
TATATTGCGCAGGCTAGCAGCAGCTTTGTGCAACGGTTGGTACAGCTGGACGCAGCTTTGCTAGGAGACATGTGAGTGTACATCTAATGACGTGTATATTGCGCAGGCTAGCAGCAGCTTTGTGCAACGGTTGGTACAGCTGGACGCAGCTTTGCTAGGAGACATGTGAGTGTTCATCTAATGACGTGTATATTGCGCAGGCTAGCAGCAGCTTTGTGCAACGGTTGGTACAGCTTTGCTAGGAGACATGTGAGTGTACATCTAATGACGTGTATATTGCGCAGGCTAGCAGCAGCTTTGTGCAACGGTTGGTACAGCTTGACGCAGCTTTGCTAGGAGACATCCCGGCAAGATATGTCATCCCCGCCCTGGCAAGACACGAGTACGCCGTGGTAGGAGCCTGGGTGGACGCCCGGGTGGTACCAGGGTTCCGGTACCGCGTCAGACCAATCAGTGGCCCGGTGAGTACCTAGATATGATTTATTTATTTATTTATTTATTTATTTATTTATTTATTTATTTATTTATTTATTTATTTATTTATTTATTTATTTATTTATTTATTTATTTATTTATTTATTTATTTATTTATTTATTTATTTATTTATTTATTTATTTATTTATTTATTTATTTATTTATTTATTTATTTATTTATTTATTTATTTATTTATTTATTTATTTATTTATTTATTTATTTATTTATTTATTTATTTATTTATTTATTTATTTATTTATTTATTTATTTATTTATTTATTTATTTATTTATTTATTTATTTATTTATTTATTTATTTATTTATTTATTTATTTATTTATTTATTTATTTATTTATTTATTTATTTATTTATTTATTTATTTATTTATTTATTTATTTATTTATTTATTTATTTATTTATTTATTTATTTATTTATTTATTTATTTATTTATTTATTTATTTATTTATTTATTTATTTATTTATTTATTTATTTATTTATTTATTTATTTATTTATTTATTTATTTATTTATTTATTTATTTATTTATTTATTTATTTATTTATTTATTTATTTATTTATTTATTTATTTATTTATTTATTTATTTATTTATTTATTTATTTATTTATTTATTTATTTATTTATTTATTTATTTATTTATTTATTTATTTATTTATTTATTTATTTATTTATTTATTTATTTATTTATTTATTTATTTATTTATTTATTTATTTATTTATTTATTTATTTATTTATTTATTTATTTATTTATTTATTTATTTATTTATTTATTTATTTATTTATTTATTTATTTATTTATTTATTAATTTATTTATTTATTTATTTATTTATTTATTTATTTATTTATTTATTTATTTCTTTATTTATTTATTTATTTATTTATTTATTTATTTATTTATTTATTTATTTATTTATTTATTTATGTATTTATTTATTCATTGATTCGTTGATTTGTTGATTTGTTGATTTGTTGATTTGTTGATTGTTGATTGTTGATTGATTGATTTATTCATTAAGCAAGCGCATCTGTTCGGTGCACGCGCACTCACACTACAGAGCATAGGCCGGGGCTACGCCAAGCGGATGGTCTTCGAAGCGGATAACAACGCTCTCAATGACAACAATAACTACTTCTGGTCAGACTCAAGACCTGAGGGGTTCGCCTTTGAGATCGAGGTTCGTTACTTCCTCATTTCTATTAATTGTGACTCACTTACTTACTTACTTACTTTCTTACTTACTTACTTACTTACTTCATTACTTACCTACTTTCTTACTTACCCCTACCCATGTACTTACTTACTTACTTACTTACCTCTACCCACTTACTTTCTTACTTACTTACTTCATTACTTACTTTCTTTCTTACCCCTACCCACTTACTTACTTACTTACTTACTTACCTCTACCCACTTACTTTCTTACTTACTTACTTAATTACTTTCTCACTTACTTTTTGTTACCCACTTACTTACTTACTTACTTACCTCTACCCACTTACTACTTACTTACTTCATTACTTACTTACTTACTTACCCCTACCCACTTACTTTCTTACTTACTTACTTACTTACTTACTTACATACCCCTACCCACCAACTCACTTTCTTACTTATTTACTTACTTACTTACCCCTACCCACTTACTAACTTACTTACCCCTACCCACTTACTTTCTTACTTACCTACTTACTTACTTACCCCTACCCACTTACTTTCTTACTTACTTACTTACCCCTACCCACCTACTTACTTACTAACTGACTAACTTACTTACTTACCCCTACCCACTTACTTTCTTTCTTACTTACTTAGTTACTTACTTACTTACCCCTACCCACTTACTTTCTTTCTTACTTATTTACTTACTTACCCCTACCCATCTACTTACTTACTTTCTTACTTACTTACTTAATTACCCCTACCCACTTACTTTCTTTCTTACTTACTTACTTACTTACTTACTTACTTACTTACCCATACCCACTTTCTTACTTACCCTTACCCACTTACTTACTTACTTACATAAACCTACCCACTTACTTAATTTCTTACTTACTTACCCCTACCCATCTACTTACTTATTTATTTACCCCTACCTACTTACTTACTGACTTACTTACTTACCCCTTTCTATTTATTTACTTACTTACTTACTTCCTTCCTTACTTACTTACGTATCTGTACCTTCTTTCTTACTTACTCATTTATTTATTTACCCCAACCCACTTACTTACTGACTTACTGACTTACCTGTACCTACCTACTTACTTAGTTACTTGCTTACTTACTTACCTACTTACTTACTTACCCCTACCTACTTTCTTACTGACTGACTTACTAACTCAGTTACCTACTTACTTACTTACTTACTTACGTACTTAGTTACTTACTTACTTACGTACTGCCTTACGTACTTACTTACTTACTTACTTACTTACTCACTTACTTACTTACCTACTTACTTACTTACGTACTGCCTTACGTACTTACTTACCTACTTACTTACTTACTTACCCCTACCGACTGAGTGACTTACTAACTCAGTTACCTACTTACTTACTTACTTACTTACTTACTTACTTACGTACTTAGTTACTTACTTACTTACGTACTGCCTTACGTACTTACTTACTTACTTACTTACTTACTCACTTACTTACTTACTTACTTACTTACTTACTTACTTACTTACTTACTTACTTACGTACTTAGTTACTTACTTACTTACGTACTGCCTTACGTACTTACTTACTAACTTACTTACTTACTCACTTACTTACTTACTTACTTACTTACTTACTTACTTACCTTCTAGGCCTAACTAGATACAATAGTTCAGCATTGAACTTTGCTGGAACGCTCTCCCGGGCTGGGCCCTCTGGAGCAGATGAAAGAATTTGACTCTATTTAGTTAAGTTTTATTTCGTTTGTTTTAGTGTTGTTTAGTCTTTCTTTTATAAAGAAATAAATTCATGTTTATAGTCTCTAATTATAAGAGTTTTATTTAGAGTAGAAGTCGTCATACAACAACTTCGGTAACGCTTTCGTCATCAATCAATGACGTGTTTACGGTCCCGGCCAACCCGAGCAGGTATTTGGATTAGCCACGGTCGCTGGTTGGCTGCCGCTCACCCACCCGTGACGGAAGCATTACCGAAGATGTTGTACGACGACTATACACAGTTACAAGAAAGCTTAAGGCCTATACATACATACGGTATTTACAAGCTACGTTCTATAATATTGTTGTGTTTGATAAAAGGAAGAAAGGGACCATTAATGGTATTTACATGTTTTGCGTTCTTAGTTTGGGATTCAATTCAATTTGTTAATTTAAGTTCATTTATAGACAACATGGTGAAAGCTGTTTGATAATAATACCTACTGTTAAACTGTTATACATTATTATTATTATTATTTATTTTCAATATGTTATGACCATACATAATATAAGTAATACAATATATAAATCAAAACACACTGATGGTAGTGAGCAGTTAGAGCAAGCCCCATATACACATAGCATGTGTCTCACTACCATGTTCTTACAATTAGTTTCTAATACTACATTTCTAATGTACGTTGATGTTGTTATGTACAAGGCATTTACATTGTGTTAAATGTTGCTAGATAATACAGTAGTAGTTGTTATTTAATATTTACAGTTCAAGTTTGTGATTAGATAACAATGCTTAACAGATCCAGTTATGTCAGGCGTGAATGTGTAAGTGTGCATGTGCTTGTATGAGTCTATGTGTGCATGTATGTTAGTCCGTGTGTTCCTTGTGTATGTTCTTGGGTCTATATACAAGTGTCGTTTACCATGGCTCTCAGACAATGACTCTCTAAGTTGCTTTATAAATGATTTTATCTCCAGGCTTTTTACGTCTGAATGTAACTTATTGTACATGTTTGCTGCTCTACAGTAGAATCCATTTTGATATAAAGATGTTCGGGCAAAAGGAGGACACAATGTGACCCCTTTTCCGTACCTTGCTGAGCGGTAATTTAGCTGAATTCTATGTAACGGATCTAGGTCTACCAAATTATTGAACATTTTTTTTAGGTATATAATATCTATTTCAACCAAGGTATTTTCAAGCGATAGTATGTTGCATATTCTATTTCTTTCTTTACTGTCACAGTCATGTCTTCGAGTAATAAATTTCGTGGCTCTGTTCTGAATGCTCTCAAGTTTCTGTATATTACACTTAGTGGTGGGATGCCACGCAGGACATCCATACACTAATACGGACTTAACTAAACATATGTACACAGTTTGCTTAACCTTTGGCCTGGCACTGTACAAGGTTCTAGAAAGGAAACCCAGGAGTTTTGCAGCCTTGTTCCTGACTATTTCCGTTTGAATGTTCCATTTTAAGTCGTGAGTAATAGTTATGCCCAAAATGTTTATACATTCCACAGTTTTAACCTTACTATTGCTTATGTGATAATCAGAGTAATTATGTTGTTTTGATTTTGTAATACACATGGGGTGACATTTTTGCTCATTCAATGACATGTAATTGACATGACACCACAATTGTATGTTGTCCAAATCAGTTTGCAGTAAAGTTACGTCGTCCTGCGAGTTGATGACTCTGTACAGGGTACAGTCATCAGCATATTGGCGGATTTCGGAATTTACACATTGTGGGAGGTCCATCATGAACACTGTAAATAGCAAAGGGCCAAGAACCGAACCTTGCGGAACCCCGGAAACAACACTAAATTCACTGGATTGGGCCCCGTCGTAGGTCACTCGCATGCTTCGTCCGGACACAAAACTTCTAAGCCAGCTCAGCGTACTTCCATTAATGTTATAGCTTTGCAGTTTCTCCAGGAGTCGTTTGTGTGGCACGCGGTCGAAAGCTTTCGCCCAGTCTAGTGTGATTACATCCACCCGATTTCCAGGCTTTGCATAGATTGCGAACTGCCAGTCATCCACAACAGCGGTTAACATTGTGACGCACGACCTTCTTGGCAAGAACCCGTGTTGATGTTTGTTGATCGCTTTGATGGTTCTCAGATGTTGCAGTATTCGGTAGTTAACCATTTTTTCCATAATCTTGCACACAACAGATGTCAGAGAGATTGGACGGTAATTCTTGGTGTTGCTTTTGTCTCCGCTTTTGTAGATGGGAACAACGTTGGCCTTCTTCCACTCCTTTGGTATTTCCCCACAGGCCATTGATACGTTGAAAAGATAACTGAGAGATGGTGATATTGCCTTGGCACATTTGTGAAGTATTCTGCTCGGAATACCGTCAGGACCTGTTGCTCCGTCCGGTTTGATGCGTTTTACGGTTTGATAAACGCTTTCAGAAGCAAAAAATATTGAATTTAGGTATTGATTGTTGCGTTTTGAAGAAAAAGGAGGAAATACGTCAGAGTCGTTGACTGGAGGATCCACAAAGTTATTTTTGAAGTTAGCAGAGAAAGCTTCAGCGATTTTTTTGGAGTTTGTTTCCTGAAGTCTGTTTACAGTAAAATGTTGAGGTGCAGCGCTGCCTATCTTACCATGGATGTATTTCCAAACACGCTTTCCACCCCCGTCTCCTAATTTCCAGACATACTCCTCGTGTGCTCGTCTTGTTTCAATCTTTACTTCATTCCTCACTTTTCTGTACCTCTCCCAGTTTGCATCTGTGGTTGATTTTTGGTATTTACGGTAAAGTCTGTCCCGGTGACGTAGTTTATTTACAAGTTTTTTTGTTATCCACGGTGATTTCCTTTTGCCCTTTATACTAACTTTAGGGATAGCGAAGTCTACGCACTTCCAGAAAGCTTTCTTCCACTCCATCCATAGGACTTCAACGCTTCTGGGGTCTTTCGTGAAAACCGGCAAGTGTCTGGAGAACGATCTTTCCAACATTTTCCAATTGGCTTTGGCAAAGTTGTAAGATTCTCTCTGAACTTCTTTGACCTTGGGTAGCTGCCATCGAACATTAAACTTTATTACCTGGTGGTCACTAACCCCGGTTACCACCTCCGTGCTGGTTATCTTGTCCGAGTTGTTCGTCAGGACGAGGTCAATGATGGATCTCGAGGATTTCGTTATTCGAGTTGCGTCTTTAACCATTTGGTGAGGAGTGACGTTGAGGAAAGCGGTAAGGAATTGGTTGGAAAGTGGATTGCGTGGAAAGGCCTGATCGTTTTGCCTCCAGTCAATATCTAGGTTGAAGTCCCCACATATGACAATAGCGCTGTAGTATTGTTGAATATCCTGAGCCTTGTTTATCGAATTAATTAGTTCTGTATTTGTAGCTTCATTTGAATTTGGCGCCCGATATGCCGATCCCACTAGTATCTTCTCCTTACCACAAGATAGCTCTACCCACACTGCTTCAGAGTTTGTTTCCAGCTGTTCTACACGTGCAGGCTTTAATTCGGGTATGACAGCTATGAGAACGCCCCCATGTCTTCCACTCAAGCGGTCCTTGCGAAACACGGTGTATCCACTAGGCATTGCCTCTGCATCAGTGATAGAGGAATGAAGCCATGTTTCACACACAAAGATAACAGCAGGATCTGTGGCCTCAATATGTTATATGTTATAGGCTACATCATGGATGACTCACTATTACTATGTGTATGAAATATGACTCGATACATTTGAAAGAAGTTGTTCTGAATCAGCCTTGTTGATTATGGCATCTGTCCGCAGGTGTTCGCACTGTCCAATCCTTAGAGCATAGATGCTCTAAGGTCCAATCACTGACTCATATGTTTCGTATTTGACATATCAATCTTTGATTGGAAGTTTCGTTATATACTGAGTGGGCAGACTCTAAATGTGAATTTATTTATTTTATTTATTTATTTATGATGGACGCTGACGTGGGTGTGTTGGGCGCAGGTTGTGTCCGTGGGAGACAAGTTCACGATGCACGACGCCAACCACGCGGCCGCGGGGACGCTGGAGGTGGTGGGGGTGGCCGCCCCCCAGGAGGAGGAGCAACAAGTGGTCGCGGGGGGCGGCGCCCTAGAGAAGACTGTCAGGATACGACTCTTGGCCAAGGTCGAGTGGTTCGAGGGGACACAGACGGCGACCGTACTACCGGTAAGTGTCTCACGGGGGGGGGGGGGCACTGTACTACCGGTAAGTGTCAGGGGGGAGGGGGGCACTGTACTACCGGTAAGTGTCTCACGGGGGGGGGGGGGGGCACTGTACTACCGGTAAGTGTCACACGGGGGGGGAGGGGGGGACAAAACATCCGTAGTAGTCTTGGGACACTATAATACAATTTACTCATCATTTACTTACTCACACACATTTTGTTCGTATGGGCGTACGTTCACTTTTCTTGAAGTTATTTTAAAAAAATTATAAAATATCATTTTTTTTTTTTTTAACTAAATGCAAAAATATTTTTTTATATTTATGTTACTTGTTGTGTTGTAGGTGAGCGGTCTGGCCGTCACCTCGCGGCCGGTGTGGGGCCGGGCGGCGGTGACGAAGGTGATCAACGTGGCGGAGGGAAGTCATGTGTTGCTTGTTGTGTTGTAGGTGAGCGGTCTGGCGGTCACCTCGCGGCCGGTGTGGGGCCGGGCGGCGGTGACGAAGGTGATCAACGTGGCGGAGGGAAGTCATGTGTTGCTTGTTGTGTTGTAGGGGAGCGGTCTGGCGGTCACCTCGCGGCCGGTGTGGGGCCGGGCGGCGGTGACGAATGTGATCAACGTGGCGGAGGGAAGTCATGTGTTGCTTGTTGTGTTGTAGGTGAGCGGTCACCTCGCGGCCGGTGTGGGGCCGGGCGGCGGTGACGAATAAGATCAACGTGGCGGAGGGAAGTCATGTGTTGCTTGTTGTGTTGTAGGTGAGCGGTCACCTCGCGGCCGGTGTGGGGCCGGGCGGCGGTGACGAAGGTGATCAACGTGGCGGAGGGAAGTCATGTGTTGCTTGTTGTGTTGTAGGTGAGCGGTCTGGCGGTCACCTCGCGGCCGGTGTGGGGCCGGGCGGCGGTGACGAAGGTGATCAACGTGGCGGAGGGAAGTCATGTGTTGCTTGTTGTGTTGTAGGTGAGCGGTCTGGCCGTCACCTCGCGGCTGGTGTGGGGCCGGGCGGCGGTGACGAAGGTGATCAACGTGGCGGAGGGAAGTCATGTGTTGCTTGTTGTGTTGTAGGTGAGCGGTCTGGCGGTCACCTCGCGGCCGGTGTGGGGCCGGGCGGCGGTGACGAAGGTGATCAACGTGGCGGAGGGAAGTCATGTGTTGCTTGTTGTGTTGTAGGTGAGCGGTCTGGCCGTCACCTCGCGGCCGGTGTGGGGCCGGGCGGCGGTGACGAAGGTGATCAACGTGGCGGAGGGAAGTCATGTGTTGCTTGTTGTGTTGTAGGTGAGCGGTCTGGCCGTCACCTCGCGGCCGGTGTGGGGCCGGGCGGCGGTGACGAAGGTGATCAACGTGGCGGAGGGAAGTCATGTGTTGCTTGTTGTGTTGTAGGTGAGCGGTCACCTCGCGGCCGGTGTGGGGCCGGGCGGCGGTGACGAAGGTGATCAACGTGGCGGAGGGAAGTCATGTGTTGCTTGTTGTGTTGTAGGTGAGCGGTCACCTCGCGGCCGGTGTGGGGCGGGCGGCGGTGACGAAGGTGATCAACGTGGCGGAGGGAAGTCATGTGTTGCTTGTTGTGTTGTAGGTGAGCGGTCTGGCCGTCACCTCGCGGCCGGTGTGGGGCCGGGCGGCGGTGACGAAGGTGATCAACGTGGCGGAGGGAAGTCATGTGTTGCTTGTTGTGTTGTAGGTGAGCGGTCTGGCCGTCACCTCGCGGCCGGTGTGGGGCCGGGCGGCGGTGACGAAGGTGATCAACGTGGCGGAGGGAAGTCATGTGTTGCTTGTTGTGTTGTAGGTGAGCGGTCTGGCGGTCACCTCGCGGCCGGTGTGGGGCCGGGCGGCGGTGACGAAGGTGATCAACGTGGCGGAGGGAAGTCATGTGTTGCTTGTTGTGTTGTAGGTGAGCGGTCTGGCCGTCACCTCGCGGCCGGTGTGGGGCCGGGCGGCGGTGACGAAGGTGATCAACGTGGTGGAGGGAAGTCATGTGTTGCTTGTTGTGTTGTAGGTGAGCGGTCTGGCCGTCACCTCGCGGCCGGTGTGGGGCCGGGCGGCGGTGACGAAGGTGATCAACGTGGCGGAGGGAAGTCATGTGTTGCTTGTTGTGTTGTAGGTGAGCGGTCTGGCGGTCACCTCGCGGCCGGTGTGGGGCCGGGCGGCGGTGACGAAGGTGATCAACGTGGCGGAGGGAAGTCACGTGTTGCTTGTTGTGTTTTAGGTGAGCGGTCTGGCCGTCACCTCGCGGCCGGTGTGGGGCCGGGCGGCGGTGACGAAGGTGATCAACGTGGCGGAGAGAAGTCATGTGTTGCTTGTTGTGTTGTATAGGTGAGCGGTCTGGCCGTCACCTCGCGGCCGGTGTGGGGCCGGGCGGCGGTGACGAAGGTGGTCAACGTGGCGGAGGGAAGTCATGTGTTGCTTGTTGTGTTGTAGGTGAGCCGTCACCTCGCGGCCGGTGTGGGGCCGGGCGGCGGTGACGAAGGTGATCAACGTGGCGGAGGGAAGTCATGTGTTGCTTGTTGTGTTGTAGGTGAGCGGTCTGGCCGTCACCTCGCGGCCGGTGTGGGGCCGGGCGGCGGTGACGAAGGTGATCAACGTGGCGGAGGGAAGTCATGTGTTGCTTGTTGTGTTGTAGGTGAGCGGTCTGGCGGTCACCTCGCGGCCGGTGTGGGGCCGGGCGGCGGTGACGAAGGTGATCAACGTGGCGGAGGGAAGTCACGTGTTGCTTGTTGTGTTGTAGGTGAGCGGTCTGGCGGTCACCTCGCGGCCGGTGTGGGGCCGGGCGGCGGTGACGAAGGTGATCAACGTGGCGGAGGGAAGTCATGTGTTGCTTGTTGTGTTGTAGGTGAGCGGTCACCTCGCGGCCGGTGTGGGGCCGGGCGGCGGTGACGAAGGTAATCAACGTGGCGGAGGGAAGTCACGTGTTGCTTGTTGTGTTGTTGGTGAGCGGTCTGGCCGTCACCTCGCGGCCGGTGTGGGGCCGGGCGGCGGTGACGAAGGTGATCAACGTGGCGGAGGGAAGTCATGTGTTGCTTGTTGTGTTGTAGGTGAGCGGTCTGGCGGTCACCTCGCGGCCGGTGTGGGGCCGGGCGGCGGTGACGAAGGTGATCAACGTGGCGGAGGGAAGTAATGTGTTGCTTGTTGTGTTGTAGGTGAGCGGTCTGACGGTCACCTCGCGGCCGGTGTGGGGCCGGGCGGCGGTGACGAAGGTGATCAACGTGGCGGAGGGAGGTCATGTGTTGCTTGTTGTGTTGTAGGTGAGCGGTCTGGCCGTCACCTCGCGGCCGGTGTGGGGCCGGGCGGCGGTTACGAAGGTGATCAACGTGGCGGAGGGAAGTCATGTGTTGCTTGTTGTGTTGTAGGTGAGCGGTCTGGCGGTCACCTCGCGGCCGGTGTGGGGCCGGGCGGCGGTGACGAAGGTGATCAACGTGGCGGAGGGAGGTCATGTGTTGCTTGTTGTGTTGTAGGTGAGCGGTCTGGCGGTCACCTCGCGGCCGGTGTGGGGCCGGGCAGCGGTGACGAAGGTGATCAACGTGGCGGAGGGAAGTCATGTGTTGCTTGTTGTGTTGTAGGTGAGCGGTCTGGCGGTCACCTCGCGGCCGGTGTGGGGCCGGGCGGCGGTGACGAAGGTGATCAACGTGGCGGAGGGAAGTCATGTGATGCTTGTTGTGTTGTAGGTGAGCGGTCACCTCGCGGCCGGTGTGGGGCCGGGCGGCGGTGACGAAGGTGATCAACGTGGCGGAGGGAAGTCATGTGTTGCTTGTTGTGTTGTAGGTGAGCGGTCAACTCGCGGCCGGTGTGGGGCCGGGCGGCGGTGACGAAGGTGATCAACGTGGCGGAGGGAAGTCATGTGTTGCTTGTTGTGTTGTAGGTGAGCGGTCTGGCCGTCACCTCGCGGCCGGTGTGGGGCCGGGCGGCGGTGACGAAGGTGATCAACGTGGCGGAGGGAAGTCATGTGTTGCTTGTTGTGTTGTAGGTGAGCGGTCTGGCCGTCACCTCGCGGCCGCTGTGGGGCCGGGCGGCGGTGACGAAGGTGATCAACGTGGCGGAGGGAAGTCATGTGTTGCTTGTTGTGTTGTAGGTGAGCGGTCTGGCGGTCACCTCGCGGCTGGTGTGGGGCCGGGCGGCGGTGACGAAGGTGATCAACGTGGCGGAGGGAAGTCATGTGATGCTTGTTGTGTTGTAGGTGAGCGGTCACCTCGCGGCCGGTGTGGGGCCGGGCGGCGGTGACGAAGGTGATCAACGTGGCGGAGGGAAGTCATGTGTTGCTTGTTGTGTTGTAGGTGAGCGGTCTGGCGGTCACCTCGCGGCCGGTGTGGGGCCGGGCGGCGGTGACGAAGGTGATCAACGTGGCGGAGGGAAGTCATGTGTTGCTTGTTGTGTTGTAGGTGAGCGGTCTGGCGGTCACCTCGTGGCCGGTGTGGGGCCGGGCGGCGGTGACGAAGGTGATCAACGTGGCGGAGGGAAGTCATGTGTTGCTTGTTGTGTTGTAGGTGAGCGGTCTGGCGGTCACCTCGCGGCCGGTGTGGGGCCGGGCGGCGGTGACGAAGGTGATCAACGTGGCGGAGGGAAGTCATGTGTTGCTTGTTGTGTTGTAGGTGAGCGGTCTGGCGGTCACCTCGTGGCCGGTGTGGGGCCGGGCGGCGGTGACGAAGGTGATCAACGTGGCGGAGGGAAGTTATGTGTTGCTTGTTGTGTTGTAGGTGAGCGGTCACCTCGCGGCCGGTGTGGGGCCGGGCGGCGGTGACGAAGGTGATCAACGTGGCGGAGGGAAGTCATGTGATGCTTGTTGTGTTGTAGGTGAGCGGTCTGGCCGTCACCTCGCGGCCGGTGTGGGGCCGGGCGGCGGTGACGAAGGTGATCAACGTGGCGGAGGGAAGTCATGTGTTGCTTGTTGTGTTGTAGGTGAGCGGTCTGGCGGTCACCTCGCGGCCGGTGTGGGGCCGGGCGGCGGTGACGAACGTGATCAACGTGGCGGAGGGAAGTCATGTGTTGCTTGTTGTGTTGTAGGTGAGCGGTCTGGCCGTCACCTCGCGGCCGGTGTGGGGCCGGGCGGCGGTGACGAAGGTGATCAACGTGGCGGAGGGAAGTCATGTGTTGCTTGTTGTGTTGTAGGTGAGCGGTCAGGCGGTCACCTCGCGGCCGGTGTGGGGCCGGGCGGCGGTGACGAAGGTGATCAACGTGGCGGAGGGAAGTCATGTGTTGCTTGTTGTGTTGTAGGTGAGCGGTCACCTCGCGGCCGGTGTGGGGCCGGGCGGCGGTGACGAAGGTGATCAACGTGGCGGAGGGAAGTCATGTGTTGCTTGTTGTGTTGTAGGTGAGCGGTCTGGCCGTCACCTCGCGGCCGGTGTGGGGCCGGGCGGCGGTGACGAAGGTGATCAACGTGGCGGAGGGAAGTCATGTGTTGCTTGTTGTGTTGTAGGTGAGCGGTCACCTCGCGGCCGGTGTGGGGCCGGGCGGCGGTGACGAAGGTGATCAACGTGGCGGAGGGAAGTCATGTGTTGCTTGTTGTGTTGTATGTGAGCGGTCTGGCGGTCACCTCGCGGCCGGTGTGGGGCCGGGCGGCGGTGACGAAGGTGATCAACGTGGCGGAGGGAAGTCATGTGATGCTTGTTGTGTTGTAGGTGAGCGGTCTGGCGGTCACCTCGCGGCCGGTGTGGGGCCGGGCGGCGGTGACGAAGGTGATCAACGTGGCGGAGGGAAGTCATGTGTTGCTTGTTGTGTTGTAGGTGAGCGGTCTGGCCGTCACCTCGCGGCCGGTGTGGGGCCGGGCGGCGGTGACGAAGGTGATCAACGTGGCGGAGGGAAGTCATGTGTTGCTTGTTGTGTTGTAGGTGAGCGGTCTGGCGGTCACCTCGCGGCCGGTGTGGGGCCGGGCGGCGGTGACGAAGGTGATCAACGTGGCGGAGGGAAGTCATGTGATGCTTGTTGTGTTGTAGGTGAGCGGTCTGGCGGTCACCTCGCGGCCGGTGTGGGGCCGGGCGGCGGTGACGAAGGTGATCAACGTGGCGGAGGGAAGTCATGTGTTGCTTGTTGTGTTGTAGGTGAGCGGTCTGGCCGTCACCTCGCGGCCGGTGTGGGGCCGGGCGGCGGTGACGAAGGTGATCAACGTGGCGGAGGGAAGTCATGTGTTGCTTGTTGTGTTGTAGGTGAGCGGTCTGGCCGTCACCTCGCGGCCGGTGTGGGGCCGGGCGGCGGTGACGAAGGTGATCAACGTGGCGGAGGGAAGTCATGTGTTGCTTGTTGTGTTGTAGGTGAGCGGTCTGGCGGTCACCTCGCGGCCGGTGTGGGGCCGGGCGGCGGTGACGAAGGTGATCAACGTGGCGGAGGGAAGTCATGTGTTGCTTGTTGTGTTGTAGGTGAGCGGTCTGGCGGTCACCTCGCGGCCGGTGTGGGGCCGGGCGGCGGTGACGAAGGTGATCAACGTGGCGAAGGGAAGTCATGTGTTGCTTGTTGTGTTGTAGGTGAGCGGTCTGGCCGTCACCTCGCGGCCGGTGTGGGGCCGGGCGGCGGTGACGAAGGTGATCAACGTGGCGGAGGGAAGTCATGTGTTGCTTGTTGTGTTGTATGTGAGCGGTCTGGCGGTCACCTTGCGGCCGGTGTGGGGCCGGGCGGCGGGGACGAAGGTGATCAACGTGGCGGAGGGAAGTCATGTGTTGCTTGTTGTGTTGTAGGTGAGCGGTCTGGCGGTCACCTCGCGGCCGGTGTGGGGCCGGGCGGCGGTGACGAAGGTGATCAACGTGGCGGAGGGAAGTCATGTGTTGCTTGTTGTGTTGTAGGTGAGCGGTCTGGCCGTCACCTCGCAGCCGGTGTGGGGCCGGGCGGCGGTGACGAAGGTGATCAACGTGGCGGAGGGAAGTCATGTGTTGCTTGTTGTGTTGTAGGTGAGCGGTCTGGCGGTCACCTCGCGGCCGGTGTGGGGCCGGGCGGCGGTGACGAAGGTGATCAACGTGGCGGTGGGAAGTCACCAGCGCCGCGGCTTCACGCTGACGCCCGGGGGACACGGCAAGTGGCGCCGTACGGTGGTCAGCGGGGGAACTATCGGCGACGTGCCCACACGCTACACGATCACAGGCCTGGACGAACACGAGCTACCGGTCATAGGTACGATTGACTGATTTATATGTCGTATGCAGGGTCAAGTGTCAAGGTAATGATTGATTGATGTTTGGGCATTACGTCTCATATTTTTTAAATTAAACTAATCGAGACAATGAGTGGGTGAATCATGAAGATAATGTGGGATGTAAAGAGGTAAAAGGCCAGTGGGAGGGCGGGGAGGAAAGGGGAAAAAAGAGTGGAAAGGGTGTGGACTGCATTTCGTCTGACTTCTCCTCCTCGACCTGTCCGGCTAGGGTGGCCCTACCAGAAGCATACGCTTCCGCCGGCATAGCTCCAGGAATCATCAAAGTGCACAAATCTGCCCACCACGATAAGGTAGCAGTCCATGGGCAGGAAGTGTCAAGTTAAGAACAGGCTTTGTTGCTATGGTATTGTTTTATTACATGCTATATTCCATAAGAAGAACAAACTTCTTAGCAACCATAAACAAATCACATACTTGACTCGACCGTGCAATCCACCCGTCTCATATTTTTGCAACTTGGTTAATCGAGACGATGAGTGGGTGAAATATGAAGATGAAATCCGTTTCTTTAAATGTTTTTTTTTATTCATTTAATTTGAAGGAGGTACTATTAATTTTAATTGTAGGTATATATGTTATTTAATTTATTACACTCAAAAAATAAATAACACCTTCAAATTGAATAAATAAAAAACATCAAAAACCATTAAGATTGTTATTGTTTTTTTTATTTGTGTTTTTTATATTTTTTTTAAGTAAGAATTATTATTTGTTGTTCTTCTAGGGACGTACGTGAGCCCTAGGATCGTCCCTGGCTTCCACTACAAGGTGCGCCCGGCAGGCAACAAGCGTCCTCTTAAACATACCATTCTGTATGTGTTCTTCTAGGGACGTACGTGGACCCTAGGATCGTCCCTGGCTTCCACTACAAGGTGCGTTCGGCAGGCAACAAGCGTCCTCTTAAACATACCATTCTGTATGTGTTCTTCTAGGGACGTACGTGGACCCTAGGATCGTCCCTGGCTTCCACTACAAGGTGCGCCCGGCAGGCAACAAGCGTCCTCTTAAACATACCATTCTGTATGTGTTCTTCTAGGGACGTACGTGGACCCTAGGATCGTCCCTGGCTTCCACTACAAGGTGCGCCCGGCAGGTAACAAGCGTCCTCTTAAACATACCATTCTGTATGTGTTCTTCTAGGGACGTACGTGGACCCTAGGATCGTCCCTGGCTTCCACTACAAGGTGCGCCCGGCAGGCAACAAGCGTCCTCTTAAACATACCATTCTGTATGTGTTCTTCTAGGGACGTACGTGGACCCTAGGATCGTCCCTGGCTTCCACTACAAGGTGCGCCCAGCAGGCAACAAGCGTCCTCTTAAACATACCATTCTGTATGTGTTCTTCTAGGGACGTACGTGGACCCTAGGATCGTCCCTGGCTTCCACTACAAGGTGCGCCCGGCAGGCAACAAGCGTCCTCTTAAACATACCATTCTGTATGTGTTCTTCTAGGGACGTACGTGGACCCTAGGATCGTCCCTGGCTTCCACTACATGGTGCGCCCGGCAGGCAACAAGCGTCCTCTTAAACATACCATTCTGGATGTGTTCTTCTAGGGACGTACGTGGACCCTAGGATCGTCCCTGGCTTCCACTACAAGGTGCGCCCGGCAGGCAACAAGCGTCCTCTTAAACATACCATTCTGGATGTGTTCTTCTAGGGACGTACGTGGACCCTAGGATCGTCCCTGGCTTCCACTACAAGGTGCGCCCGGCAGGCAACAAGCGTCCTCTTAAACATACCATTCTGTATGTGTTCTTCTAGGGACGTACGTGGACCCTAGGATCGTCCCTGGCTTCCACTACAAGGTGCGTTCGGCAGGCAACAAGCGTCCTCTTAAACATACCATTCTGTATGTGTTCTTCTAGGGACGTACGTGGACCCTAGGATCGTCCCTGGCTTCCACTACAAGGTGCGCCCAGCAGGCAACAAGCGTCCTCTTAAACATACCATTCTGTATGTGTTCTTCTAGGGACGTACGTGGACCCTAGGATCGTCCCTGGCTTCCACTACAAGGTGCGCCCGGCAGGCAACAAGCGTCCTCTTAAACATACCATTCTGTATGTGTTCTTCTAGGGACGTACGTGGACCCTAGGATCGTCCCTGGCTTCCACTACAAGGTGCGCCCGGCAGGCAACAAGCGTCCTCTTAAACATACCATTCTGTATGTGTTCTTCTAGGGACGTACGTGGACCCTAGGATCGTCCCTGGCTTCCGCTACAAGGTGCGCCCGGCAGGCAACAAGCGTCCTCTTAAACATACCATTCTGTATGTGTTCTTCTAGGGACGTACGTGGACCCTAGGATCGTCCCTGGCTTCCACTACAAGGTGCGCCCGGCAGGCAACAAGCGTCCTCTTAAACATACCATTCTGGATGTGTTCTTCTAGGGACGTACGTGGACCCTAGGATCGTCCCTGGCTTCCACTACATGGTGCGTTCGGCAGGCAACAAGCGTCCTCTTAAACATACCATTCTGTTTGTGTTCTTCTAGGGACGTACGTGGACCCTAGGATCGTCCCTGGCTTCCACTACAAGGTGCGCCCGGCAGGCAACAAGCGTCCTCTTAAACATACCATTCTGGATGTGTTCTTCTAGGGACGTACGTGGACCCTAGGATCGTCCCTGGCTTCCACTACAAGGTGCGCCCGGCAGGCAACAAGCGTCCTCTTAAACATACCATTCTGTATGTGTTCTTCTAGGGACGTACGTGGACCCTAGGATCGTCCCTGGCTTCCACTACAAGGTGCGCCCGGCAGGCAACAAGCGTCCTCTTAAACATACCATTCTGTATGTGTTCTTCTAGGGACGTACGTGGACCCTAGGATCGTCCCTGGCTTCCACTACAAGGTGCGCCCGGCAGGCAACAAGCGTCCTCTTAAACATACCATTCTGGATGTGTTCTTCTAGGGACGTACGTGGACCCTAGGATCGTCCCTGGCTTCCACTACAAGGTGCGCCCGGCAGGCAACAAGCGTCCTCTTAAACATACCATTCTGTATGTGTTCTTCTAGGGACGTACGTGGACCCTAGGATCGTCCCTGGCTTCCACTACAAGGTGCGCCCGGCAGGCAACAAGCGTCCTCTTAAACATACCATTCTGTATGTGTTCTTCTAGGGACGTACGTGGAGCCTAGGATCATCCCTGGCTTCCACTACAAGGTGCGCCCGGCAGGCAACAAGCGTCCTCTTAAACATACCATTCTGTATGTGTTCTTCTAGGGACGTACGTGGACCCTAGGATCGTCCCTGGCTTCCACTACAAGGTGCGCCCGGCAGGCAACAAGCGTCCTCTTAAACATACCATTCTGTATGTGTTCTTCTAGGGACGTACGTGGACCCTAGGATCGTCCCTGGCTTCCACTACAAGGTGCGCCCGGCAGGCAACAAGCGTCCTCTTAAACATACCATTCTGTATGTGTTCTTCTAGGGACGTACGTGGACCCTAGGATCGTCCCTGGCTTCCACTACAAGGTGCGCCCGGCAGGCAACAAGCGTCCTCTTAAACATACCATTCTGTATGTGTTCTTCTAGGGACGTACGTGGACCCTAGGATCGTCCCTGGCTTCCACTACAAGGTGCGCCCGGCAGGCAACAAGCGTCTTCTTAAACATACCATTCTGTATGTGTTCTTCTAGGGACGTACGTGGACCCTAGGATCGTCCCTGGCTTCCACTACAAGGTGCGCCCGGCAGGCAACAAGCGTCCTCTTAAACATACCATTCTGTATGTGTTCTTCTAGGGACGTACGTGGACCCTAGGATCGTCCCTGGCTTCCACTACAAGGTGCGCCCGGCAGGCAACAAGCGTCCTCTTAAACATACCATCCTGTATGTGTTCTTCTAGGGACGTACGTGGACCCTAGGATCGTCCCTGGCTTCCACTACAAGGTGCGCCCGGCAGGCAACAAGCGTCCTCTTAAACATACCATTCTGTATGTGTTCTTCTAGGGACGTACGTGGACCCTAGGATCGTCCCTGGCTTCCACTACAAGGTGCGCCCGGCAGGCAACAAGCGTCCTCTTAAACATACCATTCTGTATGTGTTCTTCTAGGGACGTACGTGGAGCCTAGGATCGTCCCTGGCTTCCACTACAAGGTGCGCCCGGCAGGCAACAAGCGTCCTCTTAAACATACCATTCTGTATGTGTTCTTCTAGGGACGTACGTGGACCCTAGGATCGTCCCTGGCTTCCACTACAAGGTGCGCCCGGCAGGCAACAAGCGTCCTCTTAAACATACCATTCTGTATGTGTTCTTCTAGGGACGTACGTGGGTGGACCCTAGGATCGTCCCTGGCTTCCACTACAAGGTGCGCCCGGCAGGCAACAAGCGTCCTCTTAAACATACCATTCTGTATGTGTTCTTCTAGGGACGTACGTGGACCCTAGGATCGTCCCTGGCTTCCACTACAAGGTGCGCCCGGCAGGCAACAAGCGTCCTCTTAAACATACCATTCTGTATGTGTTCTTCTAGGGACGTACGTGGACCCTAGGATCGTCCCTGGCTTCCACTTCAAGGTGCGCCCGGCAGGTAACAAGCGTCCTCTTAAACATACCATTCTGTATGTGTTCTTCTAGGGACGTACGTTGACCCTAGGATCGTCCCTGGCTTCCAATACAAGGTGCGCCCGGCAGGCAACAAGCGTCCTCTTAAACATACCATTCTGTATGTGTTCTTCTAGGGACGTACGTGGACCCTAGGATCGTCCCTGGCTTCCACTACAAGGTGCGCCCGGCAGGCAACAAGCGTCCTCTTAAACATACCATTCTGTATGTGTTCTTCTAGGGACGTACGTGGACCCTAGGATCGTCCCTGGCTTCCACTACAAGGTGCGCCCGGCAGGCAACAAGCGTCCTCTTAAACATACCATTCTGTATGTGTTCTTCTAGGGACGTACGTGGACCCTAGGATCGTCCCTGGCTTCCACTACAAGGTGCGCCCGGCAGGCAACAAGCGTCCTCTTAAACATACCATTCTGTATGTGTTCTTCTAGGGACGTACGTGGACCCTAGGATCGTCCCTGGCTTCCACTACATGGTGCGCCCGGCAGGCAACAAGCGTCCTCTTAAACATACCATTCTGTATGTGTTCTTCTAGGGACGTACGTGGACCCTAGGATCGTCCCTGGCTTCCACTACTTGGTGCGCCCGGCAGGCAACAAGCGTCCTCTTAAACATACCATTCTGTATGTGTTCTTCTAGGGACGTACGTGGACCCTAGGATCGTCCCTGGCTTCCACTACAAGGTGCGCCCGGCAGGCAACAAGCGTCCTCTTAAACATACCATTCTGTATGTGTTCTTCTAGGGACGTACGTGGAGCCTAGGATCGTCCCTGGCTTCCACTACAAGGTGCGCCCGGCAGGCAACAAGCGTCCTCTTAAACATACCATTCTGTATGTGTTCTTCTAGGGACGTACGTGGACCCTAGGATCGTCCCTGGCTTCCACTACAAGGTGCGCCTGGCAGGCAACAAGCGTCCTCTTAAACATACCATTCTGTATGTGTTCTTCTAGGGACGTACGTGGACCCTAGGATCGTCCCTGGCTTCCACTACAAGGTGCGCCCGGCAGGCAACAAGCGTCCTCTTAAACATACCATTCTGTATGTGTTCTTCTAGGGACGTACGTGGACCCTAGGATCGTCCCTGGCTTCCACTACAAGGTGCGCCCGGCAGGCAACAAGCGTCCTCTTAAACATACCATTCTGTATGTGTTCTTCTAGGGACGTACGTGGACCCTAGGATCGTCCCTGGCTTCCACTACATGGTGCGCCCGGCAGGCAACAAGCGTCCTCTTAAACATACCATTCTGTATGTGTTCTTCTAGGGACGTACGTGGACCCTAGGATCGTCCCTGGCTTCCACTACAAGGTGCGCCCGGCAGGCAACAAGCGTCCTCTTAAACATACCATTCTGTATGTGTTCTTCTAGGGACGTACGTGGACCCTAGGATCGTCCCTGGCTTCCACTACAAGGTGCGCCCGGCAGGCAACAAGCGTCCTCTTAAACATACCATTCTGTATGTGTTCTTCTAGGGACGTACGTTGACCCTAGGATCGTCCCTGGCTTCCACTACAAGGTGCGCCCGGCAGGCAACAAGCGTCCTCTTAAACATACCATTCTGTATGTGTTCTTCTAGGGACGTACGTGGACCCTAGGATCGTCCCTGGCTTCCACTACAAGGTGCGCCCGGCAGGCAACAAGCGTCCTCTTAAACATACCATTCTGTATGTGTTCTTCTAGGGACGTACGTGGACCCTAGGATCGTCCCTGGCTTCCACTACAAGGTGCGCCCGGCAGGCAACAAGCGTCCTCTTAAACATACCATTCTGTATGTGTTCTTCTAGGGACGTACGTGGACCCTAGGATCGTCCCTGGCTTCCACTACAAGGTGCGCCCGGCAGGCAACAAGCGTCCTCTTAAACATACCATTCTGTATGTGTTCTTCTAGGGACGTACGTGGACCCTAGGATCGTCCCTGGCTTCCACTACAAGGTGCGCCCGGCAGGCAACAAGCGTCCTCTTAAACATACCATTCTGTATGTGTTCTTCTAGGGACGTACGTTGATTCTAGGATCGTCCCTGGCTTCCACTACAAGGTGCGCCCGGCAGGCAACAAGCGTCCTCTTAAACATACCATTCTGTATGTGTTCTTCTAGGGACGTACGTGGACCCTAGGATCGTCCCTGGCTTCCACTACAAGGTGCGCCCGGCAGGCAACAAGCGTCCTCTTAAACATACCATTCTGTATGTGTTCTTCTAGGGACGTACGTGGACCCTAGGATCGTCCCTGGCTTCCACTACAAGGTGCGCCCGGCAGGCAACAAGCGTCCTCTTAAACATATCATTCTGTATGTGTTCTTCTAGGGACGTACGTGGACCCTAGGATCGTCCCTGGCTTCCACTACAAGGTGCGCCCGGCAGGCAACAAGCGTCCTCTTAAACATACCATTCTGTATGTGTTCTTCTAGGGACGTACGTGGACCCTAGGATCGTCCCTGGCTTCCACTACAAGGTGCGCCCGGCAGGCAACAAGCGTCCTCTTAAACATACCATTCTGTATGTGTTCTTCTAGGGACGTACGTGGACCCTAGGATCGTCCCTGGCTTCCACTACAAGGTGCGCCCGGCAGGCAACAAGCGTCCTCTTAAACATACCATTCTGTATGTGTTCTTCTAGGGACGTACGTGGACCCTAGGATCATCCCTGGCTTCCACTACAAGGTACGCCCGGCAGGCAACAAGCGTCCTCTTAAACATACCATTCTGTATGTGTTCTTCTAGGGACGTACGTGGACCCTAGGATCGTCCCTGGCTTCCACTACAAGGTGCGCCCGGCAGGCAACAAGCGTCCTCTTAAACATACCATTCTGTATGTGTTCTTCTAGGGACGTACGTGGACCCTAGGATCGTCCCTGGCTTCCACTACAAGGTGCGCCCGGCAGGCAACAAGCGTCCTCTTAAACATACCATTCTGTATGTGTTCTTCTAGGGACGTACGTGGGTGGACCCTAGGATCGTCCCTGGCTTCCACTACAAGGTGCGCCCGGCAGGCAACAAGCGTCCTCTTAAACATACCATTCTGTATGTGTTCTTCTAGGGACGTACGTGGACCCTAGGATCGTCCCTGGCTTCCACTACAAGGTGCGCCCGGCAGGCAACAAGCGTCCTCTTAAACATACCATTCTGTATGTGTTCTTCTAGGGACGTACGTGGACCCTAGGATCGTCCCTGGCTTCCACTACAAGGTGCGCCCGGCAGGCAACAAGCGTCCTCTTAAACATACCATTCTGTATGTGTTCTTCTAGGGACGTACGTGGACCCTAGGATCGTCCCTGGCTTCCACTACAAGGTGCGCCCGGCAGGCAACAAGCGTCCTCTTAAACATACCATTCTGTATGTGTTCTTCTAGGGACGTACGTGGACCCTAGGATCGTCCCTGGCTTCCACTACAAGGTGCGCCCGGCAGGCAACAAGCGTCCTCTTAAACATACCATTCTGTATGTGTTCTTCTAGGGACGTACGTGGACCCTAGGATCGTCCCTGGCTTCCACTACAAGGTGCGTTCGGCAGGCAACAAGCGTCCTCTTAAACATACCATTCTGTATGTGTTCTTCTAGGGACGTACGTGGACCCTAGGATCGTCCCTGGCTTCCAATACAAGGTGCGCCCGGCAGGCAACAAGCGTCCTCTTAAACATACCATTCTGTATGTGTTCTTCTAGGGACGTACGTGGACCCTAGGATCGTCCCTGGCTTCCACTACAAGGTGCGCCCGGCAGGCAACAAGCGACCTCTAAACATACCATTCTGTATGTGTTCTTCTAGGGACGTACGTGGACCCTAGGATCGTCCCTGGCTTCCACTACAAGGTGCGCCCGGCAGGCAACAAGCGTCCTCTAAACATACCATTCTGTATGTGTTCTTCTAGGGACGTACGTGGACCCTAGGATCGTCCCTGGCTTCCACTACAAGGTGCGCCCGGCAGGCAACAAGCGTCCTCTTAAACATACCATTCTGTATGTGTTCTTCTAGGGACGTACGTTGACCCTAGGATCGTCCCTGGCTTCCACTACAAGGTGCGCCCAGCAGGTAACAAGCGTCCTCTTAAACATACCATTCTGTATGTGTTCTTCTAGGGACGTACGTGGACCCTAGGATCGTCCCTGGCTTCCACTACAAGGTGCGCCCAGCAGGCAACAAGCGTCCTCTTAAACATACCATTCTGTATGTGTTCTTCTAGGGACGTACGTTGACCCTAGGATCGTCCCTGGCTTCCACTACAAGGTGCGCCCAGCAGGCAACAAGCGTCCTCTTAAACATACCATTCTGTATGTGTTCTTCTAGGGACGTACGTGGACCCTAGGATCGTCCCTGGCTTCCACTACAAGGTGCGCCCGGCAGGCAACAAGCGTCCTCTTAAACATACCATTCTGTATGTGTTCTTCTAGGGACGTACGTGGACCCTAGGATCGTCCCTGGCTTCCACTCCAAGGTGCGCCCAGCAGGCAACAAGCGTCCTCTTAAACATACCATTCTGTATGTGTTCTTCTAGGGACGTACGTGGACCCTAGGATCGTCCCTGGCTTCCACTACAAGGTGCGCCCGGCAGGCAACAAGCGTCCTTTTAAACATACCATTCTGTATGTGTTCTTCTAGGGACGTACGTGGACCCTAGGATCGTCCCTGGCTTCCACTACAAGGTGCGCCCGGCAGGCAACAAGCGTCCTCTTAAACATACCATTCTGTATGTGTTCTTCTAGGGACGTACGTGGACCCTAGGATCGTCCCTGGCTTCCACTACAAGGTGCGCCCGGCAGGCAACAAGCGTCCTCTTAAACATACCATTCTGTATGTGTTCTTCTAGGCACGTACGTGGACCCTAGGATCGTCCCTGGCTTCCACTACAAGGTACGCCCGGCAGGCAACAAGCGTCCTCTGTTTGGTGGTCGGGCCCTGAGGCTGGCTGCAGTTGGGCCCGGATACGGTAAGCTACCATTAACACGCTGGTTTAACTTTAAAGTAAAAATAAACCATATTATATAATAAACATACAATTTATCTGAATGCAACACTATAATTGTTTCCATATTTTATAGTTAAAATATCAGCGGTCGTCTTAAATTTGTGTATTAAAGTTATGAATATGAATGTGATTTTATTACAAATTTAAATTCTTGTTAATAGGGGTCGTCTTAAGTTCAAGGTCGCCTTCCATTCGGGTTAATACGGTTTACAGTTATATAGTTTACAAACAAAACAAGAAGTATGGTAAATAGTTATAAATATACAAAATTCAACTAGGCCTCTGTGAATGAAAATACATTAAAAAATTAATTTCAAAATAAAAACAATAACTGGAACTAACATGAATAAATATTATTTGAAAAGGTATATCAATTGTATTACAAATATACCCGAATGGGGATCGAGCTCAGATCTTTGATGGGGATTCGGGGCAAACGTACAATCGCTACTTATTCATCCACTTTCATAAAGTATAACACTTTACTGACTCCTTAGCTCCAAGCAGCAAAGAAGAAGGAGGGAAATGGGAGGAAATAGCTAGAAAGTTTGAAGAACTCGAATCGTCTGTCGGCGCGAACTTCAAATCCATGAAAAACGAAATCGATGAGATGAAGGGCTGGGTGCACGAACAAGACTTACGAATAGATGACCTTGAACAATATGGCAGGAGAAACTGCCTCCTAATACACGGCGTCATTGAGAAAAAAGAGGAAGACACCTACAAAATAACACAATCTATACTGAACGAAAAGCTAAATGTAGGCCTACACATCTCTGACATCGACCGCTGCCACAGGTTGGGGACTCCTCAAGGTAAGACAACCAACAAGCGCCCCATAATCGTTAAGTTACTGTCCTACCAAACCAGGGATTTGATATGGAGGAGGAAAAGGGGCCTCAAGGACTCGGGACTCCTCATCACTGAATCTCTGACTAGGAAGAGGACAGAACTCCTAAAAAATGTACAAAACATTGTAGGACCACGCCACTGTTGGACCCAAGATGGCATGATAATTGTAATAAAAAACGAGAAAAGGCTCCGTATCACGTCAACATCGGACCTGAAGCAACTAGCCCGCCAAATCGTCACCTAAAAGATAAAACTAAAACTTAATTATTTTATAAATATAAATAAATAATCTATAAAATCGAACGTGAGGGGAAAAAAAGGAGAAACCTATACCACCTAGTCTGATAAATACTTCCCTCAAATGCAGCAAAAATTTAAATTGTCTTGTCAGGTTTAACAACGTAAAAGTAGCTACCACACTTCAAAACTAATTTAGCTTTCCGAACTTCATTTCATTTAATTTTAATAACTTTTACCGAAGCTTAGTCCCTAGCAGCAATCTAGTTTGAATACACTGTTTCGCCACCTCCTGAATCTGAATCTTATGTAATTAATAGCTAAGAATAAATATACTCCTTTATAATAATAATATAACTTTAGGGTAAAGTAGGGTGGTGTTCCTACTTCTCATTCGCACTGCTACATTTTTTTAGCAGCATTAGTATTAAGGCATTAAGCCAAATAGTAACTAGGATTAGTTTTTATTACATATCTATACTGAAACTCTATCACTGCTCTCCAACATGAATGATGACTTTGACCCCAACTGTGACTTTATATTTGAAAACAAAAACAAAGCTATTATCTGCTCTAACAACCAACAACTACAAAGAGTTTACGAATACTGTACCGGCCTAAAAATCTTCCATGTTAACATAAGAGGCATTTTATCTCATTTTGATGAACTGCTTGTAATTCTTGAAGACATTGACATACCTTTTGACTTAATAATACTAACAGAAACTCACTTAAAATTCGACAATACCCAAACAAACCTAACAGGATATACAACACATAATTTCACTAACAAACTAACATCGCATGATGGCATGACAGTCCTTAGCAGGGACCTGTCATTTGACTCCGTAGTCTGCCATAACAATAAAAACTTCAGCCAAGCTAATGCCATAAACATAAAAACTAGCAAAGACAAAGAAATGTTCTCAATACTAGCAATATACAGATCACCCTCGGGGGACATAGCAAGATTCATAAATGAATTGAAAAACGAAATTAAGTCGAAAAACCAAGGATATAATATTGCAATAGGCGACATTAACATAAACACCCTAGAAAACTCAACCCTCTCAAATGAATATTTAAACACTTTTCTGGCACAGGGCTTCACCCAACATATTGAAGAACCAACGCGAGAAACTCTCACATCTAGCACGTGCATTGACCACATATTTCAAAGACCTGGCAACTGCAAAACGACAGCGCTATGTGCTTTATTACAAACAAAAATAACAGACCACTACGCAACATGCATTGGCATGATTGTAGATAAACCAACCTGTACCCAAAACGCAACAAATAATATAACCACCAAAACTGATAAAACTAAAAAACTCAACTATAATACTCTTCACCAAAACCTAAAACTTGAGTCATGGACTACGGTCATCATGGACAATAACCCTAGTACATCGGCTGACTCTCTTGTTAAAGTACTTCAAAATTATATTAATGATGTAACAACAATAACAAAAAATCATAAACAAAAAAAGAAACTTAAGCCCTGGATAACACTTGGGCTAATTAAATCAATTAAAACCAGAGACAAACTTCACAACAAAGCCTCAGCTAACCCAAACAACTTAGTATTAAGAGACTACTATAAGAAATACCGAAACTACCTAAATCTGCTTATTCGTAAAACAAAAAACGAATACTACAAAGAAAAACTTATTGAAAGTAATGGAGACAAAAAGAAAATGTGGCAAATAATAAACGAAATCTCTAACAAAAAAACAAAATCGATTGAAATCAAAAAAATAATCTCCGGAGATGAAGTTATAAATTTCCAAGAAAACCCCCAGACTATAGCAGACAATTTCATAGACTACTTCTCAGACCTAGGAGAAAACATGGCAAAAGACATATCAACAACCTATAACCAGAACCCAACAATCTCAGACGAAAACAACACCCAAACCCAAACCCCAACCAAAACTATATTTATGTATCCAGCTACGGAAAATGAAATAATTCAACACCTAAATAATATGAAGATAGATACCGCCACCGGTCCTGATGCCATAAGTACACGCATTCTGATACAGAACAAAATCTCGTTAGCAATGCCACTAACACACATAATAAACAAAAGTTTTGAAACGGGGATCTATCCAGAAATATTTAAAACTGCACATATTAAACCAATCCATAAGAAAGGGCCAAGAATGCAAATTTGCAACTACAGACCCATCTCTCTCCTCAGCAACTTATCGAAAATCCATGAAAAATGCATTAAATGCAGAGTAAATAACTTCTTAGAATCAAACAAACTAATTTCCCCAAACCAGTATGGCTTCAGAGCCAATATGAGCACGGAAGATGCAACACTGAGCCTTACCTCTCAAATCCACAAAATGCTTGATACAAACCTAAAGCCGTTAGCAATTTTTCTAGACTTAGCCAAGGCCTTTGATACCATATCTCATCGTATCTTACTAAACAAACTACACAATATCGGTATACGCGGAATCCCGTTAGACTTAATAAAAAGCTACCTCAAGGGCCGACAACAATTTGTAAAAATTGGAAATACAATAAGCAAGCCAAGAGAAATTAAATACGGAGTACCTCAAGGAACGGTACTAGGCCCAATCTTATTCCTAGCGTTTATAAATGACCTTTGCTCAATGAATATATGCGGCAAAATTATCACCTTTGCGGACGACACTGTACTGCTGTTTTCCGCTAGCACCTGGCAAGAAGTTCATGAACTAGCAGAAAGACAAATGAACAAAATTCATAAATGGCTGGGCACAAATCTACTGACACTAAACAAAGAGAAAACAGCATACATAACTTTTTCAACGCAAAACTCGACCCAACCAATAACATCAAAATAACAACTTCATGAACACAAATGCACCACAAAGGCTAACTGCAACTGCATTTCATTGACGAAAACACAGTCAACCAAATACCTCGGTATTCAAATCGACCAACACTTAAAATGGGAGCAGCACATAAAGTCACTCAATACAAAGCTCCAATGCATAATGCCCAACTTATACGTTCTAAGAAATATATTATCGCTTAAAACCCTAAAAATTGTATATTTCGCACTAGTCCAATCTATAATTCAGTATGCGATAACAACATGGGGTGGAGCATACGATTTCCACATTCGACCACTCATGACCGCGCAAAATACAATCCTAAAAATAATACATAAAAAAGAGCACACTTACCACACTAACGAACTGTACTCGGAGGCGGGAATTCTACAAATAAGAAAATTGTACGCTCTAGCTATTTCACGCTCCATTCACGCTAATAAAATAAAAATTTACTCAATCCAAACGTCTTACCATTTGATAAACACTCGCTCTAAAACCAACAAGCATATATTCATCCCTAGAGTAAACAAAGGTATCCAGCAGAGGCATGCCGCTTACATAGGCCCAAAGTTATACAACATAGTTCCTCTAGAAATCAGAAATCTAAAGAGCAAATCTACATTTAATTCAGCCATAAAGACATGGCTAAAAAATATCTCTGTCTGCAAAATTACTGATGTCGTAAATAATAAACTTCCCTCTAGGAATCGCCAGTAAACAGCACTCACTTGCCCAGACAATAAAGGTGAAACAGAAACACTAACTAATTCTTGGAATTATGTTACTATAATTCTAAAGTCACAGTAAAAATAGTAAAAAGGAGCAAGTCACTACATTTTGGTATAAATGCATATGGAACAGAGCAGTAAGATATGTTTTACTACTACTATAAATTTAGAACACACTCCTACCTTACTAAATCATAGAGTAGAAGATACATGTGTATCCGTCCAATAGCCAATTTATCATTATAAATTGTATATCTTTAAAATAGCATACATTGTATATTAATTGTATCACTAAAATTGTTTGTTGCAACCCTTTGCATTTATGTTGTTTTATTTTACTATCAATATTTTCATTATTATTTTTATTATTATTATTATTATTATTATTATTATTATTATTATTATTATTATTATTATTATTATTATTATTATTATTTTATACTAGTTGTAGTTTATGTAATCAAGTGTAAATAAATAACCAAAACCAAACTTGTTTTAGGTTTTGGTTATTAGTTAGCAGTAGTTGATTAGTAGTTATTATTAATGTATTGTTCATGTATTTTTCATGTTAATAATAAGAAAAAGTATGCTCCGCCTCAAGATCAGATCTTATTGGAGCATACAAATTTCATGATGTAACATCCTTGTATCCACCAATGGGAAAAATAAATAAAAACAAACAAAAATATAGTAAACACGATATGTGGGCTCTATTTATTTTCTTCAAATGCAGAATATGATAACTTGTTGCGTGAAAAAACTGCACACTTTGTAAATGCTTTTTTCTACTACTAACAAGACGAGATACTATATATATACATAAATACATACTAAATAAATGGATAGATAAGAAATAAACGAATTAATGAATAATCAATAGACAACCAGCTGAACGAGAGCCACTACTAACGAGATAATATACTAAATATATAATATAACAAGTAAATATATACATAAATTGTTAAATGCATCATAAATAAATGGATTAATAAAAAATAGACGAATGAATGAATAAAAAAATGAATGAATGACCAAATAAACGACCGACAACCAGCTGAACTAGAGCCCATGTCTGGTGTTGCAGGCAAGCGTCTGACGTTCTCCCCCGACGTGCGGCAGCTCAACACCCCAGACAACTAAACCAGCTGAACTAGAGCCCATGTCTGGTGTTGCAGGCAAGCGTCTGACGTTCGCCCCCGACGTGCGGCAGCTCAACACCCCAGACAACTAAACCAGCTGAACTAGAGCCCATGTCTGGTGTTGCAGGCAAGCGTCTGACGTTCTCCACCGACGTGCGGCAGCTCAACACCCCAGACAACTAAACCAGCTGAACTAGAGCTCATGTCTGGTGTTGCAGGCAAGCGTGTGACGTTCGCCCCCGACGTGCGGCAGCTCAACACCCCAGACAACTAAACCAGCTGAACTAGAGCCCATGTCTGGTGTTGCAGGCAAGCGTCTGACGTTCTCTCCCGACGTGCGGCAGCTCAACACCCCTGACAACTAAACCAGCTGAACTAGAGCCCATGTCTAGTGGTGCAGGCAAGCGTCTGACGTTCTCCCCCGACGTGCGGCAGCTCAACACCCCAGACAACTAAACCAGCTGAACTAGAGCCCATGTCTGGTGTTGCAGGCAAGCGTCTGACGTTCTCCCCCGACGTGCGGCAGCTCAACACCCCAGACAACTAAACCAGCTGAACTAGAGCCCATGTCTGGTGTTGCAGGCAAGCGTCTGACGTTCTCCCCCGACGTGCGGCAGCTCAACACCCCAGACAACTAAACCAGCTGAACTAGAGCCCATGTCTGGTGTTGCAGGCAAGCGTCTGACGTTCTCCCTAGACGTGCGGCAGCTCAACACCCCAGACAACTAAACCAGCTGAACTAGAGCCCATGTCTGGTGTTGCAGGCAAGCGTCTGACGTTCTCCCCCGACGTGCGGCAGCTCAACACCCCAGACAACTAAACCAGCTGAACTAGAGCCCATGTCTGGTGTTGCAGGCAAGCGTCTGACGTTCTCTCCCGACGTGCGGCAGCTCAACACCCCAGACAACTAAACCAGCTGAACTAGAGCCATGTCTGGTGTTGCAGGCAAGCGTCTGACGTTCGCCCCCGACGTGCGGCAGCTCAACACCCCAGACAACTACCTGTGGAGCGACAGCCACCCCGAGGGTCTTGGGTTCGAGCCCCGGGCAGTGCTCGCCGGCATGAGGTTCTCCGTGACGTCAGACGGGCTCAGACTGGGGGAGGCGTCCGTGTTCCGAGCAGACAACGCTCAGAGCGAGGAGGCGCAGGAAGTGGTGAGCAACGCAATCAAATGTCTTTATCTAGCTTTAATCAGATCATATACATTACAACAATTTTATGATGTTTAATGTTACTAGGAAAACGCTCTGTTTGACGCGTTGATAAGCGAGCGCGTCAATATCTACGAACTTTCTGGGGAAAAGTTTTTAATGCTTATACGAACAACAATTAACAACAATTCAAGAATGCGCATTGCAAAAATTGTTCTTATTTCCATGGCTATTATACTTTCCGACATTGTTGTATGCAGTGCAATGTGCGTTGCTAAGAATTTTCGTGGTCATGTTTTCAACACGGTCCGCCACCGTTACTAACACTTATTGACAGCAATAGAAATGTAATTTCTGCCTCTAATACGTATAGGATCGCGTTTACATAAGTATGTTTGTGACCGGACAAAAATTTACTATAAGATAGCAACCTCACATTTTGCCGTTACTGCGTTTTAGAAAAATATTTTCGAGTAACTTTCGTGTAACTTTGCCAATACTTATCAAATCGCCATTAGATTAACATATTCGTGACCGGAAAAATCTGTAGAAAAATCTGGCTCTCACATTTTGCCGCCATTTTGTTTCAGAAAAAAAACTTGCAGTAACTATAGTGTAACTTTGTAACTTTTCGAAACATTTTGCCTCAAAACTATACACCTTTAATCCACATCGAGGCTTGTAAATGGTCCAAATTTCAAGTTGATCGGACTTTCCGTTCGACCGCTATCGACAGACATAAAAAAAAAAAAAAAACGAAGTGCCATAAGAGTCAAAAGGTGACGCTCGCTTCTCTCGCTTAGTTATCATTGCAGTTATATATACCAAAAATATGATCTAGTGGTAAAAAATTCGAAATTATTTCAAAGGTGTGTATGGTTATATAGGTGGCCCGTTGGTCAAGTGGTTAGCATCCCTGCTTCCAATGCAGAAAGTCCCGGGTTCAAATCCTACTTGAGGCAGAAGTTTTTTACTTCTATTAATGATTCAGTTCCATTACTTCTTGTTTAGGAATAGGTAAACGGTGACTTTGGAGCCGTCCTAGCAACGAAGCACTCAATAAATTCAAAGTTGTTCTGAATCGGCCTTGTTGATTATGACACTTATCTGCAAATGTTCGCACTGTCTAATCACTGATTCGTATGTTTCGTATTTGAAATATCGATCTTTGATTGGTTATCGCTCACTCGTCGATGGTGTTCGGAGCCTACAGGGTGGTTTAGTTGCTTTAAATTAAAGTCCCCCACTGAAAATCAGTCTTGTTACTTGGTGGGTAGACTCTATAAATACGAATTTACAGTATTTATTTAATACCTACCTAATAATCTCTTTATTTGGCTATAATCAGATCACAACAAAATCCAAATATTTACCTGTGGCAGTGCCAACTGGGAGGTTTACACCCCAGACCACCGTAGTAGGACTGCCCCCGAATGGACATTGTCGTTTTGTCTTGACCCCCCCTTGGAAACTATCCTGGCGACGCCCATGATAACAGATACAAATATATAATTTTGCATTTTCCCTTCATCTTGTTGTTGGAGCCACTTGTTAGATCTTTAAACTCTCTTATAAAATAAAATAAATAAATATACTCACATTAAGTGTCTACCCACCTCAGTAATGAAACTGATTTTCAGTGGGAGACTTTAATTTTAAGCTACTTAACCAACCCTGTAGGCTCCGAACACCATCGACGAGTGAGCGATAACCAATCAAAGATCTATATTTCAAATACGAAACATATCAGTGATTGGACAGTGCGAACACCAACGGACAAATGTCAGAATCAACAAGGCCAACTAATTCAGAACAACTTCGAATTTATTGAGTGCTTCGTTGCTACGACGGCTCCAAAGTCACCGTTTACTTATTCCTAAGACAAGAAGTAATGGAACTGAATCCTTAATAGAAGTTAAAAACTTCTGCCTGAACCGGGATTTGAGCCCGGGACCTTCTGCATTGGAAACAGGGATGCTAACCACTGGACCAACGAGCCACCTAAAATGATTTTGTGTCCGCAGACAAAGGGCCCGAACGGAACCACGATCCTGAAACACATCCACGTGGACGTGACCTGTCACATGACGCTGGCGTCGACCAATCAGAGCCGAGCACCGGAGGCCCAGGTAACCAGGGTGTCCGGGACGGCCGTGATCGCTCGCGAGCCGGGACGCAGCGTTGCCAGACTTCTACGTATCGAGAACGTCGGACTAGACTCGCAGCTCAATCTGCTGTTTGTCATTCGACAGGCCGAGCTCGTGTTTTATCCTCTGTGAGCTGGCAACCGTCTACTCTCATCGTGTAACTTATTACAAACCATTATATTTTACTTATTTATTATAATAATTGTTCCTTAATATAAGTTGACCATTGAAAAGGTCATATATGCATATATATATTACATTATGTTCCATTACATTATACTTAATGAAATAAATGTACATTCTTAACGTACACAATTGTACCATTATCCCAGTTGTAACTTCTTCTTTTTCTTCTTTTTTTTCCTATGCCCGCATTTTTGGCTTACTGGGTTATCATGCATTTCCTGGTTTTCCAGTAGAGACAGGCTTCTTTTTCCTCATAGCTCATGCCAGGTGGAAGGGCATCTACTTCGTCTTTAAGACTTGGACAATCGTAAGAGAATATAATCATCACATAAGTTATAAACTATTTAAGTTAATTACTGACTTTCTATCAAATATCCTCAGCAATCAGGGACTTCTTGAATGGGTGAGCAACTGTAACGAAATACATTTTTAGAAAAGAGCATGTCCATGTTCAGATACGTGATATAATAGTATTATACGTTATCTACCTGAACAGTCACTGTCGAGTCGTAAAATTAATAAAAACTAAAGACAAAATCAATCGTAATTAAAGTCGTCAGATTAATCACATCATCCTTCTGACTCACTGGAATTCTCATGCTGGGTACTGATATTTGTACAATCGTTCAGCTTACAAGAGTGGGTACACTTCAGTTGATGGGCCAAACCACAGTTGTCAAACACTCACATGTCGGCATCTTGCAAACACGGTAACAGTTACGGAATAGGAGATCCATAACGGTCAGAGGTGCTGGAGTTTATTTATTTATTTATTTTATTTATTTTATTTTACCGTATGATTTGTACATAATACAAATATTGGTATAAACTATACAAAATAACTATACATACAAAATAAAATATACATACAAATCTATAAAACTACAAAATACATTAAGAAATAACAATAAGGATGGGTAAGAGAAACAGGATTAAGTTGTTAGTTATCAAAAAATTCTTTTAAAGTGTAAAATGGTTTAATTGAAAGGAAAGTTTTTAGGCTATGTTTAAAAAGTGGAAGAGATGTAGAGTTTTTTACTGATTTGGGGATAGTAGAGGAGCAAAAGGTATCTCGTGCGCCTTTCGTGGAAGAGTATTGCGGTAAACGGTATTCTGTTACGGCATACCATACGAGTATTTTGCACCTACCTGGCAGATCCTGGCACGCTGCAGAGGGCGCCAGGAGCGTCGTGACGTCATAGACACGTTTTAATTAATTACTTTTGAACGGTTTATGTCACAGAAAATATCAAGAGGACAATTTTATGATGTCATACTAGATGAGAATTTATAACCTATCTGCCACATTCTGGCGGACTGCAGAGGGCGCCAGGAGCGTCGTGACGTCATATACACGTTTGAACTAATAACGTTTGAACGGTTCATGTCACAGAAAATATGTAGGGTACAATTCTTCTATAGAATACTATACGAGTATTTTGCACCTACCTGGCACATCCTGGCACGCTAAAGAGGGCGCCAGGAGCGTCATGACGTCATAAACACGTTTTAATTAATAACGTTTGAACAGTTCATGTCACAGAAACTGTCAAGGGAACAATTCTATTACAAAATACTATTAGAGTATTTTGCATCTACGTGGCACATCGTGGCACGCTGCAGAGGGCGCCAGGAGCGTCGTGACGTCATACACTTTTTCATTAATAACTTTTGAACGGTTCATATCACAGAAAATATCAAGAAGACAATATTATATAGAATTTAAATACAAATCGATTGATATGTACCAATAGGGTAATCATGTAATATTTAAGGGAGAAATTGCTAACAAATAATAATAATTAGATGTGTATATGAAATGCAGGGCATCCCTCATCGTAATATCTATTTATTACTATTTCGGAGTTATAATTGTATCACTGTGAAGGACTTAATAATCGTAGTCATCCCAACATACCCATGGGTATCTGTTGTTTAACAATAATAATAATTATTATTATTGTATACTAGTTACTATTCATAGACTGATTAGTAAAACTCACGTTTGCTAGAAGTTCTCTTCATCTTCATCATCGTCGTCTTCATCCTCATCTCCCGTGTTGTCGGTATTCAAGCACTCTTGTTCCTCGTCTTCAGTAGAACAGCTACAAAGCTCGGTGCACCTCATGTTATTTGCTTTGCAGCTGCATCTTGACGCACACCTTGATTTTAAGCAGTTGCATTTAACTAGTTGAATGACGGCAGCCGGTGCAGGTTTGAGGGTTATCATGACTGCCACATACTCGTTGCTCTCAAGTAGCCATCCGTAGTCTTCGGGTAATAAGTTGATAGGGTTGGCAACCTGGTAATTATGCCACACCCAGCATTGATGGTGAGCACCTAGTATGGCTTGGAGATATGTGGCTTTGCTGGGTGGAAGCTTTTGGTGGGTGCTTGGCAAGACTTTTTGTGAAACATGCGCCATCGAAGGTCAGACACTGATCTCAGTTTAGTGAATGGACAGTACAGTTTGCAAACAAACTTCTCTAGACCACTTATCACGGAGTCTTTTAGAGCAACAGTTTAATCTAGTTCTTTAAATGCTGAAAATATTTCATAGTCGGATTCTTCCACACACCAGCACTTGTGAGGATCTAGCCAAACTTCTTGTCATGTGCATTGACAACAGTTATAGTGAGTTCTCAGAGGTCCACGTGGTATTTGATAGATATGACATTCCTGTTTCATTAAAATCGGCTACTCGAAAGACTTGCAAGGAGGAAAAGCTGCTGTAGCTTATCGCATTACAGACAACACGCCAATCGGGCACTTGAGCATGTCACAACTACTTGGTCACACCAAAACCAAGTATGAGCGGACAGAATATTTTTCACAGAAGATAATTCGAGCCTCACAGGCCATGGAGCGACAACCAGTTGTCGCATGGAGTAACAAGACTATAAGCACAAAAACACTTCTATCACACTTAAATAGTGAACAGGAAGAAACCGATACTAAGATGTTGCTTCATGCATTAGATGCGACAAAACGAGGAGCTACTCAAATATCTATTTTTTCCCCAGATACAGATGTTCTTATCCTGGTACTGCGACGTTACACCGATCTCTGTAAAAATACTGTGTTCATTACAGGTAAAGGGGAAAATAATAGAAGGATAGCACTTGGGTCACTATACAACACACTTGGGCAAAATCAAGTTTCAGGACTAACTGGATTTCACGCTTTCAGTGGTTCCGACAACACTGGGGGATTTTCAGGAAAGGGGAAGCTTTCGTGCTGGAAAGCTTTCAGAGAATCCGACTATGAAATATTTTCAGCATTTAAAGAACTAAGTTTAACTGTTGCTCTAAAAGACTCCGTGATAAGTGGTCTAGAGAAGTTTGTTTGCAAACTGTACTGTCCATTCACTAAACTGAGATCAGTGTCTGACCGATGGCGCATGTTTCACAAAAAGTCTTGCCAAGCACCCACCAAAAGCTTTCACCCAGCAAAGCCGCATATCTCCAAGCCATACTAGGAGCTCACCATCAATGCTGGGTGTGGCATAATGACCAGGTTGCCAACCCTATCAACTTATTACCCGAAGACTACGGATGGCTTCTTGAGAGCAACGAGTATGTGGCAGTCATGATAACCCTCAAACCTGCACCGGCTGCCGTCATTCAACTAGTTAAATGCAACTGCTTAAAATCAAGGTGTGCGTCAAGATGCAGCTGCAAAGCAAATAACATGAGGTGCACCGAGCTTTGTGGCTGTTCTACTGAAGACGAGGAACAAGAGTGCTTGAATACCGACAACACGGGAGATGAGGATGAAGACGACGATGATGAAGATGAAGAGAACTTCTAGCAAACGTGAGTTTTACTAATCAGTCTATGAATAGTAACTAGTATACAATAATAATAATTATTATTATTGTTAAACAACAGATACCCATGGGTATGTTGGGATGACTACGATTATTAAGTCCTTCACAGTGATACAATTATAACTCCGAAATAGTAATAAATAGATATTACGATGAGGGATGCCCTGCATTTCATATACACATCTAATTATTATTATTTGTTAGCAATTTCTCCCTTAAATATTACATGGTACCCTATTGGTACATATCAATCGATTTGTATTTAAATTCTCTATAATATTGTCTTCTTGATATTTTCTGTGATATGAACCGTTCAAAAGTTATTAATGAAAAAGTGTATGACGTCACGACGCTCCTGGCGCCCTCTGCAGCGTGCCACGATGTGCCACGTAGATGCAAAATACTCAAATAGTATTTCGTAATAGAATTGTTCCCTTGACATTTTCTGTGACATGAACCGTTCAAACGTTATTAATTAAAACGTGTTTATGACGTCATGACGCTCCTGGCGCCCTCTTCAGCGTGCCAGGATGTGCCAGGTAGGTGCAAAATACTCGTATAGTATTTTATAGAAGAATTGTACCCTACATATTTTCTGTGACATGAACCGTTCAAACGTTATTAGTTCAAACGTGTATATGACGTCACGACGCTCCTGGCGCCCTCTGCAGTCCGCCAGAATGTGGCAGATAGGTTATAAATTCTCATCTAGTATGACATCATAAAATTGGCCTCTTGATATTTTCTGTGACATAAACCGTTCAAAAGTAATTAATTAAAACGTGTCTATGACGTCACGACGCTCCTGGCGCCCTCTGCAGCGTGCCAGGATCTGCCAGGTAGGTGCAAAATACTCGTATGGTATGCCGTAACAGAATACCGTTTACCGCAATACTCTTTCACGAAAGGCGCACGAGAACTTAAATGTTACCTTTTGCTCCTCTACTAGGAGTTTGTTATAAATTTTACTACAGAGGTGGGTAGGACAATGGTTGTAATAAAGGTGGTTAGAAGTGGGGATGAAAATGTTAGCGTTAGATCGTGTAAGATGAGAGTGATTGACATTATTGACAGGGAAAAGGTAAGGGTTAGAGAAAACAAAAGAAGCAGCTGTTATTATAAGTATTGATGGTAATGTGAGAATGTGTTATTTAATAAAATGTGGTTTACATGATTGCCTTCGGGATATACCTGCAATGATTCTAACGGCACGTTTTTGAATAATAAAAACCATAGGCGTGCGCAGCGTCTAACATTAGACCCGGCACAGCTGGGGTCTGGGGCGAAGCCCCAGCCGCCGGAGGCAATTTCGCCGTAGGCGAAAAAAATTTCGGTTGATGCAATTTTATGGCCTAAAACGCGATTTTAAGACGCGACGCTTCCCGGTGCCATAGAATCTTGTGGCTCCTATAGAGAGCTATGTTTCGTTTCATCAACAGATAAATTAAAAATTATTTGCACAGCCCCGGATGAAGTGTACCTTTGCGTAAAAACGTGCTACTGACAATGCATTTTAATTTAAATACTAATTGAAAGTTAAGTTTAAAGTTAAACCGTTGAGTGAGTAATAAAGGGTAGAGCCGCAACGCTATCGTTAGTTTGTCTACCGCCTTATGCTGCCCAACATACTTAAGTCGGGTAGTAGAAGTTTGCAAAGCGACGCGATGACGGAGTTTTCGGCTGTTTTCGTATATCTTCGGTGAAGCAGCCGACCAATCAGGCTCCGTCATCGCGTCGCTTGGCGAACTTCTACTACCCGACTTAAGTATTTTGGGCAGTAAACGGCGGTAGACAAACTGCCAATGGCGTGGGTCCTCTACCCTATACTACTCACTCAAGGGTTAAACTGCTCTCGGCCCAGGCCGGGTCCAAAGAAATTGGAGTCCAGCGCGGCCCGACCACCAAGTTGACACATTAGGTCCGGCCTGGGCCGTGCGCACGCCTATGATAAAAACACGCTTCGCTTGTGGTGACCAACCATCCGCTCGATGCTCAGATCTTGTTCTGCCGTGGTTTTCCATCCATCAAGTCACATGGATCAGGAACATCAGGGTGAAACAGGGTGTGAAACAACCCAGAAGAATATATCTATCTGTTCACAAGATAGACATGTTCTAGTGAGACAAAAGGGCGACAGCTTACCTGAGAAAGTAGATCGGTCGCCTTGAGAAACATATATATGAGAAGACAAATAAATAAACTGAGACGTTTCGGCCAACTTGTGGTCTTGATCACTCAGCTTGAGTAGGAAAAATAAACTTAACTTAAAACTAGGGTAGGGTATTATTTATTTATTTGTCTTCTCATCTATATGTTGCTTAAAGTGACCTATCTACTTTATCAGGTAAGCTGTCGTTCTTCTGTACCTTTTCCCTCACTAGAACATGTTGATCTTGTTCTGAGTTCCAATTAACTTGATTAATTAATTAACTAAATTCAAGTATACACTATTATCTATTAAAAATGTTGTTTGAATTTCTCAAACACCAACAACGACAATGACATGGAACGACATTCATAATAAATAATTATTTTTGTGAGACGACGTATAAGCTCTAAGGACGTAAGCCATTGTGTTTGATTTACTTTCATCAATCAATCAATCTGCTAATTAACAGACTATGTTATATTAAATTATATTTAAGTAAGGTATTTTTTTCAGTTATGAAAAAATGTAGGCCTACTGTTCTATCAACCAATTTGCATTGGGGGGGGGGGGGGGGTTTCTCACGAAAACTGATACCGTAAAGTAATGACATAAGTAGGTAATTAATTATTTACTTTCAATATGCAAACGTTTTTATTTGTCAAAGTAGGTAGGAACCATTGTTCTGAAAGAAACTAATAAAGTGAATTTATTTATTTATTTAATGTCTATCCTATTCAGTTATAAAAACTGATTTACAAAGGAGGACCTTAAATAAAACTAAGCTATGCAAACAATTAATAATGGGATGTCAATTTGAATAAATATTCCATGCGCTTCAATTCTCTGTTTTGAAATTACCGCGAGGGAGCATTGGCTGAGCGACCGATGCCGGTTGACCAGTAGTACCTCCGCCTTCCACTAGATGCCATCGCTATCAGCGAGCTTTACCCCATCTAGCAGAAGGCGGAGGACCAAGATAACCTATACCGCGGAGGAGGCTGACCAGCAGGAAATTCTCGTTTTGACAGCAATCGATGGTTGAAATAATTTTGTATCGATCGATCGATATGTAACATTCGTTTCGTTTCGTCACTTCTGATTTCCGAAAGCTCTTGCGTTTCCTGGCTTCTGCTCGATGTTTTTGCTTATTTAATTGTTTGTTTGGATCAAGGTTAACTGGGCTGTAAGTTTCTTTCGGAATCGGCCAATAGGCCTAATAACACCTTAAAACTATTGCCATCTAGGCCTAGATAAATTACGCTAAATTGTCTTTGTCAGTCGTGGTTTCACTGGTGTAAGGCCTAGGAGCCAAGCTGAACGTCAGCCTAACATGGATTAAAGGTAAGGGCTAGGCCTAGGCCTAGCATAACGGCGCTGCCTGGGACTCTTGTAACCTTGCCCTAGGCCTAGGCCTAGGCTAGCAACATGATGGACGTACAAAAGCTTAGGGCTAGGCGTAGGTCTACCTACCATAGCTAGGCCCTAGGCATGGACTCGAAACGTCGAAGGCTAGGCCCAGGCCTAGGTCTACTAGGGTCTTGCGTACTAGCCTAGCTATGGCCTAGGCCCTAGCGTTGTTTGACGTACAAAGACGTAGGGCTAGCCTAGGCCTAGCCTTTGCCTAGCTTTTACTAGGCTAGCCTAGCCACAAACTAGGAAGGGCTAGGCCTAGTCCTAGGCCTAGGCTACTAGGGTCTAACCTACTAGCCTAGCCTTAAGATTAATTGACGTACAAAGATGTAGGGCTAGGCCTAGCCTTTACCTACCTCTTGCCAGCCTTGCTACATACTTGAAAGGGCGGTAATTATGGCCTGGAGCTGATTCGTTTTGAACTCACTTTTTTTCATTGAAAAACGCCGAAGTTTTGTTTGAAGTGTTATTTTTATTGATCAATGTTTAATTGCCTTTATTTTGATGTACATTATGATATAGTATTTACTTTTGAAAGTTATTAAATGATTGTTAAAGTTTTTATGGTAAAAGTTTACACCTTCTTCCATGTTATCCGCTTCGTGTCCGTTGCAGTGCTGCCAATGTAGAAGGAAAAAGAACAAAATCACTAGGCACATATCAACCAGACCCAATAACCTTCCCAACTTTCGTGGGTTGGCCCAGTCAATTTAACATAATAAAATTGACCCCCTAACCTGCAGGTTAGTTTACTTGCAGAATTTGAAGAAGGGATATTTTAATCATAGGGGTCTAGTTTGCACAGATGAGAACAGATTATGTAGGTTTTTTTTATGTACTTACGTTGGCAGCACACTTCTTGTGTGCTCCGAACAGCTGCGCACTCGTACGTACGCCATATTGCCATATTTAACGTGATTGTGTTGTCAAATCGATGCATCTTCAAAATGATAATTTAATATGAAAGATGATACTATTTGTATTGAAAATCACTGTAGCTTACAGATAAATAATGAAATAAGTTAATAACAATCATGTACTACGCAAATGATCAATATCGCAAAGGAATACAGAAAAAAAGTGAGTTCAAAACGAATCAGCTCCAGGCCATAATTACCTAAAGGGCTAGGCCTTCTAGGGTCTAGCCTAGCCAACTAGCCTAGCCATATCGGATTGATAGACGTACAAAGATGTAGGGCTAGGCCTAGCCTTTGCGTAGCTGTTACTAGCCTTGCCACAAACTTGGAAGGGCTAGACCTACTAGGGTCTGGCCTACTAGTCTTGTCACAGACACAGAAGTGCACAGGGCTAGGTAGCTTACTAGCCTAGCCATACACTACGTTTATCTAGCGGACTGGGTTCGGACTGACTTCAACTGGTACGCAGTGAGTTCGGAACCCGCTTAGCAAGCATACTTCACTCCGGACTCCTATTAAGCCCTAGGCCTATCCCTAGTTCTATTAAACCGGACTAGATCGGCTTCTTAACAGAACTGAAATAAGCTCAAGCTGAGGTGTTTATCAGTTGAACTCGGTGCGCACTAAACTCAGCTCGCACCGCCAAGTGCGAGCCCAGTCCGCTTGATAAACGTAGTGATGGACTTAAAGTAAAGTACAATGAAGACGAATGCTAGGCCTTGTTAGGGCCTAGCCCACGGTCTGACAATATTCTTCCTTGCTCAGATCTGGCACTCCGGCACACTCGTTTCCGTCCGCCCCGCGCTTGACGTCAGCCTCATACATGATCGCTGTAGGGCTGGCGCTTCGTGCGTGTTGCAATGCTAGGCTAGTCACCTGGTTCTACATTAATTATTGGCCAAATTTACATTGCATTTAGATTTTGTTCTTAGACAATGAGAAACAATGCATGATATTAGTAGACAGACAGCACCATCGACAGTAGTAAGTGTGGTCCAAATATAAGCTGTGTTTTGGTAACATCCCAGTGATTTGTTTACACACAATATGAACTTTTCCGTGATTTACGTTTAATATGAATGAATGTAATAATAACTACAGAGATAATTAACAAGTCATACAAATTATCTAGCTAGGTGATAACTTAAGTAATATACTCCTGTTCGTAGTCAATCAGCCAGCGTACGCCAGCTTTGCGTACAAGTAATTTCTGATCTAATATTGTCACATTTGTATTGTATGTGGCTGTCAACTGGGTGGTATGACAAATTTTGTTTATTACAGTTACCACCCATTCAGGTAGGTAGGCCTACAGGTACAAGAAGTAACTTTCAGTGGGGGACATAATTTCATGTATGTGCTTTGTTGCAATGCATGTATATATTACTAGCTATTTATGGGCCAGTGCACTCACTCCCACAGCTAATGATACATGCCGTATTATACAATTTACTGATGTCATAGAGTTACAATAATTTGTAATTATAGAATATTATCCATATAGAAATCTATAGGACCTATTTCTATTCTGACACACTTAACACGTTTGAAATAATTGTTAATGCACTGAAACGATATTGCGAGTTGGCCGCAATGCAGTTTGAGATTGTAACATTTTACCAACACGAAGCCCGGCACTAATACAAATACCACTCAAGACCAGCCGTCGTCTTGATTAATCCGTTAAACAGCGGTGTTGTGTTATTATTGTCATTGATGTTTTGTTGAGCGTCTATTTCCTAAGACCGGTGGGAAACTCCTCCGCACTGGCTGGCAAATACGCGGCCCCCTGAATCCCACCCGTTGGCAACGAGACTAACTGGGGACATTCGACAACAATAATGTCTGTCGTTGCGGGGTTACTGCTGCTGTGGGGTCATAGTGTGTATTGTTAATTAATTAATTGTGTATACTTGGATGGAGAGGCCAAAGTGGCTGAGTTTATCACTAGAACATATTTATCTTGTTAATTAGTTCTACATTGTTGATTTTATGTTTGGATGGTCACGGCTATTGGCATAAAATGCTGTAATGTCCATTGGCTAATAAATAAATAGAGCACATGTTTTAACAAGAGACAAATACTGCTTGGCCTCACAAATGTCTAAATATTACTTATTATTAATAGCAAATATCAATTTTAGTTCTATTTTCCAGTAGGCCTACCAAGTCATGTTTTGCTATCTCTACCGAACTAACGTGGAACAAAATAACCATACACACTTGACAAGATCTCGTAACAAACTAGCTATACCTGAACCCAAATCTGCGTTATTTGAGAAAGGTGTCCATAACATTGGTTTAAGGTTTTATATTGTCTACCAGAAAATGTGTGTAATATACATAACTAGCTGTAAGAGGATTCGTTTTAGGGTAAAAGCTATTTTACTAAACAATCGTCTTTACGATTGGAATGAATTTTTTAACTTAGACATAAACCCAGCTGTTGCTTAATTGTGTAAATATGATTTATCTTTGCTCAGTATTATATAAGATTAACCACTGACATTGTGACCACTGACTATGACTGACCATGTAAAATATCACATTTGTACAATTCATGTCAAACATGTTTGTGATCCATTTACAATAAATAAGTTAATATTGTCATGTAGCAAGATCACGCGCCGACCCACCCTTGTCCCTACCACCCTGGTACGGGACTCGAACCCACGCTCTGGTCGGCTATCTCAAGGTTTTACTGGGGACGTAACACTCTCGACATACGTGAACTCGTACATGCGGGATCTTTGGCAAGACTGAGGAGAACAGGGAATCTTGGTTATGTTGAATCACAAGACCCTTGGTTCGAATCTTGAGGAACCATATTTATTATTACTCACATTTATCCTATACGTGGCTTTAGCGTGGCGAACCTGACTATGGTCATAATCAGCCTGATGGGCACATTCCACCTGATCTAACGAGGGCCAGTGCTCCATACCTCATTACCGCACCGCGTTTCCAGCTGGCAACCGTCCACCCGTTCGTCCTCCAATCGCCTGTCGTGTCCGCGTCTTCGTCCTCAGATCCTTCCGTCCTCTACCACGTCCATATCGTACTCTTCCGCTCGTCTCCCACGTACCCTTAATCTTCGCCTAGGCCGCTAGGACATGCTTTCCCCGTTCCACCACTTCTTCCCTCGCGGGGTCAGCCCTCCACGGCGGCCACGGCCTCCTTGTCTCACGAACCTACCAGACAACCATCTTGCTCGGCTCCTTCGGTAAGACTCCCGCCCGTCGCGTGGCGCAAAACTCGCCTCACTTCGGCCTCTGCTGACTTAGCAGTCACGATTGAAATAATGACGAAAACGCTGACAAACGCTGTGGCAATAGTAGGTGTTGCACACAAGTAGAATGACACACAGAGCTTACATAAACCACGGATTCCAATAAATAGTAAAAGATGGACAAGTTCATCCTTTTACATCACAATATGAATATACCCAGTAATTTTCCGGACCCGGTCCTGGTCCCCGGGTTACCGGGGTAGAGAAGAAACAGATTATTTACGATGTGGACAAATGACAGGCGTAGTTACGAAACAGTGTGTTATGAAAGCATGGCGGGGCCTTATTAGATTTTCCAGTGGGACCATTTTGAGGATTGGTGGGAGTGTGGAACTCGATGTAGGAGTACACTACCTTCCCATATGCATCTTCATTAATGTAATGTTAATGCTAATGTTGTTATGAGTGTTATTACTCTAATTAATGTAACAGGTGTACCTACCCATAGGAAACACGAGTAGGTGTAGTTACTAAGTAATGTGGTGACAGTGCATTGAGAGTTCATTTAATCCGGCACTGGGGTCATCCTGAGTGTTGTCGGGAGTGGTGAACACAATGATTACCGGAAGTTATGCATCTACTTAACTTTAGTAATGTTCACCCCAAGGAAACAGATAATAAAGGTAGTTATGAAATAATGTGATGGAAATCTGACGACAGCTGGTATTATTTTTCAGGTGTTGGCGCGCTGTGTTGCTGAACTAGATTCTACGGCCAGATACCATAATCGTCCCCAAGATCGCGCAAGTCTCGGGGTTCCACGTAAGTCACAATACAATACGTAACTACCTAACTAATAGGCCTACATTTGTATGTCACCTGCCTTGTCTTTGTGCTCGCCGCATAGATTACCCAGCTATTTCTACTTTAGTTATTCATCGAATGCTTCCCAATGTTATCAACAACAGTCATTGTTGCCAATGTCTTGCTGAGCAGAGATAGTTTGTTTTAGTTCTTTGTTCCTATTGGATAGGTCGGTAATTGTACACAATCAAATGCAATTGGCAAATGTACATAAGCTAGACACTGTCGTCCAGGGGTGCCCAACTTAATTTAAAAGTGGGCCACATAGCATAATTATTAAGGTTGCCCATCGACATCGATTAATCGATCGATGTCGATGCAAATTTCCAACATCGATTATTTTTTTCATAAATCAAATCGTTTTTTACACAAAATAATAATAATAAAAACAAAATCTGTACTCCGCTCGTCGACAATGTTACAACACAACATCAACTTACCAGAAGGTTTTGCGTTTTTGATAGTTTTTCTTTAGTTTTTACATTGTTCAAGGACCTTTTTTTTCCGATGTCGATTATTTCACGTTTGATGTCGATGTCGAAAAATTTCCGACATCGCGATGTGACATCGATGTTTTGATTTCGATGTCGATGTTGTAATTTAACATCGATGGGCAACCTTTATAATTATTCAATGTTGGAGAGCCACATCTGCTTATCTATAAATATATATATATTATGTACATATATGTATGTATACGTATATAGTCGGGTTATTTTATATCTAATTCCCCGTCAGCAAATGGTGTTCCCCCCGCTGCTAGTAAATGTGGACTGTGCAACACGAAAACTAATGCAGACAGAGGCTTGATTCTCATTTACCTTCTTTTTATACATACTTTGCTGCAAAACAAGATTTACTTTTTCAATTCAAATTAATCCTTCATTTTATTACACTCGATTTTTTGCTTCGAGTCATGACGCCTTTGCAAGATCACAACTAAAAGGGTGAAACATATTTGCGGGGACACATGTATTACCAGTGGCATTTGTTATCTGTGCCAGTAGAGTCCTCGCCAATTAGTAAGTCGGATGTCGCCACGGAAAACAATAATACCCATCCCCCTCCGGCTTCCAAGAAACTAGGCTTGAACGAGAACAAAACTAAAAGTAGAAAAAAAAGAATTATGACAATTTTTCGCTGCAAAGTCTAAAATATAGTTATACACATATCCACCGAATAAATTTCAAAACAATGTAGGCCTAATTCAAATAAAATTGAGTTTTCTTCGTTGGTTTAGTTGTGAGACTAGAATGTAAATGGGAGGTGTGGGCCAGATAAAAAAAGGGCTTGGCGGGCCGTATGTTGGGCACCCCTGCAGTGTAGTCTCTTGTCCTAGATATTAAATTATTAAGAGTGTTAGCAGTACATTTGGAGTAAAAGCGATCAGTAGTTTTAAAAACGAAAGTCCGGCCCGTGTGGACTAGTCCGGTCCACGCGGAGTATCCGGCGAACGTAGAGTAGTCCGGCCCGTGTGGAGTAGTCCGGTCCACGCGGAGTATCCGGTCAACATAGAAAAGTCTGACCCGCATAGAGTAGTCTGACCCGTGCAGAGAAGTTGCGTAGCGTAGATTAGAGGAGTCGCTACTACGGGCTGGTCATTCAAAGGTCACCATTTGTGAAACCTTAGTGGCAACAACAAAATGTTATTTGACCCAAAGCCCAAAATATTTTCCTTCCGTGAGGTGCAAATACTGAATACTCATTTCGACCTTTCGTATCTCGTGTGTAATACGATGCAGGCTAATACAATCGGTTTCGGCAATGTACACGGATTATGACCTTCCAATCCAAGTTCACCTACCTTGCAGAACACCCATTTTCGGTACGTTTAAATTGTGTTACAATGGTTTTGAGTAGTCCCAAGAGAAAATCAAAATTTTCCATCCTTTGGAGCAGCGCATTTCAAACTTAAAAGCCCGGGACCCGGGTCCCTTCCCCCCCCCCCTTCCTTTCCTCCCATTTTCCATTCCGAGGTCCCCCTTTTCCTTTCACTAAAGACCTGGACTAAACAATTAATGAAAGGAAAAGGGGGACCTGGGAATGGTTAACTATTAATCGTCCCGATTAGCCTCATTGCAAAAATATGAGACGTAAAGCCTAAATATCATCTAAACAATTAACGTGATTTTTTATATGTTGGTTTATAAGGGTATCAATAGCAACTCTTGATATTTCTCAAGAAAATGTAGACGCACCAAGTTATAAGCACGCGCACTGGTGGCAATTGGTACTTGTGTGTAGAAAGGGACCAAGTAGTCAGAGCCCCCCAATAAACGCGCCGCAGGCTGAAAGACAATACAAAAATTTGGTCGGTTCTGTAATATAGAATAAAAACAATACAAATATCATGAAAAATCAGTATCAAAATTATCTCCAAGTGGTGCTCATACTTGACTTTTCGGGTTACCGCGCTTACCTCAAAACAATATTTAGATGTTGTACTCGATGTACTACTGTAGAGATGTACTACCGTAGAGATGTACTACCGTAGAGATGTACTACTGTAGAGATGTACTACTGTAGAGATGTACTACTGTAGAGATGTACTACTGTAGAGATGTACTACTGTAGAGATGTACTACTGTAGAGATGTACTACTGTAGAGATGTACTACTGTAGAGATGTACTACTGTAGAGATGTACTACCGTAGAGATGTACTACCGTAGAGATGTACTGCCGTAGAGATGTACTACTGTAGAGATGTACTACTGTAGAGATGTACTACCGTAGAGATGTACTACCGTAGAGATGTACTGCCGTAGAGATGTACTACTGTAGAGATGTACTACTGTAGAGATGTACTACCGTAGAGATGTACTACTGTAGAGATGTACTACTGTAGAGATGTACTACCGTAGAGATGTACTACCGTAGAGATGTACTACCGTAGAGATGTACTGCCGTAGAGATGTACTACTGTAGAGATGTACTACTGTAGAGATGTACTACCGTAGAGATGTACTGCCGTAGAGATGTACTACTGTAGAGATGTACTACCGTAGAGATGTACTACTGTAGAGATGTACTACTGTAGAGATGTACTACTGTAGAGATGTACTACTGTAGAGATGTACTACTGTAGAGATGTACTACTGTAGAGATGTACTACCGTAGAGATGTACTACTGTAGAGATGTACTGCCGTAGAGATGTACTACTGTAGAGATGTACTACTGTAGAGATGTACTACTGTAGAGATGTACTACTGTAGAGATGTACTACTGTAGAGATGTACTACCGTAGAAATGTACTGCCGTAGAGATGTACTACTGTAGAGATGTACTACCGTAGAGATGTACTACTGTAGAGATGTACTACTGTAGAGATGTACTACCGTAGAGATGTACTACCGTAGAGATGTACTACCGTAGAGATGTACTACCGTAGAGATGTACTGCCGTAGAGATGTACTACTGTAGAGATGTACTACCGTAGAGATGTACTACTGTAGAGATGTACTACTGTAGAGATGTACTACTGTAGAGATGTACTACTGTAGAGATGTACTACTGTAGAGATGTACTACTGTAGAGATGTACTACTGTAGAGATGTACTACTGTAGAGATGTACTACTGTAGAGATGTACTACTGTAGAGATGTACTACTATAGAGATGTACTACTGTAGAGATGTACTACTGTAGAGATGTACTACCGTAGAGATGTACTACTGTAGAGATGTACTACTGTAGAGATGTACTACTGTAGAGATGTACTACTGTAGAGATGTACTACTGTAGAGATGTACTACTGTAGAGATGTACTACTGTAGAGATGTACTACTGTAGAGATGTACTACCGTAGAGATGTACTACTAGAGATGTACTACTGTAGAGATGTACTACTGTAGAGATGTACTACTGTAGAGATGTACTACTGTAGAGATGTACTACTGTAGAGATGTACTACTGTAGAGATGTACTACTGTAGAGATGTACTACTGTAGAGATGTACTACTGTAGAGATGTACTACTGTAGAGATGTACTACTGTAGAGATGTACTACTGTAGAGATGTACTACTGTAGAGATGTACTACTGTAGAGATGTACTACTGTAGAGATGTACTACTGTAGAGATGTACTACTGTAGAGATGTACTACTGTGGAGATGTACTACTGTAGAGATGTACTACTGTAGAGATGTACTACTGTAGAGATGTACTACTGTAGAGATGTACTACTGTAGAGATGTACTACTGTAGAGATGTACTACTGTAGATATGTACTACCGTAGAGATGTACTACTGTAGAGATGTACTACTGTAGAGATGTACTACTGTAGAGATGTACTACTGTAGAGATGTACTACTGTAGAGATGTACTACTGTAGAGATGTACTACTGTAGAGATGTACTACTGTAGAGATGTACTACTGTAGAGATGTACTACTGTAGAGATGTACTACTGTAGAGATGTACTACTGTAGAGATGTACTACTGTAGAGATGTACTACTGTAGAGATGTACTACTGTAGAGATGTACTACCGTAGAGATGTACTACTGTAGAGATGTACTACTCGAAAGACGCGAGCTTACGAGAGGAGTTTTCAACGGTTGCCTATTACTTGGTATAATTAATTATGTTGTTGCGAAGCTTTACTCTAATCAATTTTTAAATTGGTCATGGTTGACTGAGTGAACTACGTACGCACGCATTGTAGTTGGTTTACATCCTGCCGTGCAACGAGGTTATCGAGACAAAGTTCATAAATATACTGTATTATTATTAATATTAAAAACACAGTTGAAAATAATTTCAAATAATAGATTTATTGTTGTCGTAGCTATACGGCATGTTTATGACGGAGGATAATAATTATGTAACTTTATAAGTGGTCACAATACAGATATGCAACGAGGGTATCGAGATGTGTTGCTATTATTATAAATGAACTTGTGCGTGCAAGCGGACATATGTAAGAGTGATGCACGTTGGCCCCACGTGATGAGTGAAGCGAGGGCTATTTTGACGTCGCTGACGAGACATATGACGTGAAAACACAATACAGATACGTAACGAGGGTATCGAGATGTGTTGCTATTATTATAAATGAACTTGTGCGTGCAAGCGGACATATGTAAGAGTGATGCACGTTGGCCCCACGTGATGAGTGAAGCGAGGGCTATTCTGACGTCGCTGACGAGACATATGACGTGAAAACACAATACAGATACGTAACAAGGGTATCGAGATGTGTTGCTATTATTATAAATGAACCTGTGCGCGCAAGCGGACATATTTAAGAGTGATGCACGTTTGTCCCACGTTATGAGTGAAGCGAGGGCTATTCTGACGTCGCTGACGAGACATATGACGTAAAAACACAATACAGATACGTAACGAGGGTATCGAGATGTGTTGCTATTATTATAAATGAACCTGTGCGCGCAAGCGGACATATTTAAGAGTGATGCACGTTTGTCCCACGTGATGAGTGAAGCGAGGGCTATTCTGACGTCGCTGACGAGACATATGACGTGAAAACACAATACAGATACGTAACGAGGGTATCGAGATGTGTTGGTATTATTATAAATGAACTTGTGCACGCAAGCGGACATATGTAAGAGTGATGCACGTTGGTCCCATGTGATGAGTGAAGCGAGGGCTATTCTGACGTCGCTGACGAGACATATGACGTGAAAACACAATACAGATACGTAACGAGGGTATCGAGATGTGTTGCTATTATTATAAATGAACTTGTGCGTGCAAGCGGACATATGTAAGAGTGATGCACGTTGGCCCCAAGTGATGAGTGAAGCGAGGGCTATTCTGACGTCGCTGACGAGACATATGACGTGAAAACACAATACAGATACGTAACGAGGGTATCGAGATGTGTTGCTATTATTATAAATGAACTTGTGCACGCAAGCGGACATATGTAAGAGTGATGCACGTTGGTCCCATGTGATGAGTGAAGCGAGGGCTATTCTGACGTCGCTGACGAGACATATGACGTGAAAACACAATACAGATACGTAACGAGGGTATCGAGATGTGTTGCTATTATTATAAATGAACTTGTGCGTGCAAGCGGACATATGTAAGAGTGATGCACGTTGAATTCCACGTGATGAGTGAAGCGAGGGCTATTCTGACGTCGCTGACGAGACATATGACGTGAAAACACAATACAGATACGTAACGAGGGTATCGAGATGTGTTGCTATTATTATAAATGAACTTGTGCGTGCAAGCGGACATATGTAAGAGTGATGCACGTTGGCCCCACGTGATGAGTGAAGCGAGGGCTATTCTGACGTCGCTGACGAGACATATGACGTGAAAACACAATACAGATACGCAACGAGGGTATCGAGATGTGTTGCTATTATTATAAATGAACTTGTGCTCGCAAGCGGACATATGTAAGAGTGATGCACGTTGGCCCCACGTGATGAGTGAAGCGAGGGCTATTCTGACGTCGCTGACGAGACATATGACGTGAAAACACAATACAGATACGTAACGAGGGTATCGAGATGTGTTGCTATTATTATAAATAAACTTGTGCGCGCAAGCGGACATATTTAAGAGTGATGCACGTTGGTCCCACGTGATGAGTGAAGCGAGGGCTGTTCTGACGTCGCTGACGAGACATATGACGTGAAAACACAATACAGATACGTAACGAGGGTATCGAGATGTGTTGCTATTATTATAAATGAACTTGGGCGTGCAAGCGGACATATGTAAGAGTGATGCACGTTGGCCCCATGTGATGAGTGAAGCGAGGGCTATTCTGACGTCGCTGACGAGACATATGACGTGAAAACACAGTACAGATACGTAACGAGGGTATCGAGATGTGTTGCTATTATTATAAATGAACTTGTGCTCGCAAGCGGACATATGTAAGAGTGATGCGCGTTGGCCCCACGTGATGAGTGAAGCGAGGGCTATTCTGACGTCGCTGACGAGACATATGACGTGAAAACACAATACAGATACGTAACGAGGGTATCGAGATGTGTTGCTATTATTATAAATGAACTTGTGCTCGCAAGCGGACATATGTAAGAGTGATGCGCGTTGGCCCCACGTGATGAGTGAAGCGAGGGCTATTCTGACGTCGCTGACGAGACATATGACGTGAAAACACAATACAGATACGTAACGAGGGTATCGAGATGTGTTGCTATTATAATAAATAAACTTGTGCACGCAAGCGGACATATTTAAGAGTGATGCACGTTGGTCCCACGTGATGAGTGAAGCGAGGGCTATTCTGACGTCGCTGACGAGACATATGACGTGAAAACACAATACAGATACGTAACGAGGGTATCGAGATGTGTTGCTATTATTATAAATGAACTTGTGCTCGCAAGCGGACATATGTAAGAGTGATGCGCGTTGGCCCCACGTGATGAGTGAAGCGAGGGCTATTCTGACGTCGCTGACGAGACATATGACGTGAAAACACAGTACAGATACGTAACGAGGGTATCGAGATGTGTTGCTATTATTATAAATAAACTTGTGCTCGCAAGCGGACATATGTAAGAGTGATGCACGTTGGCCCCACGTGATGAGTGAAGCGAGGGCTATTCTGACGTCGCTGACGAGACATATGACGTGAAAACACAATACAGATACGTAACGAGGGTATCGAGATGTGTTGCTATTTATTATTATAAATAAACTTGTGCTCGCAAGCGGACATATGTAAGAGTGATGCACGTTGGTCCCACGTGATGAGTGAAGCGAGGGCTATTCTGACGTCGCTGACGAGACATATGACGTGAAAACACAATACAGATACGTAACGAGGGTATCGAGATGTGTTGCTATTATTATAAATAAACTTGTGCGTGCAAGCGGACATATGTAAGAGTGATGCACGTTGGCCCCACGTGATGAGTGAAGCGAGGGCTATTCTGACGTCGCTGACGAGACATATGACGTGAAAACACAATACAGATACGCAACGAGGGTATCGAGATGTGTTGCTATTATTATAAATGAACTTGTGCTCGCAAGCGGACATATGTAAGAGTGATGCACGTTGGCCCCACGTGATGAGTGAAGCGAGGGCTATTCTGACGTCGCTGACGAGACATATGACGTGAAAACACAATACAGATACGTAACGAGGGTATCGAGATGTGTTGCTATTATTATAAATAAACTTGTGCGCGCAAGCGGACATATTTAAGAGTGATGCACGTTGGTCCCACGTGATGAGTGAAGCGAGGGCTGTTCTGACGTCGCTGACGAGACATATGACGTGAAAACACAATACAGATACGTAACGAGGGTATCGAGATGTGTTGCTATTATTATAAATGAACTTGTGCGTGCAAGCGGACATATGTAAGAGTGATGCACGTTGGCCCCATGTGATGAGTGAAGCGAGGGCTATTCTGACGTCGCTGACGAGACATATGACGTGAAAACACAATACAGATACGTAACGAGGGTATCGAGATGTGTTGCTATTATTATAAATGAACTTGTGCTCGCAAGCGGACATATGTAAGAGTGATGCGCGTTGGCCCCACGTGATGAGTGAAGCGAGGGCTATTCTGACGTCGCTGACGAGACATATGACGTGAAAACACAATACAGATACGTAACGAGGGTATCGAGATGTGTTGCTATTATTATAAATAAACTTGTGCTCGCAAGCGGACATATGTAAGAGTGATGCACGTTGGCCCCACGTGATGAGTGAAGCGAGGGCTATTCTGACGTCGCTGACGAGACATATGACGTGAAAACACAATACAGATACGTAACGAGGGTATCGAGATGTGTTGCTATTTATTATTATAAATAAACTTGTGCTCGCAAGCGGACATATGTAAGAGTGATGCACGTTGGTCCCACGTGATGAGTGAAGCGAGGGCTATTCTGACGTCGCTGACGAGACATATGACGTGAAAACACAATACAGATACGTAACGAGGGTATCGAGATGTGTTGCTATTATTATAAATAAACTTGTGCGCGCAAGCGGACATATTTAAGAGTGATGCACGTTGGTCCCACGTGATGAGTGAAGCGAGGGCTATTCTGACGTCGCTGACGAGACATATGACGTGAAAACACAATACAGATACGTAACGAGGGTATCGAGATGTGTTGCTATTTATTATTATAAATAAACTTGTGCGCACAAGCGGACATATTTAAGAGTGATGCGCGTTGGTCCCATGTGATGAGTGAAGCGAGGGCTATTCTGACGTCGCTGACGAGACATATGACGTGAAAACATAATACAGATACGCAACGAGGGTATCGAGATGTGTTGCTATTATTATAAATGAACTTGTGCATGCAAGCGGACATATGTAAGAGTGATGCACGTTGGCCCCACGTGATGAGTGAAGCGAGGGCTATTCTGACGTCGCTGACGAGACATGACGTTGTGTCGCTATCGGCAAATGCAGAAATTAAAAATATTAAGATTTGAATTGGGCGCCAGACACTAGGTCAGAAGTAGAGCACAAGGGACTCTTATCTTTTATTAAATTATTAATTACATTTTATAATTAAATTTACTTACTTTAAATGAAGAAGTCTGGAATGTCAGGCAGTTGGGGGAATCAGGGTAACATCAACAAACAAATTTAAAAATCAAGGTGAATTTACTAATTTATGGCATTTTACAAGTGAAATGAAAATTTGAATGTTTACAATTGTGTTGTTAATGGATCCAATTATTTTTATTAGTCTATTGATAGTTCATATTGTATTTAATTGAATTATTGGTACCAAAATATTCGTTCGTAAAAAGGCCTTTAAATATTTAAGTTCACTGCACACGGTTCATTTGTTAATATTGAATTTGATTTGAATTTGGAATATTATCGCACATTTACGTGATGATGTTCTTGAAGGTCTAGAAGGTCATGGAACTTCGTCGAAGTCCACCGAAGCTTGGGCGGCGAAGATGGGCGGCCTGCCCCAGTCCGCGGACGTAGTCGACTAAGTTGAAAATTTTAACTTCATTTAAAGAAAATAGTTGACAACTCGTAAAGTAGATGACGTTGTAACCAATCTTGAAGATGATGATGATTGCTAATAGAGAGAACGGGTGCAGTCTATTTTTGAAAATAGCACTAATTTTAAATGTTCATTATGGTATTATGCATTAATTGATTCATTATTAATTAACATGTTTGTTAAAAAATATTTATCTGGGTAAAATTTAATAAAGTAAATTATTGAATTACTAAACATCAGTAACTAGCCAGTTTGAATACAGTGAATGCGCATCAGGAGGGCTATTCTGTTACAACGTGAATACACAATATAGAAAAGTGCCAGAGATTTTGTTCAAATTCGACACATGGGTTAACCAGGGCAAGTATAACTCAAGTAGGGATTGTGAATTCAAAAAAGGGGGGGGAAGGGCTCTAACCCAAGTAAAGTGAAAATTGTTTTTCACTTCAGCTATCTGAACTGTAAATTTGACAACGAACACGCTCACACTATCGCATTTTTGCTTTATGCCCCCTTAACCCTTTTTTTGGGGGGGGGCTGGGTGGGGGGTTTTTATTTCTTAACTGATCAAGTCCAAATTCGGTGCCTGTCGACTGCACATGTAGGCCTACTGTCTCTTTCCCTGATCTAAATCTACAAATTCTACATTGTTTGCGTACAGCTAGGCTAATCGTAATGATTTTAAAATATCCAAAATATACCGTTGTTTGTTGGATTTCGTTGAAACTCAGGATGTGGGTTCATCACTGATATGTGGTAATACAACTCGAGTAAAAAGGGGAGCACTTCGGGGTAAAGTCAAAACTTTCGAAAATTTTGTTTTCTCCACTATGTCCGTCTAAACTGTAAATTTGACGCTAAACACGCTCACCCTTTCGTATAAGGGATAAGTGCCCCCCCTTTATCCTGGCTTGGTGGTTAAGGGGGGCGGGGTCGTGCCTTTATTTTTAACGTCTCAAGCCTAAATTCGGTGTGCCTGTCGACATGCATGTGTGCTATCTACTTCCGTGAACTAAATTAACAATTTCTACACTGTTTGCGTACAGCGAGGCTAATCGTGATGAATTTACAATATCCAAAATGGGGAGTTAAAGTTAAAAAAATCGAGCAAGAAAACGCAAAATCGTTGCTATAATTTATCGAAGGCATTATTTTAAAAATATAATTTAAACCATGATATGCCAAGAGCCTATTCGAGGAAGCTAGATCTTGTTATCATTTAATGCGTAAGAATGAATTTGATGCGACGAAATTATGTTCAGATTTGTAACAGATACCACGTATGCATCATGAAATATAGTACATCATTGTTAGTTGAATTAGTGTAATTGTGTTATATGTCGACGAGATTTGTAATAATGTCGTTAGGTGGGCCTGGGGGGGGGGGGGGGGGGGGGGTTGAATGAATCCGTTGTCTTTGTTGCCAGTGTACGAGCGTGCTTGCATAGATAAGCTCGCGTTGTAATGACGTTGCCTAGTGACTATTGCGAAGACTGTTGATAATCATGGCTTTAGTATTAGAATGAGAGTTTGAAACCGTTTAAATAAGCACAACTAGGCCATTTGTGGACCCAATTTGACGAATATTGGACAGGCAGAGACGGCGTAAAGAAGGGAAGAAGCCAAGGGCGAAACAACAATGTTTAAGAGCACAACTAGGCCGCATGTGAACCGACTTCGACGAATTTTGGACCAGCACACAACATAAGAAAGTGACCGGCGCGGTCTTGTGTATGTATATTGTTGTTTTTTATGTTTTCGCGGACATATGTTATGGATTTGTTGTCTTCCGGGATATTCTACTGTTGCGGATCGAAGTCTGTCACCAATGCAATGAGCAATGGGTGACAGACTTTGGTCTGCACCAGTATACACACACAGGCGACGGAATATCCCGGAACACAACAAATCCATATGTATATATAGAGTACGAAAACATTTATACTAACAAAATCTAAAAAAATCAAGTATATACAAAGATATTCAAAATGGTTTTTTACTGTAAAATACCACATGACGTTGCGTTGTGTGCAGGTTTTTCTAGGTGTTTATTTTATATGGTGCCATGTGTCTATTCTTTTTATTGCTTTTAATTGTGCCATCCGTGAAAATGAAAGGTGTAGTTTTTTGAAACGTTGAGAATTTTAAATTCATATTTGTTGTTTATACATCTGGTATTTTACCAAAGAAATTAATATGATATACAAACATGGACAACAGAAATTTATGCCAATATAAAATACACATGTAAAGTACCATATTATTGGCTAGCATTTCGCTCGGTCTTCCGCAACCCGGTATCGAACCCATTGCGCCCCACCCGGCAACCGGGTCGCAACCCGTGGTTTGGGAAACGCTGCTTTACTGCGCTTTCTTATGAATGGTTTTTTATTCCAGGATATATTTTCGTTTTGCAGATGTCTCAGTTACGTGTGAAAAACGTTAAGCAACAAAAGGTACAAAAAGTGGTAATGAAAAAAAGGTGATATAAAATACAAAGGATAATAACGAACACCTGAAAAATCGAAATATTTATTGAAGCAAGAAAACGTTCATACGAAAGACTATTCTATACAGGATGACATATTTTAATTTACATTTAGGACAATTTAAACACAATTTAAAGCAATATAACTGACCGAAATCGGGAGTTTCCCAGGCTAGGCGAACATACAGCCTTAAACGTAAAAGAACCAAATATTAATAAAAACATATTTATTTTTTTATATTAAACATTCATCCAGTTTGTTGGTTTATCCCCCACTTTAACTCCAGTCCCCTTCTGTGTCCAACATCTCGTTTGGTTGCAGGATGGCTGAGAACGATGACGCTCGGTTCGTTATAACCAAGCCTGGTGTCCATGTGTTGGGTGGAGGCCTGCCTGCTGGATCAAGCATTGTGTCGTTCTCCCAAGATGAGACCGTCGTTCAGGTGTCTTGCGGTCAAGACCACTCTGCAGTTGTCTGCGAGTCTGGCCGCGTCTACACCTTCTGTGTAACACAAGACACAGGACGGATGAAGAACGAAGGCTCGGTCGCTGAGCCGAGGCTTGTTGACACTCTCAGCTCTGTTAGTATAACCCAGGCTGATTGTGGACGTGGATACACCGAGTTCCTCACTGACAAGGGTGAGGTGTATTCATGTGGGCTGAATGACTGGGGTCAGCTTGGCCTCGGTCACACCTGTAACACCCCCACACCCGTCCTGGTTGCCGGTCTGCCGCCCATCAAGAAGGTTGCTGCTGGGTGGTGCCACACGGTGGTTCTTGCAACAGGCGGTGAGGTCTGGGTGTGTGGATGGAACGGCTGGGGCCAACTAGGCCTCGGTCATATAAACCAGCTAACCTCATTCACTCTCGTGCCCAACCTCCCCGATGCCATCGTTGACATATCATGTGCCGGCTGGCACACAGCTCTTGTCTCGGCCTCTGGGGTCCTCTTGATGGCTGGAAGAAATGACAGTGGTCAACTTGGGCTTGGTGCAGCTGCAGACTATAGCGTGTCCAGCTTCACACGAGTATCGGTGCCGTCAACAGCCGTGGCTGCCGTGTCCTGCGGTGATTACCACACTGTGGCCCTCGGAGTCGATGGGACGGCCTGGGCTTGGGGCCGTAATGATGAAGGTCAGTTGGGTACCGGTGACACATTCCACAGATCCGCCCCCACTAGAATGATTGGCCTCGAAGGCCAGACTGTCTCCCAGGTTATCGCTGGATATAGCCACACTGCGGTGTTGACACGGGCAGGGGACGTGTTTGTGTGTGGCCGAGGAACAAGTGGTGAACTGGGTCAGGGGAAGAATAACCTCTCGGTGGCAACTCTGTTGCCGAAGTCACCGGGGCCGGTGGTTCAACAGGTGGCTTTTGCTGAAACATATTCACTACTGTTGGTCACGTCAATCGTCGCACCTTCAGCGCAGCGTGGGATAGGAATTGTTGATAAGGTGGGGGAAGACATAACGGACTGGGAGCAGATCATAAGGCGAACCCTGGAGTGTCCCGTGTGCTTCAAGGTCATGTGCGCACCGATACACCTGTGCACCGAGGGGCACAGTTTATGTAACGCTTGCTGGTCTGACGACAATATCACAGTTTGCCCGCTGTGTCGCGGACAGCTTTCCGCTGGGAGGAATCGTCTTGCGGAGGGGCTAAGTGCCGACATCCGGCTACCGTGTACGGAATGCCTGCTGCGCATGCCCGCGTGCGAGCTGGGGGGACACGGCGCGGTCTGTCCCCGCCGCGACTAGACTGCCCCTGGCGTGCGGCAGTTGGGGCCGGCCCGAAGCGATGCTGGGCCACGCCCTCTCGGCCCACGCGGACCGGACGTGGTCCGACCTGCCACGCGCGTTTGTGCATCGGCGCGGACTCTTGCTCACGGACGTGCTCGCGGCGCACGGCAGAGTGTTCACGCTATATTGCGGGTACGACGGGGAGGGGCGCACGTTCCGGGCGGCCGTCAGGTATTGGGCGCGCCCGAGGACAGGCACGCGTTCAGGTTCAAACTCACGCTTCTCACCAAAGACATGCACAATACTTACCACAGGAAAGTTTGTTCTGACATCGAGAGCGTCGAAGACATGTTTCGTTCTGCCAACTGTGTGAGCATGAAAGTGGAATTTCTTGACGCGTTTTTCCAAAACGGCGATCTGACGTGTCGGGCGGCCATCTTGAAAGTGTGATCCGGGCGGTTGGGTTTCAACATGTATACCGTTACACCACGTTGTACTCGAGGAGTGCAGAGAAAATACTAAACCCAGCTATGTACAGTTGGCCCAACACTACCATACAGATGCTTCTGTTACAGGCAACGGGTTCGTAGCCAATCAGCGATCGGTATTTGCGCGGTTGTGTCTCGGGCGGTTCGCTGGTTGGCTATGAGTGCCTCGCCTGTGACGAAAGCATAATATGTAAGGTTATCTCGGGCCAAGTATACAAGTAAGTGTTTAGTTACGTTCTTGGCTCTGTTGTTTGTGTCCGGGCCGAGGTGGGTGTTCATCAGTTAGGCAGCCTGACAAGCTGCCCACTAATATCCTTGTTGAACATTGCTCGCATTGAACAACTATTTACTACTTTCAAGTAATCACCTCAATTGTTTGTATATATTTGTAAAATCATTCATCTAGTTGAAATGTAAACTGGAGTCTGTGTTGACAAGGTGTGCGTGCATGTATTGCACAGTTGCATTGTTCTTATTGTGTTCTCATTAAGTATGTGAAATGATAATTTAGGTCAGGGTTGCCACCAAGTAATTTTTTAAATCTTCCAAAGATACCAAAAAAATCCTCAAAAATCCTCCAAAACACATTTATTCTGCCGTAACTTAGCATATTATAAAGTGTGGAAAAATAATTTTTTTTTAGGTTATGCGTTATGCCAGATGATCTTTAAGAATTTACCTTTCCATTATAATTTATATATAAATAAATAATACATTTATTTATATATATATATATAATATATATAAAGAAGAAACAAGCGACGCAATCGAGTACAAATCTAAAGGAACAGCCGTCCGCGTAGTGGAAACCAGGCAAATAACAGCATAGACTCGTAGGGAAGTCAGTCGTCACGTCACGGGCTCACGCTCACGGTTCTGCTTGTTACCAACGAGGCACGGGCAACGCGCTCTATCGTACACTAAACAAACACACACGTTCTGCAAAGTTGACGATAGAGGACGCTACTTACTACTAAACCAATCACAACGCTTCAGCTACCGCATTGGCTGTCACCCACACAAGCTCCACCCTCTGCTTGCTAGTATAGTAAGACAACTTACAAAAAAAACAGTTGAAATCTCGATATTTCACGCGTGTTTTGAGACATCGTGTCTATGCTGCGGGTTCAAGTGTAGATTGTCCAACTTTACTTTTTACGTTATTAAATTGTTCTTTATGGCGGAATTTTCAAATTATAGTAAATTTCACAGTTTTTACAATAATAGTAGAAAATCCGCCAATTTGGTCGTTAATCCTCATGTCCGCGAGGCACCCTAAAAATCCGCAAAGGAGGATAAACTCCGCAAAAACGGCAACCCTGATTTAGGTTATTTACCATATTTCTTTATCTTGACAGTTAATAGAAATTGAATGCATTCAATTGAAATCATTCTGCTATTTTCAACGTATTTTTGAGACCATTGACCAAGAGTGCACGTATTGCATTTTTCTCATTGTATTTGCGTTAGCTTAAGTGATATGTTGACCTTTTTTGTGTGCAACTATAGTAATTTCTTTACTTTTACAAGTTATATTTGAAGCTTTCAATGCTTTTTTTAAAACATGGTTATAATTAGAGACGTTTGTTTTTTGGAATCCGCGATAAAACGAAATTCATTATTTGTGGTGTAAGAACTTTTTTTTTGACAGATGTCAGCATGTTGGCAATGAAGGATAAGGAATCAAATCGCGAAATAACACCATGTTATTTTAATAACGCGAATTGAGTGTTGAAATAGCGAAATAACACCATTTTCAGCATTTTTAACTATTTACAGTAAAAATTGCATATTTTACGTAAAAATTACTACTTTTGACCCTAAGTCAGTAAAACAGTTTTGTCTCAAACTGTTTACCAACCACATTTTTGCCGATGAAAAAGTGGTTTGCAGCGTTGCTGGTAGATAGCGTTGCTCAAAATAAAGCGGTGTGAAGCGAGTGAAAATTTCCGTTGCTTTGAAACTTCCTGATTTCTCCATTTTCATTATAAAAATAACACCGAAATAACACCACATTTTGGTTAAGAATAAAACGATTTTTGTTTTTAAATAAAACCATTTTCAAACACCTCTAGTTATAATCTTTCAACTATGTTTACGAAGTGTGTGTGCACTGTATTATTATTAATTTCTATGTTGATTGTAGTTTTTACAACTTGGCCAAATGAGTTGGGCCCAATATTGAATGTTTTCAATGCTTGTTGAGTTATATTTAATATTAATATTTTGAATACCTCTAATGTAACCTTAAAATAATGTTTTAAGCAAGTAAAGTGTACATGACACGAATAACACTGTTGCATTCTCCTTCACACCATCAGTTCCATAAAGAATCCCGTTGTTGTCATCCCTTTTAACATGCTCTTGGGGTTTTCCTTGAAAGATAATTGCAGCCCGGCCTAGGCTGGTCTGTCTGGAAGAATTGTGATTTACATGTTTTTATGTCCTTTTTTAAATAAAAAAAGTTCACTGAGGTGGGGTAAACTACTAAGGTACTAAGGTGAGTATTAAGTGAAGTGGGCAAGTGGACCCTGAGAGCTATGCAGGCGGCCGGCTTCTGGTATAGGGCCACCCTAGCCGGCCGGACAGGTCGAGGGGGAGGAGACAGACTAAATCCTCCCCTTTACCTTTTCTACACCTTTACGTCCTTCTTATCCCCATTCTCCAAACACCCCCTCCACCCGTCATATGCAGTGTTGAATTCAGCTATGATCCTGGGGGGAATTCGCCCCCCTTAAATAAATAAAATAAATTCACATTTAGAGTCTACCCACTCAGTAATTCAACTGATTTGCAGTAGGGGACTTTAATTTCAAGCGTCTAAACCAACCCTGTAGGCTCCAAACATCATCGACGAGTGAGCGATAACCAAACAAAGATCAATAATTCAAATATGAAACACATGAATCAGTGATTGGACAGTGCGAACACCTGTGGACAAATGTCAGAATCAACAAGGCCAATTCAGAACAACTTTGAATTTATTGAGTGCTTCGTTGCTAGGACGGCTCCAAAGTCACCGTTTACTTATTCCTAAGACAAGAAGAAATGGAACTGAATCCATATTAGAAGTTAAAAAACTTCTGCCTGAACCGGGATTTGAACCCGGAACCTTCTGCATTGGAATCAGGGATGCTAACCACTGGACCAAGGAGCCACTTTCCCTCCCCCATCCCCCCGAAAATAAATTGACTACAAGCTCTATAATCTATATATTACTTAATTTGTAAATTGCACGAGAATATTGCATTCAAGGTTTTTGTTACGGCTTATGTTTGCACCTGTAATGATAGGCAGACCCTGCGAAAAGAGAGTATGTGACAGCTCGTGAGGACCCTTGCTACGGCTTGGCCAGGAACTCGATATGTGAATGAATGGCGATTCCTGGTGCTCGAACATCAAACTCTGAGATATCTGATGGCATTTACGGTATTGTATTTTGCCCCGCGACTCTTCACAATAAGTAATATCATATATTTGGAAACAATTAATCCTCCAACTACCTTATCATATACAGGCAGTTATAGACAGACACGAGATTAATTCGAGTGTGGACGATGCACATGTGTCAATATTGACAGCGTCTCGTGTGTGAGGGGGGGTGTCTAAGGAATAAACAACTATTCTACCCGTTTTTTAAATGTACTTTATTTTATATCCTGATGTGTAACCTGAGTTGACAAGTTATACTGTGTAGGTGTTTTTCCCTTTGATATCGTTTAGAATGTCATCACAAAGTAAAAACACACTGGTTTATTTTTTAAATTATTACCATCGACCTCTTCTAAACGATGTATTGGACAAGGGAGCGGGGCAGATGAAATACAGATGCAAGACAGAAAGGAAGTACATTTTTAGTAGAAGTATATTAGAAGTACATAAAGCTTTCTGTGTGTCATAAAAGTAAGTGACAAGGGAGCTGAAACAAGGATATTAAGGATAGAAGGGAAAGGCTTACTTAAACTCCGCCACTTCTCAAACGTGGAATTTGGTACTTCGCTTTCCATTTTGTTGTAAATATATTTTTTAATATTTGTTTTAATTAATAATTTTCCATCAGAACATTTGTAAGTCTATTAATGAAAGTAGTATGGTAGCAGTGATAGAGGTGGTTTTAAAAATTGCCCCCCCCCCCCCCCCCCCCCCCTTCACACCATTCGATGTCTAGTCCCCTGGTATTTGAATGTTAATGTTAATGGTGGTTGTGGTTTTACTTGTTTGTGGGTTTGTTGCAATCTGTCATGTCGGCACAGTTGCTGGACATTGGTGTAGAAATATCTCCTTGGGTGTTCTTGGTAGGCCTACTGCGATTTGTGTTAACTTCCAGCTCTTTCCAAATACTTTTTTCTTCTTATGCCAAGGTGGCTTTTTCATACATTTTTTTTTCATCATTCTCATACAAGTTAGTGAAGAACTTGGTATGCATTGTTAAAGTGTTCGTTCACCTCTTGCTGCAATGTGTACCTAGGCACTCAAGTTCGTATATAGAACACATATTCAACAACAGTTTCACCGAAAATGATTCGAGTTTCACGAAATTAGTGGTTAAATGTTTTATGAATTGTACTCAACGTTGTACGTTTGGCAATACCGTACCCCCAAGTGTGGTGTGACCTTGCTTCACGCATCTGGAGGGTTTGGCGAAAAGTATCCGGCCATTGGGTTTAAAATATATATATATATATATATATATATATTTATATACCTATATTTTAAACCCAATGCCGCTGGAGACGCAGCGCAGAGTTGGCAGCATGGGCCGCATGACGTAGAACGTCCACCTCGAACAGCAAGTTGCGCGAATAAACAAAGGACACCTGATGGTATAGGCCGCGTGACATACACCCAAACATTGGTGTTTAGGGTTAAACTATACATAGAGAACAACTTGCTAAAGAGGTGAACGGGCACTTTAATAACAAATAAAGAACCCATCAGCTTACCTAGATAGTGAGTTTCGAAATTTCTTTTTTCTATGTTGTAAAACTGAATAGTCATCATCCAAGTAAGCTGCTGGATATTATCACCATTTCTAAGTATTTAATTTTCTGAACCTTAAAAATTATTAACACAATCTACTGTTGGTGCATAGTTTAAGGGTCCAGTGCAATGCTTAAATCTTAATTGCTTTTAACTCATCCTATGTACTTGTTTAACTCATTATAGCACTGCATGCAAAATATAATGTAAGCAAACTGTTATGGATCATGAATGGTAGCATTCTGGACTATGCTGTTTGATTGAATGAAAGCTTATCAATAAAAACAAAATTTTACACAATAATGTCTTTATTATATAAATTAAATACATTTTATTTTTAGACCTAAAAATTTCTACACAGAAGGAAAGAGAGGCCTTACAGAAAACAAGAAAACCGATGAAAAAAAGAAGCGTGGGTAAATATAAAATAACTTAAAAAGGCATGGGAGAACAATAATAGAAGCAAGCATCAGCATTGAAAAACTATTATAGACTAGGCCTACAGGGGTGATCTTTCTCTTCCTGGTCTGGCTCGACTCCGATGCTGCACGAGGTCAAACTTCAGCTGTTCCTCTTCCCTGGTAGCTCGGGCCTCCTCGAACCGGGCTCGGGCATTTAGAATCCGGAGTTGGACCGACGGGATCTCTGCCCGAGCTACCTCGGCTCGCTCCCGAGCAGCATCGTGACAGAGCAGCGTCCATGTCGGCTCTGGCTTCACGCATTCGAATGTCGTGCAGCTCGTCTTTCCGCTCTTGTGTAGACTTGAGCTGCGACATTCGTAGCTGGTGTTCCTCACGGACAACACCCAACCTATTTCTAGCAGTGCCTTGGCTAGTTCCATCCCCAGAAACGTTGGCACTGCGAGTGGGAGTATCTCCACTAGTGGCAGAAGAATACCCCAATGACGGCACAGTGCTTACAGTAGCACTTCCTCTAGTATGGTCAGTTGGGGAGACACTCGCCACTGTAGCAGTAGGCGTGGGCAGGGATCGCTCCCTGTCACGTCCTCTACTAACAGTGGGAGTGTTTCCTGTTCTTTCCATACTAGAGGAACGTACTACTGTAGCACTTTGGGTGTGGCGAGATTGCTCTCTACCACACCCGGTTCCATCATTGTAGTTTCTTCGACCACTAATGGGCAAACTCTCCATTCTGGCACTATTGCGGGGAATGGAATAATCCATGGCACTACTAGTGGACGGTAATGGTTCAACACCAGCTCCGAAGATGGTAGGGAATCTACCTTGAGAAGAGGAAGACCTTCTCAAAGTGGGTTCACTTTCATCATCGGAGGTGGGGAAGGACCATTCCGCACATAGGTTGGAATTGGATTGGGATGAATGAGATCCACTCTCATTGAAATCTGAAAAATAAAATTACATATTTTAGTTAGTAGACATAGGAGATGCAAGTTCTGATAATATTGGACTGTGGTCAACTAATTGTTGATTATTATTGGAATTCCAATTATCTGTGACTTAAGTTGGACAATCTATTAAATGTTATTTTTAATAATTGTAATTAATATTATGAGCATAATAATTCTAGAAAGAAAGAAAGTTGGTAGGTTATTTTTTATTGGTTGCAGATGAAAATTATCATGCAAGTTGGTGTGTGGTTTTTTATTTGAAGGGTAGCAGTCATGCATAGGTTGTAGTCACTTGTAAGGTGCATGTTTGTCAGGTAGGCCTACTAGTTAGTGTTGTCATGCTTGGAAAAGTTAATTTGGGAATAAAATTGTGTAGAATTTTTCATAATAATGATGCCAAAACATTTTAAACAGCACAAACTTAAATAATATTAAAAGCCTCGACGTTTAATTGCCAGCACTTGTTTAACCAGTCAAGTGAGTGTACATGTACACTGTACACAGTGTATGTTACTTGGTTTTTATTAATTTAGTATCCAAGAGACCATTATGTACAGTAGATAGTTAACATGTTGAAGTGTATGAAAAAAAAACAAAAAAAAACCCATTTTCCAATTAGTAGGGCCTACTCAAATGTATAGGTAGTCAAGGTCAAATGTCTAGGTATTGCTAGGCTAATATGTTGCTCTGCACACTATTTAGCAAGAAACAAAACAATACTCTGGGCTGGTGTATTGAGAAATATATGATGAATCATAGTCCAGGGGAAGTTCAAAAAGTGAATACTACCTATTCACCAGAGTAAACCCATGCATGTGGGAGTCATGGAATTGTCATGTTTGTTGCCATCTCTTAGCCTTGGGTAGGATTATGTAAGAAGGGTTGTAAGGTCACACTGACATATAGGGTGTAGGACTGTGGCTGCAACCTACCAGTACTATTACATTGATCTTAAATAAAATGTTTTTAAATATAAATCTTGTTCAGACATGCATAAACACATCAACACATTTTAACCCCCCCCCCCCCCCCCCCAAAAAAAAACACAGCAGAGGGTAAGATTGAATCGAAAAAACAACATGTTATGTAACATTAGCTCAGAAGTCGGATCCAGTGTCTGGATATTATGAAGCAGAATTGCAATCTTTGATTTTTCTTACTGTAACTTTCTATCTATGGGCATGGCCATAGAAAATTTGTGTGCACAACTAAAGTATGTTTAGTTTTTCCCATTTAAGAAAACAACTTGCACTGTATGGGAAATATAGTAGGCCTATGTATGCATGTCATTTGGGGGCTGTATTTACCCACCTTACCACTAGATGCGTGTTTTATCATGTGCATATTACTACTTTAATAAAATGTTAGATTAAAAAATTAATAATTAGAAATATTTCTCCCCAAGTATCATAAAATGCTTCACTTCGAAGTATGTAATTTCAAACTAATGGTTATAAATAAGAAGGTGCCAAAAGGCTGGGGCAATGTAATAGTGTGAAAGAAATAGGATGCCAATAGCTTACCTGAGTAGAGAAGCGTAATGGTAAGTTGCAATAGAGAAACATAGCTACCTGACACAACCAAAACGAAATAAAAGTATTAAATTAAAAAAACATAAATTTAATATGTAGTTTTGTTTTGTTATGTAGGCCTATCTTTGTGTCTGTTTGCGGCTTACTATCACTCTCCTCCATTAAGCTGTTGGCATCATATCTCTTTCATGCAATTACATAAATTCAAACTTACTGTATCCATCAAAGCACTTGTAAGTTTACTTGCACCATTTTTTTTTTTTAATTTTATGGAAAGTACCAACAAGCCTGCAAATCATGGAAACATTTTATGCTACTATGTACCTTCATACAATAAGAACTGCAATCCCACAGAATCCCAGAACATACCTTAGTTCGGGTTTCCAAGAAAATACATTTAGCCTATAGGAAAGTGCATTCCGAACAAAATGAAGCCCTAAGAGCTTTAACAACATTCTGCCATAATTCCTGACTCTGAGGCTGTAATGGACAAAGTGTACAACTGAAAAAATGTCATTCTCATTAACAGCCATGGTCAGAAGGGTAGGCATAGGTTTATAGTGCACACTGCTTTACAAGAATGAAAAATTAGCCAATACTAGTAGGCTTATGCAATGAAGCTAAATGAGGTGTAGGCCTAGGTCTTACTAGTAGAGCAGCAAAGTGTATCTCGTAGGCTATTCGAGGAAGAGCATAATAGCGGTAAACGGGATTATGCAAAGGTATGTATAACAAATTTAGGGTTGCCGTTCGATATGAATTTCAGCATCGATAATCGAACCAGTAAAATCGATTATCGATCGCGATAATCGACTTAAAAAAAATCGATCGATAATCGATAATCGAATCAAAATTACGTTATTTTTCGCAAAAGATGCAGACCATTTGCGAGTGTATTGTTTTTGGGGATATTGTGCTGTTTGCCACAAGATGCTACTCTGCTGATATCGAAGATGAAACTGGAGACTGCTGGCTGTAGTAGTGGGGTGGACCGTGGGAATTGCTTTGTCATTGGCTTGACCTTGAGCCGATAGGAGGGGCTAAGGAGGTTGAAATGCAGGAGGGGTGGTCGGCTTGCGCTGGGAAATGCGCAGTTGTCATTCAGGATTCACGACAGCCGGTTACACACCACGGATAACAATACACGCGCGAACAAATAAATAATGGACCGGAAAAAGACAACAGT
>OX246744.1:33619906-34003906 GCA_945910005.1 Isoperla grammatica
TTTTTAAATATATTTTTGGATCTGCTGAATAATGGTACTCTTGCATTACTTACAAATTTAAAAATATAATTTACCTTTTTTTAGTGAACGGTTACAAAAACCTATAAAAGCGTATGCAAATAATTTACTTTATATGGCCCGCATAATATTTTAAACTGTTAATGCAGCCCAATGTCAAAAACGTTTGGACACCACTGCTGTACGGCCACGACATAAGTTGTAAGCCATGGCTAGTTCATCACGGAAAAGAAAAGCGCTCACTAGGCTATTTGAAAAAATTACATGTCTTGATCAGGTTTAAAAAGAGTCTAAACTTAGGCCTGGCCTAACTTTAGAACACTAGATTATAGCACTTCATTGGCTTTTATGGACCTACACATACCCTCGACTGGATGCTACTAAGAAACCCTAGTAAATAACAAACATTTGGGACCAAAATTTCGGCCCTGTCTGAGTTGGTTTTATCTTTTTTCAAAGATGGTGGATATCGCCAATTACTTCAAAGTGTGAAGGTAAATACATATCGTTTACTTACCTTGACATACGCCTTTGTCTGTTTTATAGTGCGTAGGTATTAAAAAACAAAACAGTTAACTTAAAACACCCCTTGCAATATTTCAAGTTCACTGCGTGTAGTAGGAATACCATGAACGACCTCTCCTAAGTTAAGACTTTTTGTGAATCCACAGCCCCAGGTTCATTTTAATTCAACACAGCGCAAACAACTACGCCGTTCACGCGGGTGTAACTGCTGCGAATACAATTCCAATTTATGGGGAGGTGTAACAAGTGCACAGATTGCGTTGCGACCTTGTGAGCGATCCGGCCAACAGTCAATTAATATTGAATACACACAACTTTTAACAACGCGAATTTCAAAGTTGTTTAAAACTACTTGACTTCTTTGGAATTAATGGACATTTTCCCAATAATAATTAGTGCACTGACTTCGAGAGAGGTTTTCAGTTAAATCTAGCAGGCAGAGCTCAGTGGCCGGAACGATCGAAGCGCTGCAGTGTAGATCTACATGGGATCTATATGTTATAATCATCTAGATAGGCTAACTATTCTGTATCATCTTTATTAACAAACCACAGTTATCTATTATCTTATCGAAAATGATATTTCTGGTTATCTGTTATGTTGGTTGATTCCCCCATGGATATAATCATGATCCTGGCTTTGCTTAAAACCCATAAGGAAACTCAGGACAGATGGCAGTTACCAGAAATTGCCATATCAGACTATAACTTCGAAATCTAATTGTTTTTAAATAAAATGAAAATCTGGAGTGTATATTCAATATGTTTTGTCCATCGTACCCCTTACAAAAATGTTCATCGCCAAATCATGGTCACTGACTAGTGTTGACTATTTTCCGGCAATGTTTTGACACATAACCGACTCATTGTATTTTCTCCTAAATACAATGAGTCAACTATGTGTTGATAGACCATGGGCCAGCTGAAAGTGATTTCCATAGAATAATGTCCATTTTAGGTTATTGTTTTAATTTTTAATTTAATTTTTTTTATACATTAATAAACGTTGTTAATAGAGAACCACGTTTTTTTAAAGATTGTGCAGCCTTAATGATACAAATGCAAGCCACTTAGTTGGTGGATTAGTCAAAGGTAAAAATATAACAAACATACTTACATAAACGCTCAAGAAAGAAGAAACACAATTAATATTTATGTATATACATTTGAGATGCCATATTTTGACACCCCTGGTGGGTGCATCCGCTAAAAACATGTATATTGAGTAAAAATGCAAACACAATGTATTCAAGTACTCAAACCCTCTTCCATCATCTTCCACAATGTGGGTAATATAGTAGGTCATAGACTGGCCAAACTATATATTATCTACTCTAAGTAAACCCAAAAATGTATATGGAAAGTTTGAAGCACCCCTTAACTGGAAAAATGTATTTACTTAAGTATTTTGAATGTTAAAGAATATGTACGTGCAGAATTGTTAATTCATTGTCCAGAATCGCAAATAACATCAATATTGCTCCTTATCTCGCCATGTTTGGATACCCCTGGTGGGTGCATCCACCAAAACTATGTTGGCTAACAAGCTTAAATCGAAAGACAGTGTACCAAAGTACCCAAAAACAGATCTAAACTTTCCGGCATATGGGGAACGGGGAGTTACAAATGGGGTTAACACTATACATGTTATGCTCAAATTAACACAAAGTATATAAATTATTAAATTATGTATATTATATGTGTTGTGCAACCATTTAAATGGGAAAATGTATAATTAACAATTTTAATGTGCAAAAGGTTACTCACTTCCAAAAATGATCATTTTTTTGTCCAAATCACAATTATCATTAATATTGCTCACTATTTTTATTACAACGCTTATATTAGCTTGCCTTGTTTGTCTGGACGGAATCTTTGAATCGATATTCCACCTACTTCTAGATGTCCGATCAAGCTGAAATTTTTTACACAGACGTATTCCTGATGACAATACATGAATCAACTGTCATATTTATTAAATTGTCAATTAATTCATCATAATTAATTAATTAATGTTTTATATGGAAATCGATATTTATATTCCACCTACTTCTAAATGTCCGATCAAGCTGAAATTTTTTACACAGACGTATTCCTAATGACAATACATGAATCAACTGTCATATTTACTAAATTGTCAATTAATTCATCATAATTATTTAATTAATGTTTTATATGGAAATCGATGTTTAACCCACTTTCCAACGTCAAATTGAGCTGAAAGTTTTCACACAGACGTATTCTTAATAACAATACACGAATTAATTGTCATATTTACTAAATAATTAATTGATTCATCATAATTAATTAATTGATGTTTTATATGGGAATCGATATTTTACCCACTTTCCAACGTTGAATTGAGCTGAAAGTGTTCACACAGACGTATTCTTAATGACAATACATGAATCAATTGTCATATTTATTAAATAATCAATTAAGCCGTCATAATTAATTAATTGATGTTTTATATGGGAATCGATATTTCACCCACTTCCGAACGTCAAATTGAGCTAAAAGTTTTCACACAGACGTATTCTTAATGACAATACACGAATCAATTGTCATATTTACTAAATATTCAATGAATTCATCATAATTAATTAATGTTTTATATGAGAATCGATGTTTAACCCACTTCCGAACGTCGAATTGAGCTGAAAGTTTTCACACAGACGTATTCTTAATGACAATACATGAATCAATTTTCATATTTACTAAATAATCAATTAAACCATCATAATTAATTAATCGATATTCGATATATATATTCGATTGCAAGATTCTTTAAGACTAAAAAGTATAAAATAATATTACATGAAAAAAATATTTTTTTTTAAACCACGCTTATATTTAAATGCACTAAAAAGTAAAAAATAAATTTTCGCCCAACAAATTTTCGCCTCACTCGGAAAATAAAAGCGTTGGGGGGCTTTCGGTATTGACATAGATTGCAGTATTCTGCTGTTTATGCTTGCAGTATTCTGCTGTTTATGCAGGGAAAGCGCCCAACGCTTTTATTTTCCGAGTGAGGCAAAAATTTGTTGGGTGAAAATTTATTTTTTACTTTTTAGTGCATTTAAATATAAGCGTTGTTTTAAAAAAAATATTTTTTTCATGTAATATTTCGACATTTTGGATAGCCCTGGTGGGTGCACTCACAAAAACCATCTTGGCTAACAAGTAAAAATCAACATGTATCAAGATATACATAAACATTTTCAGACCTTCTATTATTGGAGGGAAGGAAGGTTACAGATAGGGCAAACATGATACATTTTAACCTAAAAAATTCACATAATATGTATATAGAATGTTTTTCTCATCCCTTAAAAATAAAAAATTCATGTTATCAAGCATTTTTGGTGCTTGAGGTAATATACTTTCAACTATTTTAATTTATTCTCAAGAATTGCATATTATATTAATATCGATTTGTATGGTGGCACATTTGGACAACCCTGGTAGATGCACCCGCCAAAACCATACTGGCTAACAAGTGAAAATCAAAAGTACATATATAAAAGTAATCGAAACCACAATTAGACTTTCCATTATTTGAGGGGTGGGGCGTTACAGAGCGGCCAAACTATATAGATTTAATGCTTGAAAAAAAAAAAAAAACATGTATAGATAACTGGTTTGTGATGTGTCAGGGTGTTTGGAAGGGGGCGTGAAGACCTTGTCGTAGCTATGAATAGCTTACTGCATAGTACACTAAGTGTAGCAACAAAGACTAGTAGATAACAGAATGGTTGGTGCCCGTAACAGCGGCAGGCTAGCCGTCAGTTAGCATGTGGTTGGTCTGGTGCGCAGGGTGTTTGGGAGGGGGCGTGAAGACCTTGTCGTAGCTATGAATAGCTTACTGCATAGTACACTAAGTGTAGCAACAAAGACTAGTAGATAACATAATGGTCGGTGTCCGTAACAGCGGCAGGCTAGCCCGTCAGTTAGCATGTGGTTTGTCTGGTGCGCAGGGTGTTTGGAAGGGGGCGTGAAGACCTTGTCGTAGCTATGAATAGCTTACTGACTAGTACACTAAGTGTAGCAACAAAGACTGGTAGATAACAGAATGGTCGGTGCCCGTAACAGCGGCAGGCTAGCCCGTCAGTTAGCATGTGGTTTGTCTGGTGCGCAGGGTGTTTGGAAGGGGGCGTGAAGACCTTGTCGTAGCTATGAATAGCTTACTGACTAGTATAGTAGCCGTCATTTTCGTAGAGCGCTAGCGGTTCCTTTCAGTTCTTCTTGAATAGAGCTCGCTGTCATGTACTCGTCACAGCTACAATAAGGCAGACGATTGCTTTGACACCGGTCAAGAATTTGTTTTGTAAATTTGTGTTTTTGCCCCTTTTGGTGACAGTAGTAGCATCTTTGACAGTGCGCCCGCCCGCGGAGAAGCTCATTGTGCTAAGTTAAACGGGCATGTAACCCTTCGTGAATAGAGCTCGAGAAAGCGCTCCACAGAAATGATGGCTACTATACACTAAGTGTAGCAACAAAGACTGGTAGATAACAGAATGGTCGGTGCCCGTAACAGCGGCAGGCTAGCCCGTCAGTAAGCATGTGGTTTGTCTGGTGCGCAGGGTGTTTGGGAGGGGGCGTGAAGACCTTGCCGTAGCTATGAATAGCTTACTGCATAGTACACTATGTGTAGCAACAAAGACTGGCAAATAACAGAATGGTCGGTGCCCGTAACAGCGGCAGGCTAGCCCGTCAGTTAGCATGTGGTTTGTCTGGTGCGCAGGGTGTTTGGAAGGGGGCGTGAAGACCTTGTCGTAGCTATGAATAGCTTACTGACTAGTACACTAAGTGTAGCAACAAAGACTGGTAGATAACAGAATGGTCGGTGCCCGTAACAGCGGCAGGCTAGCCCGTCAGTTAGCATGTGGTTTGTCTGGTGCGCAGGGTGTTTGGGAGGGGGCGTGAAGACCTTGTCGTAGCTATGAATAGCTTACTGCATAGTACACTAAGTGTAGCAACAAAGACTGGCAAATAACAGAATGGTCGGTGCCCGTAACAGCGGCAGGCTAGCCCGTCAGTTAGCATGTGGTTTGTCTGGTGCGCAGGGTGTTTGGGAGGGGGCGTGAAGACCTTGTCGTAGCTATGAATAGCTTACTGCATAGTACACTCAGTGTAGCAACAAAGCCTGGCAAATAACAGAATGGTCGGTGCCCGTAACAGCGGCAGACTAGCCCGTCAGTTAGCATGTGGTTTGTCTGGTGCGCAGGGTGTTTAGAAGGGGCGTGAAGACCTTGTCGTAGCTATGAATAGCTTACTGCATAGTACACTAAGTGAAGCAACAAAGACTGGTAGATAACAGAATCGTCGGTGCCCGTAACAGCGGCAGGCTAGCCCGTCAGTTAGCATGTGGTTTGTCTGGTGCGCTGGGTGTTTGGGAGGGGGCGTGAAGACCTTGTCGTAGCTATGAATAGCTTACTGCATAGTACACTAAGTGTAGCAACAAAGACTGGTAGATAACAGAATGGTCGGTGCCCGTAACAGCGGCAGGCTAGCCCGTCAGTTAGCATGTGGTTTGTCTGGTGCGCAGGGTGTTTGGGAGGGGGCGTGAAGACCTTGTCGTAGCTATGAATAGCTTACTGCATAGTACACTAAGTGTAGCAACAAAGACTGGCAAATAACAGAATGGTCGGTGCCCGTAACAGCGGCAGGCTAGCCCGTCAGTTAGCATGTGGTTTGTCTGGTGCGCAGGGTGTTTGGGAGGGGGCGTTTAGACCTTGTCGTAGCTATGAATAGCTTACTGCATAGTACACTAAGTGTAGCAACAAAGACTGCGTAGATAACAGAATGGTCGGTGCCCGTAACAGCGGCAGGCTAGCCGGTCAGTTAGCATGTGGTTTGTCTGGTGCGCAGGGTGTTTGAGAGGGGGCGTGAAGACCTTGTCGTAGCTATGAATAGCTTACTGCATAGTACACTAAGTGTAGCAACAAAGACTGGTAGATAACAGAATGGTCGGTGCCCGTAACAGCGGCAGGCTAGCCCGTCAGTTACCATGTGGTTTGTCTGGTGCGCAGGGTGTTTGGGAGGGGGCGTGAAGACCTTGTCGTAGCTATGAATAGCTTACTGCATAGTACACTAAGTGTAGCAACAAAGACTGGTAGATAACAGAATGGTCGGTGCCCGTAACAGCGGCAGGCTAGCCTGTCAGTTAGCATGTGGTTTGTCTGGTGCGCAGGGTGTTTGGGAGGGGGCGTGAAGACCTTGTCGTAGCTATGAATAGCTTACTGCATAGTACACTAAGTGTAGCAACAAAGACTGCGTAGATAACAGAATGGTCGGTGCCCGTAACAGCGGCAGGCTAGCCGGTCAGTTAGCATGTGGTTTGTCTGGTGCGCAGGGTGTTTGGGAGGGGGCGTGAAGACCTTGTCGTAGCTATGAATAGCTTACTGCATAGTACACTAAGTGTAGCAACAAAGACTGCGTAGATAACAGAATGGTCGGTGCCCGTAACAGCGGCAGGCTAGCCTGTCAGTTAGCATGTGGTTTGTCTGGTGCGCAGGGTGTTTGGAAGTGGGCGTGAAGACCTTGTCGTAGCTATGAATAGCTTACTGCATAGTACACTAAGTGTAGCAACAAAGACTGCGTAGATAACAGAATGGTCGGTGCCCGTAACAGCGGCAGGCTAGCCCGTCAGTTAGCCTGTGGTTTGTCTGGTGCGCAGGGTGTTTGGAAGTGGGCGTGAAGACCTAGTCGTAGCTATGAATAGCTTACTGCATAGTACACTAAGTGTAGCAACAAAGACTGCGTAGATAACAGAATGGTCGGTGCCCGTAACAGCAGCAGGCTAGCCCGTCAGTTAGCATGTGGTTTGTCTGGTACGCAGGGTGTTTGGAAGTGGGCGTGAAGACCTTGTCGTAGCTATGAATAGCTTACTGCATAGTACACTAAGTGTAGCAACAAAGACTGCGTAGATAACAGAATGGTCGGTGCCTGTAACAGCGGCAGGCTAGCCTGTCAGTTAGCATGTGGTTTGTCTGGTGCGCAGGGTGTTTGGGAGGGGGCGTGAAGACCTTGTCGTAGCTATGAATAGCTTACTGCATAGTACACTAAGTGTAGCAACAAAGACTGCGTAGATAACAGAATGGTCGGTGCCCGTAACAGCGGCAGGCTAGCCTGTCAGTTAGCATGTGGTTTGTCTGGTGCGCAGGGTGTTTGGGAGGGGGCGTGAAGACCTTGTCGTAGCTTAGAATAGCTTACTGCATAGTACACTAAGTGTAGCAACAAAGACTGCGTAGATAACAGAATGGTCGGTGTCCGTTACAGCGGCAGGCTAGCCCGTCAGTTAGCATGTGGTTTGTCTGGTGCGCAGGGTGTTTGGAAGTGGGCGTGAAGACCTTGTCGTAGCTATGAATAGCTTACTGCATAGTACACTAAGTGTAGCAACAAAGACTGCGTAGATAACAGAATGGTCGGTGCCTGTAACAGCGGCAGGCTAGCCTGTCAGTTAGCATGTGGTTTGTCTGGTGCGCAGGGTGTTTGGGAGGGGGCGTGAAGACCTTGTCGTAGCTATGAATAGCTTACTGCATAGTACACTAAGTGTAGCAACAAAGACTGGTAGATAACAGAATGGTCGGTGCCCGTAACAGCGGCAGGCTAGCCCGTCAGTTAGCATGTGGTTTGTCTGGTGCGCAGGGTGTTTGGGAGGGGGCGTGAAGACCTTGTTGTAGCTATGAATGAACAGCTTACTGCATAGTACACTAAGTGTAGCAACAAAGACTAGTAGATAACAGAATGGTCGGTGCCCGTAACAGCGGCAGGCTAACCCATCAGTTAGCATGTGGTTTGTCTGGTGCGCAGGGTGTTTGGGAGGGGGCGTGAAGACCTTGTCGTAGCTATGAATAGCTTACTGCATAGTACACTAAGTGTAGCAACAAAGACTAGTAGATAACAGAATGGTCGGTGCCCGTAACAGCGGCAGGCTAGCCCGTCAGTTAGCATGTGGTTTGTCTGGTGTGCAGGGTGTTTGGGAGGGTGCGTGAAGACCTTGTCGTAGCTATGAATAGCTTACTGCATAGTACACTAAGTGTAGCAACAAAGACTAGTAGATAACAGAATGGTCGGTGCCCGTAACAGTGGCAGGCTAGCCCGTCAGTTAGCATGTGGTTTGTCTGGTGCGCAGGGTGTTTGGGAGGGGGCGTGAAGACCTTGTCGTAGCTATGAATAGCTTACTGCATAGTACACTAAGTGTAGCAACAAAGACTGGTAGATAACAAAATGGTCGGTGTCCGTAACAGCGGCAGGCTAGCCCGTCAGTTGGCATGTGGTTTGTCTGGTGCGCAGGGTGTTTGGGAGGGGGCGTGAAGACCTTGTCGTAGCTATGAATAGCCTACTGCATAGTACACTAAGTGTAGCAACAAAGACTGGTAGATAACAGAGTGGTCGGTGCCCGTTACAGCGGCAGGCTAGCCCGTCAGTTAGCATGTGGTTTGTCTGGTGCGCAGGGTGTTTGGGAGGGGGCGTGAAGACCTTGTCGTAGCTATGAATAGCTTACTGCATAGTACACTAAGTGTAGCAACAAAGACTGGTAGATAACAGAATGGTCGGTGCCCGTAACAGCGGCAGGCTAGCCCGTCAGTTAGCATGTGGTTTGTCTGGTGCGCAGGGTGTTTGGGAGGGGGCGTGAAGACCTTGTCGTAGCTATGAATAGCTTACTGCATAGTACACTAAGTGTAGCAACAAAGACTGGTAGATAACAAAATGGTCGGTGTCCGTAACAGCGGCAGGCTAGCCCGTCAGTTGGCATGTGGTTTGTCTGGTGCGCAGGGTGTTTGGGAGGGGGCGTGAAGACCTTGTCGTAGCTATGAATAGCTTACTGCATAGTACACTAAGTGTAGCAACAAAGACTAGTAGATAACAGAATGGTCGGTGCCCGTAACAGCGGCAGGCTAACCCATCAGTTAGCATGTGGTTTGTCTGGTGCGCAGGGTGTTTGGGAGGGGGCGTGAAGACCTTGTCGTAGCTATGAATAGCTTACTGCATAGTACACTAAGTGTAGCAACAAAGACTAGTAGATAACAGAATGGTCGGTGCCCGTAACAGCGGCAGGCTAGCCCGTCAGTTAGCATGTGGTTTGTCTGGTGTGCAGGGTGTTTGGGAGGGTGCGTGAAGACCTTGTCGTAGCTATGAATAGCTTACTGCATAGTACACTAAGTGTAGCAACAAAGACTAGTAGATAACAGAATGGTCGGTGCCCGTAACAGTGGCAGGCTAGCCCGTCAGTTAGCATGTGGTTTGTCTGGTGCGCAGGGTGTTTGGGAGGGGGCGTGAAGACCTTGTCGTAGCTATGAATAGCTTACTGCATAGTACACTAAGTGTAGCAACAAAGACTGGTAGATAACAAAATGGTCGGTGTCCGTAACAGCGGCAGGCTAGCCCGTCAGTTGGCATGTGGTTTGTCTGGTGCGCAGGGTGTTTGGGAGGGGGCGTGAAGACCTTGTCGTAGCTATGAATAGCCTACTGCATAGTACACTAAGTGTAGCAACAAAGACTGGTAGATAACAGAGTGGTCGGTGCCCGTTACAGCGGCAGGCTAGCCCGTCAGTTAGCATGTGGTTTGTCTGGTGCGCAGGGTGTTTGGGAGGGGGCGTGAAGACCTTGTCGTAGCTATGAATAGCTTACTGCATAGTACACTAAGTGTAGCAACAAAGACTGGTAGATAACAGAATGGTCGGTGCCCGTAACAGCGGCAGGCTAGCCCGTCAGTTAGCATGTGGTTTGTCTGGTGCGCAGGGTGTTTGGGAGGGGGCGTGAAGACCTTGTCGTAGCTATGAATAGCTTACTGCATAGTACACTAAGTGTAGCAACAAAGACTGGTAGATAACAAAATGGTCGGTGTCCGTAACAGCGGCAGGCTAGCCCGTCAGTTGGCATGTGGTTTGTCTGGTGCGCAGGGTGTTTGGGAGGGGGCGTGAAGACCTTGTCGTAGCTATGAATAGCTTACTGCATAGTACACTAAGTGAAGCAACAAAGACTAGTAGATAACAGAATGGTCGGTGCCCGTAACAGCGGCAGGCTAGCTCGTCAGTTAGCATGTGGTTTGTCTGGTGCGCAGGGTGTTTGGGAGGGGGCGTGAAGACCTTGTCGTAGCTATGAATAGCTTACTGCATAGTACACTAAGTGTAGCAACAAAGACTGGTAGATAACAGAATGGTCGGTGACCGTAACAGCGGCAGGCTAGCCCGTCAGTTAGCATGTGGTTTGTCTGGTGCGCAGGGTGTTTGGGAGGGGGCGTGAAGACCTTGTCGTAGCTATGAATAGCTTACTAAAGTTTAGCAACTAAGACTGGTAGATAACAGAATGGTCGGTGCCAGTAACAGCGGCAGGCTAGTCCGTCAGTTAGCATGTGGTTTGTCTGGTGCGCAGTGTGTTTGAATTTCCACTTCATTTGATTTTATTTCATTTCTCAATTATTTTTTCTTGTTCTTGATTATATTTTATATAGTTCAGTAGTTTGTTTTGTTTTTGTTGTTATTGTTATTTATGATTTCATTACTATTCATTGTTTGCATAGCTTAGTTTTATTTAAGGTCCTCCTTTGTAAATCAGTTTTTATAACTGAATAGGATAGACATTAAATAAATAAATAAATAAATAAATAAAGACCCTGTATAGTACAATTTATTTTAAAACAAAAAAAAGTCAATTCAATTTCTTTATCATTTTAACTGAAAAATCAACGGTCAACATGGTCAAACCATGAATAGAGCAACAATTAATACGTGAAATAATACATTGTACATAACATGGGGATACTGCAGAGACTCCATGAATATTAAAGTCTTGTTACCAAATGAAATGCGTTACGTTATTTTTGGTTAACTACTACTTGCGGTTGACTATGTGTTCATACGCCACACAACCAGAGATGGCTGCCCTCAGGAATGAAGTTTATAGGAGAACATAACCTATAACCAAGCTTAGGCTAAGCCTTTTTGTGCAGACTTGGCGTCACTAAACATTGGAGATGTTATTGCCAGACTTTCCTTTACATGTGAACTGTGTTCAGTTATCCAGTTGATGTCGAAATAAGTTGACATATTGTGAAGAAGACCATTTTATGGTCTTCTTCTGTTCTTTTCGATACAAGTTATTGACTGCTCTACCGGATATGTTGCAATCCTAACTAGACGCATGCACAAGTTGAGTGTACCCGTGGAATGTGCATGTGTCAGGATTTCAACACTTTGTCGGGAGCGAGCAACGAACGGGTATCGTGAAGAACACCTGAGTCAGGTAGATTTGGTTTTGTGAAATGGACAACGGTGAGACGGGGAGAGGAGGCTTGATTGTTCGAACGAGAGGTTGGATTGTCGGAGAGGAGAGCGGGTGCGGGTAGTAGAAGGAAGACAACGAGGACTTGACCGGGGATCCGACCGAGGGGCGAGCCAGGACCAGTGGATTGGCAGGGTCGCTGTTCCAAGCCTACATAAAGGGTAGGATGATGTTTCGTGAGATTGTGTATTCTTCTTTTTATTTAAATTAAATTGTGCCCACGCACGCCGAACACACAGTGCAACAGTTAAAGGGATGACCATCTAGGGTAAAGGTTTAAGATCAATACACGTAACTCTCGTATTTTGGAATCTGTCTTTAATGGTGTCCACCCTGCATGATCCATGACCCACAAAAAACCCGATCCTGGTCGAGATTAGGGGAAAACTGGGTCCCGTAGCTTGACATCAGCTACGCTCCCCAAGCCAATCAAGGCTACAACATCTGTCTTGGGGCTCAGTCAACCCCTTTTCTTCACATGGTGGAGGTCGCCGGTTTTGTAGGGTTGTAATACCATAAGTATTATGGATTTATGCAGGCGTGATTACCGAATTATGCTTGTAGGAACGGGTTACGCGTTTTGGTAAATGTACTGCTCGAAATTGAGTGCTCGAAATTGAGATGTTGTATTTTTGGGTCAGACACTGTTGCGAGGGTGCGTGGGTTGCGAGGTTATTATTATTGGTCAGGAGTTAGCACGTGGTGTGATGATGTGGTTACGGTGAATGTGTTATGTGCCACGTTTTTTTTGATAAGGCTATGATTTGCGTTGAAGGTGTCTTGATGTATTCGAAGGGGTGTAAAGACACGTGTGGTGTTGTAGTGAGTTGTGCATTATAGACGATGTAGGATGTAACGATGGTCTCCGTTTACACTGAAAGGGTGTGTTATACACTGAATGTAGGGGTTTACACCCTGAATGCCTCTTGGGGCCAGTGTGTGATCACCTGGAAGGTGTGGACGGGGAACGTCGGGTCGTCGGTTCGATTCCTGGATGGATGCAGCAGTGTACTTGTAGTGTATATACGTTGTGTAGTTCAACTGTTTATTCCTTCTTTAGCGTCTTGCTGTGCTAGTTTAGGGGGGCGTACGATTAGTTTATACTGTATTCTTAGCAATAGGATAGTAATTTTTATTGTTATATATACGTACTAATTTGAGTGTTGTATATTTGTCTGTATATTTTGTATACTAGTTTATTATTTAGATACTGTAATTGTGTCTTTTTTATTCTGTCGGTTCATGCACGTGGAATTGTCCGAGCCCGAGATTAGTACGTCCTAAGACGAACGGATGTGAACTTCGGACTGAAGTGATGAATCGACGTTTCGTACGTGAATTGTGCGTGCTTGAATGAAAGGTTATCGCCCGAGGTAGCGGGGATAATCGCGTTTTTGATGTATGAGGTGGGATGCAGTTATGGAGATAACTTTTTATCTGGTGACTTTATGGTCACAATGATTGGTTATTGATATCATACTATGTGGATGTATGAAATTGAGAAGCAGTTATGGAGCTAACTTTTTTAATGGTGACTTTATGGTCACAATGATTGGTTGTTGGTGTCATACGATGTGGATGTATGAAATTGAGATGCAGTTATTGAGGTACCGGTAACTTTTATTCGGTGACTTTATGGTCACAATAATTGATTATTGGGGTCATGTAATATGGACATATGGAATTGGGATATTATTTGGTGACTTTATGGTCACAATTATTGAATATTGAGCTCGTTATGCGATTTGGTTGAACGAGAGTTATTTGTTGTTATTGACTCTTATTTGGTGACTTTATGGTCACAGTTATTGAATGTTGAGGTCGTTATGCGATTTGGATGAACGAGACTTAATTGTTTTTATTGACTCTTATTTGGTGACTTTATGGTCACAATATTGGTGGTGTCGTTGACGGTTGATGTTGGATGGATTTTGATAGGGAAATTGTTATTCCTCATTGTTTTTGTTTTTGAAGTGATGGCTTTGGACATGAGTTATCTCATGATTGGAGGGATTCTATTGTGTTCTGCTTGCTGGCACATTTTTGTTCGTTTCTGTGGTATGGAAACATAATCATGTATAGTGCGGTCGGCGTAAATGCTGACGGATTGTTGGGTGTTGCCTAGCTGATACTTGACGTTGGTAAAAAGGGAGTACCATCTATACTCTGTTCACGCTAGCATGTTTTATACGGTTCCCTTGGTCGGATATATGTTGTGTTAGGGCGGCCGCCCTGACATGACGTATTAGGTGTTTATGTCATCGTGGGCTTGTGCAGCGTAGAGGGTACGCTGGAATGTCATTGTTGGTTATATTATATTTTAGGTTATGCATTACGTTTAAGGTAGACTTATGGCCTTCAGCCTGACCGATATATTCTGCGCGAGAAGTTTCTTTAGTTATTTTATTTATGTGCTGATATTGGCACTTAGGTTAAGAAGTACATTAGGTTAGGAGGTTCGTTTAGACATTCCATCGGTACGTTTTGACTGGAGTTTTGCGAGTGGTTTTGGATTTTTTTTTTTTTTTTTTTTTTTTTTTATGATGGTGGCCAAGGAATCCGTGTTTCATGTTGCGTGACATTGGGTATAGGTGATTGCTCTCGATTGTCAGCGTAGGTTGTTTTGATGTAGCCTACTGACGACGCTGTATGATGATGTATGATGCTGTAAGATGCTGGTGGGAAGACGCAACGAGAACGATTGTCTGATTTGTTTTCGGTGCATTGTCCTGTTGAAATGATGACAATGATGATGATGATGATTTTGATTTCGATTGATTTTGATTTTGATTGATTTTGGTGATGTGGAGATTGAGATGTTTACAGTTTAGGTATTGTTTTAAATAGTTTGTTTTGGGTTCTGTGAATTATAATTACGTTGGACGTTGGATATGCATGGTTTTAGTTGTAAAGAAATTTGTCATAATACATTTGTTACTAAAGGCATGTAATTTCGCAAAATTTGTTTTCTCGCGGTTATGAGTAATCTATTTTACTTTAGATTTACTCGGTAAGATGATTTGTTTGAAATTTCCGTTGCTAAACAATAACATTAAATAATAATATTTGTTACTTAGTCGTTGGTTGATGTTTTGAAATTATTGGTTTTCTTTGCAACTGTTACCATGTGTCTCTTGATGTCAGCTGTCAGTAACGCTGTGTTTACGTTGTAACACGTGCGTATCCTCGTGGCTCAGTCTGGCGTCAGCGGAATTCGCTGTGTGTGAGTGTGTGGAAGTAACCTTGAATCGTAACTGGCGCAAGGTTGTTTTCTGTTACAGGCACAGTTCACTGACATGCTGACTAGACGCAGTACATGCCTGCGGACGAGCCGCCAGCTGAGAATTGTCGGGGGCGAGCTCAATTGTACATCACGAGGGTTACGTTTCTGTTGGATCATGACTACTATGAAAACTTTATTTAAGACAACAAAAATGAATTTATTTTGATATTGGTTCGGACAGAGACTCACTAGGTAGGATACATTGTTTTATATTTTTGGTTTCTCACACAGGTCTTGGTGTTGATATTTTTCAGTTGTTTTCTTTGCTTTCACCTGTGTGCAAGTTCGTTAGCTATTTCAGGGGCATTTGTCGCCGTTAGGGTTTCTGCCCTTCAGGTGGAACTTATATAGGAAGAGTCTTTGTTTTCAGTTAGGATTTTAGCGGCCTGTACGAGTCTGAGATAACTGTTGCATTGTGAGTGCGGGGTGTAGGGTATTGCGTTTAGGGTAGGCTTGGTACAATGATTGGGTTATGATACTGGTCCGGGACGACGACGAAACTACCTGAGACGGCAGAGACGGAAGACCGACACCGATAACCAAGAAGCTCTACGAAACGAACTTTAACGAGATCATACGAGGATACTTGAAGCATATTGGGATTATACAAGAAACTAGTCAACGCCATATACATGCCTGATGGACCTACTGTGTTGATGAGATGCCGAGGGATCCGGTGGAAATGGTGCCCGAGGGATGAAGAGATTCTACGAACGATGAGGTCATCGTTCATTGGGGGGCCGGGCATGTGAAGAAGACCATTTTATGGTCTTCTTCTGTTCTTTTCGATACAAGTTATTGACTGCTCTACCGGATATGTTGCAATCCTAACTAGACGCATGCACAAGTTGAGTGTACCCGTGGAATGTGCATGTGTCAGGATTTCAACACTTTGTCGGGAGCGAGCAACGAACGGGTATCGTGAAGAACACCTGAGTCAGGTAGATTTGGTTTTGTGAAATGGACAACGGTGAGACGGGGAGAGGAGGCTTGATTGTTCGAACGAGAGGTTGGATTGTCGGAGAGGAGAGCGGGTGCGGGTAGTAGAAGGAAGACAACGAGGACTTGACCGGGGATCCGACCGAGGGGCGAGCCAGGACCAGTGGATTGGCAGGGTCGCTGTTCCAAGCCTACATAAAGGGTAGGATGATGTTTCGTGAGATTGTGTATTCTTCTTTTTATTTAAATTAAATTGTGCCCACGCACGCCGAACACACAGTGCAACAGTTAAAGGGATGACCATCTAGGGTAAAGGTTTAAGATCAATACACGTAACTCTCGTATTTTGGAATCTGTCTTTTAATGGTGTCCACCCTGCATGATCCATGACCCACAAAAAACCCGATCCTGGTCGAGATTAGGGGAAAACTGGGTCCCGTAGCTTGACATCAGCTACGCTCCCCAAGCCAATCAAGGCTACAACATCTGTCTTGGGGCTCAGTCAACCCCTTTTCTTCACAATATACACTAGAATATCAGATGTACGAATGGACCATATCTACATTAAGCACGAGGGTTGGCTACAGGCTAACGTCCGGTCCAGGGACTACTTTCACGGGGAAACTTCAGTGCTAACTTTTGACAAAAACAAATTTCCCTTGGTTTTTGAAATCGTGTTTCGTTTAGCACTAATTAAAAATTTAAAAGTTGTGAAATAGTATATAATACAACAAACAAAAAACAATGCTTTCGCAAACACCAAGTTTTGAACTTGTTGAATGGAAAATATTAAACAATCTAGTTGTGTCATTGCAACGTTGGTTGCATTGGTTGCAGCAATCCGACAACTTCACAGGCCCGAATTTCGATGTTCAACTACCGTTGCGTGTATCTGGCGGGTATTAAGCTGTCAGCCTGACAACTTGTTTTCGTCAACATTTATGTCAATGTTGTAGTTTATACTGATGGCCACTCACCTTAGTACTGTCAATTAACTTAACTGAAATCTCGTAAAAGTCCCCAACTTTTATTAAAGTTTAGTTTAAAGTTTAGTTTAAAGCTAACTCAACGTAAGTATTCTCTTGCTCAGACACAGCCAAGGTCAAGGTGCCATCTTAATTTTCTACTTCTCTAGTTCCTACCATCTTATTTACGCTGGTCCATTAGGGATAATTTAGAAGTTGGTTACCTGGGCCCAGATTCACAAAGGTGCCTAAGTGCTAAGACGTCCTAGTTTAGGCAAATCTTAGTGATATAAATCACCAATATGTCGTTCTGCAATGTTATAAAGATAAAATATAGTAAAGTATGAACAATTTAACTAAAAATATTTGATTTGTGAATGTGTATTAATACCTAGACATGATTTATCTTGATTTATCTAGCTAGGATTTGCCTAACTTAGGACAACTTAGAGTTACGCATCTTTGTGAATCCAGGCCCTGGAACGAAGTCATTTAAGTTAGCCCCCCCCCCCCCCCCCCCAAACAGATATTACACCCAAAAAAACATACCCAAATCTGTAATTCGATATGATCGCCATTACTTTTGTGGCAAAATCGGTCGGCGTAAAGTTGCCCCCCGCCCCCCTTCCCCAATTAATTAATTAACTAGGAAAACGCTCCGCGTTGACAGATGAGCGATTTTAACAAAATTGGGTATTTCCTTCAGTAATTAATTTTTTGTAGGTTGGCATCTTGACGGATTTGCTGATTATGTTAACAGCATCGAGTTTAGTGGTCACGGGTGTTGACCGCAAATTTCAGCCAAATCCGTCAAGCAGTTTGACCTGTGCGCGACGAACAAAATTTGGCGCACAGACAGACGAACAATGGCCGATCGAGTTGTTAGGAGAGATTCGCTACCGCTCATCTAATTAATATCTTGATTGTGGGAGTGGTGCAAGAATTGACTTTGATGGTGTATTTTGGTGCATAATTAGTGCAATAATTACATGCACTCAAAATGTCAATAAACGTTTTTTCGGGGGGTAGGGGGCTACCATTAGGTTTGTCACCCCCACTTAATTAATTAAATACTTGATTATGGAAGTGGTGCAAAAATTAAATTTGATGGTTTATTGGTGCATAATGGCTGCAATACATATTTGGTTATGTTTTTGGGTGTAATATCTGTTGGAGGGGGGGGGGGGGGGTTAACTTAATCCACCCCCTGGAACAATGGGGTGGGGGAACGGGCGTGTGCACTCGACTTAGCGGAAGACTGCATTTAGGAATGTGTGAAAGAACGCCAGGATTCTGTTTATGTTCTTTCAATTTGCGCATATGAAAGGGGCCCTAGATAATAATCTGAGATCGGTATGCAAGTACTAACATTGAAGCTAGTATATAGACATACTGTTCATCATAATTGTAATATTGAAATGGTGATTGCGTAAGTTGTTTACAGTCACAAAACTGCTAAGTAATCAGTGCATTGCAAATAAATAATTCAGATTATATTTAAAAATGAAGTATGTCTCCGAAAGAGGTGAATATTGCTTCACAGAGTGTTTTTGATAATAAAATAATGAAAAATTCGCATTTGAAATTATGTTATTTTTATCTCTTCGTATAATCCATAGTTATTTCTTTTAGTGGTTCTCTTGAATGTTTCAAAAGTTACCCTTTTGTGAGTATTAAAGCCCTCTTCAACGTTGGCTAGTGGCTGCGCTGGTCTTTCACTCCTCCCACCCCCGTCTCCATCAGTGATTGTAGTTTGTTATTCTTCACGTGATTCCCTCTTTTGTGAAATAATTGTTTTTAAATTTATTCAAATGAAATTATTGGCTCTAAATGAATACATATTGCAAAAATCACATTTTTCAAATCATGAATCAAATGGTTAATTTATTATTATTATTATTATTATTATTATTATTATTATTATTATTATTATTATTATTATTATTTTATTGAATGTATCACAATTATACAATCTCGGTCAAAACCGGCGTTAACATGTTATACGGACGTAATGTCAAGTATTTCCATGTGTCTACCTTATTTGACTTCACTAATCACATGTTACTAGTTTAAACAGTCATCAATCTCGGTCAAAGCCGGTGTTTACATGTTATACGGACAATACAGATGTAATGTCAAGTATTTTCATGAGGTACCTTGTTCAACTTCAGTCGTTACTGTCTTATTAGTACTTGTTCATAGTATACACTGCATCATGATAATATGATCTTATTTGCGTTGTCTTCGTGTGTGTCTTCTTTGCGTCGTGTTACTGTGTGTATTACTATTATTATTATTATTATTATTATTATTATTATTATTATTATTATTATTATTATTATTATTATTATTATTATTATTATTATTATTATTATTATTATTATTATTATTATTATTATTATTATTATTATTATTATAATTATTATTTTATTGAATGTATCACAATCATACAATCTCGGTCAAAACCGGCGTTAACATGTTATACGGACGCCAAAATTATCTACTTTCATTTGTTCCTATGTTAAACAAAACGGAGTCCCGACTATCTCGGAACAACCACTTAAAATTAAATTAAACTATTATTTATGTGAATATAAATGCAAACTAGTACTTCCCTTCAATTTCCCTCGTAGTAGACATCTTATGGAACACCCCTATGTCAAAAACTGGGACCGATTCTTCCTTCTATCATGGAAATTACATTTTCAATAAGGAGCAAATTTTTACGTGACTCTTAGGTTGGAATTCATAGTCGGCCCCTACACCTAGGGGCGCCCATTGTTACCAAGGTAACAATTGTTTGCATGTTATTTCCCATAAACAAAACAAAGGCATAGCAACAATGGGTGCCCCTAGGTGTAGGGGCCGACTATGAATTCCAACCTTAGACCCGGTTCACACAGGTTATTATTATTATTATTATTATTATTATTATTATTATTATTATTATTATTATTATTATTATTATTATTATTATTATTATGATTAGATTGTGACTCATGGTGTACCACAAGGGTCAGTTCTAGGTCCTGTAATTTTTCTCATTTTTATAAACGAACTCTCTTACTTGCCACTATATTCTAAAGTCACAATTTTTGCCGATGACTCTGCACTGGCTCTTTCCGCAATATCGTACAGTATACTTGAAGCCCTTATAAATGAAGACATGCGTGTGTTGTCCGTCTTCTTTGGTCTCAATAAACTTGTTCTAAATATTTCAAAAACTAAGTTCATAATTTTCCGTTTTAAAGAGGATCTGGCAATACCTAATTTGACGATAAAATATCACTTCCCAGGCTGTACATCTGCTATCGGTAATTGTAGTGAAATTGAAAGGTGCGAATCCATTAAATACCTGGGTGTATTCATTGACTCGGCGTTACATTGGTATGATCACATAAATTATTTACAGTCAAAAATCAGGCCTATAATACTTTTGTTTTATCACATGAGGAAATTTATGCCAGTGGAGGTGTTGCGGCAGTTGTATTTTGCGTTGTATCAGAGTAACCTGCAATATGGAATTGTGCACTGGGGAGGTGCCTCTGCTAGCAAGTTACACCCATTAATTACGTCACAGAACTTTGCACTTAGAACTATCTGTAATATGCGGAAAGGAGATTCCACCACTTTTCTATATTCGATGTTATGTATTTTACCTTTGAAACATTTGTATATTTTTAAGACTGTCATGTATGTTTTTAATAATTCTTGTTCATATAAACCAGTGGTCAGTTCCTCTAATACAAGACAAGCTACATTGTATAGAATTAATGTCCCGAAGTTTGTAATGTCAAATGCTCGCAATCAACTGTCATACAGAGGACCAACTGTTTTTAACATAATGGTTAAGTTTATGCCTGATTTTAATGCTAGGATGACTCTAAGTAATTTCAAAATGAAAGCTAGGGATGTTTTAAAGCAATTCGAATCAACGGATACTTTTTTAACTGAGTGAAGCAAATGCTGTTTTAATATCTATTTGTAGTTTTACATTTTAAATGTTTTAGTTTTTTATTGGTGTATATGTTATGTGGTTATTAGTAGGCGGCGGCACAGCAAATAAATATTGTTTAAATGACATTGTGAGCTTACCACCGCGCGAGTAAAGTACTCATGGTCTTATGCCAAAATAAGTATAAATGTATTTTTGTGTCAATGAAATAAATGAATGAAATAAATGAAAAATTATTTTATTGAATGGGTCAAAATCATACAATCTCGGTCAAAACCGGCGTTAACATGTTATACGGACGTAATGTCAAGTATTTCCATGTGTCTACCTTATTTAACTTCACTAATCACATTGTTACTAGTTTAAACAGTCATCAATCTCGGTCAAAGCCGGTGTTTACATGTTATACGGACAATACATATGTAATTATTATTATTATTATTATTATTATTATTATTGTTATTATTTTATTGTTGCAATGCATACAAACTCGGTCAAAACCGGCATAAACATGTTGTACGGACACAAATGTCAAGTATGTCCATGTGTTTACCTTATTTAAATCTACTTAGAACTACTTAATATATCATTGTCCACATTATTTTTTCCAAACCAAACTGTGCATGCTATGTACGGTCGTGGCCGATTTGTACTCATCCTAGCATTCGCTCTTTAATTATTTATTGTTGTTATTGTTATTATTATTAATATTATTGTTGTAAATATTATTATTATTATTATTATTATTATTATTATTATTATTATTATTATTATTATTATTATTATTATTATAATTATTATTATTATTATGAGTATTATTATTATTATTATTATTATTATTATTATTTTTATTATTGTTAAATCAACATTGACAGTAGGACCGAGGTCCCTCGAGTGCAATACAATAAAATAATGTAATCAAATGAAAATTTGATTGATCGATATTTGGGTTTTGATCCCATATTTTTGCAACTTGGCTAATCGAAACTATGTGTGGCTGGAATATAAAGATATTTCAGTTTTTATTTATCTGTGAATCATCCCCCCACTCTAACTTGTCCCCTTCTGTGTCCAACATCTCGTTTGGTTGCAGAATGGCTGAGAACGATGACGCTCGGTTCGTTATAACCAAGCCTGGTGTCCTGGTGTTGGGTGGAGGCCTGCCTGCTGGATCCAGCATTGTGTCGTTCTCCCAAGATGAGACCGTCGTTCAGGTGTCTTGCGGTGAAGACCACTCTGCAGTTGTCTGCGAGTCTGGCCGCGTCTACACCTTCTGTGTAACACAAGACACAGGACGGATGATGGACGAAGGCTCGGTCGCTGAGCCGAAGCTTGTTGACACTCTCAGCACTGTTCGTATAACCCAGGCTGCTTGTGGAGGTGGACACAGCGTGTTCCTCACTGACAAGGGTGAGGTATATTCGTGTGGGCGGAATAACTGGGGTCAGCTGGGCTTCTATCAACCCCGTGACACCCCCACACCCGTCCTGGTTGCCGGTCTGCCGCCCATCAAGAAGGTTGCTGCTGGGTTGTTCCACACGGTGGTGCTTGCCACAGGCGGTGAGGTCTGGGTGTGTGGAAACAACGCCTACGGCCGACTAGGCCTCGGTCATACAAACCAGCTAACCTCATTCACTCGCGTGCCCAACCTCCCCGAGGCCATCGTGGACATATCGTGTGGCCTACCACATACAGCTCTTGTCTCGACCTCTGGGGTCCTCTTTGTGGCTGGGTGTAATAGCAGTGGTCAACTTGGGCTTGGTGCAGTGGATAGCGTTTCCAGCTTCACACGAGTATCGGTGCCGTCAACAGCCGTGGCTGCCGTGTCCTGCGGTTATGACCACACTGTGGCCCTCGGAGTCGATGGGACGACCTGGGCTTGGGGTTGTAATGATGAAGGTCAGTTGGGTACCGGAGACAAAACCAAGAGATTCGCCCCCACTAGAATGACTGGCCTCGAGGACCAGACTGTCTCCCAGGTTATCGCTGGATGTAACCACACTGCGGTGTTGACACGGGCAGGGGACGTGTTTGTGTGTGGCCAAGGAACAAGTGGTGAACTGGGTCAGGGGAAGAATAACCTCTTGGTGGCAACTCTGTTGCCGAAGTCACCGGGGCTGGTGGTTCAACAGGTGGCTTTTGCTGGAACATATTCACTACTGTCGGTCACGTCAATCGTCGCACCTTCAGCGCAGTGTGGGATAGGGATTGATGAAAAGTTGAGGGAAGACATAACGGACTTGAGGCAGATCATAATGCGGAACCTGGAGTGTCCCGTCTGTTTCAAGGACATGTGCGCACCGATACGTCAGTGCACCGCGGGACACAGCCTGTGTAACGCTTGCTGGTCTGACGACAGGATCACAGTTTGTCCGCTGTGTCGCGGACAGCTCTCTGCTGGGAGGAATCTTACCTTGGAGGGTCTGAGTGCCGACATCCGGCTACCGTGCACGGAATGCCTGCTGCGCATGCCCGCGTGCGAGCTGGGGGGGCACGGCGCGGTCTGTCCCCGCCGCGACTACGACTGTCCCCTGGCTTGCGGCGGTTGGAGGGGCCGGCCCGAAGCGATGCTGGCCCACGCCCTCTCGGCCCACGCGGACCGGACGTGGCCCGACCTGCCACGCACGTTTGTGCAGCGGCGCGGACTCTTGCTCATGGACGTGCTCGCGGCGCACGGCAGAGTGTTCACGCTACATCGCGGGTACGACGGGGAGGGGCGCACGTTCCGGGCGGCCGTCAGGTACGTGGGCGCGCCCGAGGACAGGCACGCGTTCAGGTTCAAACTCACGCTTCTCACCGAAGACATGCACAATACTTACCACAGGAAGGTTTGTTCCGACATCGAGAGCGTCGAAGACATGTTCAGTTCATCCAACTGTGTGAACGTGAAGGTGAAATATCTTGACCCGTTTCTCCAAAACGGTGATCTGACGTGTCGGGCGGCCATCTTGAAAGTGTGATCCGGGCGGTTGGGTTTCAACATGTATACCGTTACACCACGTTGCACTCGACGAGTGCAGAGAAAATACTAAACCCAGCTATGTATGGTTGGCCCAACACTACCTTACACATGCTTTCGTCACAGGCGACGGGTTCGTAGCCAATCAGCGATCGGTATTTGCGCCGTTGTTTCTCGGGCGGTTCGCTGGTTGGCTATGAGTGCCTCGCCTGTGACGAAAGCATATGTAAGGTTCTTGGGCCATGTATACAAGTAAGTGTTCAGTTACGTTCTTGGCTCTGTTTTGTCTCCGGCCCGAGGTGGGTGTTCATCAGTTAGGCAGCCTGACAAGCTGCCCACTAATATCCTTGTTGAACATTGCTCGCATTGAACAACTATTTACTAGTCTCAAGTAATCATCTCTATTGTTTGTATATATTGGTATAATCATTCATCTAAATGAAATGTAAACTGCAGTCTGTGTTGTCAAGGTGTGCGGGCATGTATTGCACAGTTGCATTGTTCTTATTGTGTTCTCATAAGTATGTGAAATGTTAATTTAGGTTATTTACCATATTTCTTTATCTTGACAATTCATAGAAATTGATTGCATTCAATTGAAATCATTCTGCTAGATTATATTTATCTTGACATTATTGACCAATATTGTATTTGCGTTAGCCTAAGTGATATGTTGCCTTTTTTGTGTGCAACTAGAGTAGTTTCTTTACTTTTACAACTTATATTTTAAGCTTTCAATGCTTTTTTTAAACATAAGTTATTATCTTGCAACTGTGTTTAAGATGTGTGTGTGCATTGTGTTATTATTATTAATTTCTATGTAGATGGTAGATTTTAGAACTAAGCTAACCGAAGTGGGCCCAATATTGAATGTTTTCAATGCTTGTTGATTTTTATTTTATATTAATAATTTTGATACCTTAAATGTAACCTTCAAATAATGTTCTAAGCAAGTAAAGTGTACATGACACGAATGATATTGTTGCATTCTCCTTGACACCACCTGTTTCATAAAGAATCCCGTTCTTGCCATCCCGTTAACATGCTCTTGGGTTGTTCTCCTTGAAGGGTAATTAATTGTAGCCTGGCCTGGCCTAGGCTGGTCTGTCTGGGAGAGTTGTGATATAAATGTTTTTGTCCTTTTTGATAATAAAAAAGTTGACTGAAGTACGAGGTGAACTACTAAGGTACTAAGGTGAGTACTAAGTGAAGTGGGCAAGTGGACCCTGAGAGCTATGCAGGTGGCCGGCTTCTGGTATAGGGCCACCCTAGCCGGCCTGACAGGTCGAGGGGGAGGAGCCAGACGTAATCCTCCCCTTGCCCTTTTCATCCTCTTTACGTCCTACTTATCCCTATCTTTTTTAGCTCTGATCCTAGGTTTTGGGGGTTGGGGGGTGGAATTATCATTCATTTTTTTTTTCAATTGACTTACAGTTTCGCTTAGAACAAGCAATACAATCTTATCAACTTTACATAATTTATTTGTAAAACGACATTGTTTTACATTGGTATTGTTTCTAGTCTCGTTTCTTTAACTTCTCGCCCCTACCTCTTATTATCGGGTTACTCTTTTCTGCTTCTGCCTACACCATAGTCACCATTAGTCATCAATAATAATTAATAACTCTGGCAGAAAGTGAGATCTAATTAATGCATTAATAATAATTGTCACTTGCATGACGTCGTCCTGAGATAGATAGATAGATGTGGTTGAGGGTTGGCAATATGCAAGACCACAAATTAGGCCGTGTTCACTGTATTTCGTTCCGCCCTCTGTCGCATAGTTATATTCTCCCGGTAGCGAGGAGACTCCGGCCACTGTTCACTCAGCTCTCACAATACCTGACAACTTGTAACACTCAACCCCCTGATGAGAACCCAAAAGCCGCCAGCTATCACGGTGATATGTCGTGGATGCATAGGCGCCGACTTGTCAACATTTCAGGGGGGGCTAAAAAAAAAATGACTCGCATAAACATTGGAGACACAGTTAGTAGTAACGAAGTTTGGAGCTGGTGCAGTTAGCCGAGGTTGATTAGGCGTTGGTAGTAAACCGTGGTCTCTGCGTTACAGGTTCGAATCCTGGCTTGGGCATGGATGTCATTTGGCGTTTTTTCATCCTCATAATACCCCCGTCATCGTCTCGATTAGCCTCGTTGCAAACAAATGGGACGTAAAACCCAGATTATCATCATCACGAAGTTTGGAGAGGTCTATGGGGGTGCTATAGTTCAGAGAAATATCAAAATCCTCCTTGAAAAAAACGTTTCATTTTCTCCATCGATCTTTCAAGTTACAAATTGTTTCATTTTGGCCATGTAATTGACTACTTTTCCTGAAACCCATTTCAAAAACTGGATGAAGTTTGATCCCAAACTTGAATACTTATAGATATGTCGTTTGGTAACCATGGACGTCACTGCCATCGTCAAGTCAACGGGGTATTTTCCTTTCTCTGGAAACGTTTGGCTTTACTAAATCAAGCTTGTAAGCTCGACAGTGATTTTTCCCAAGTCGCTAAAAATCCGTCACGACGTAATACTAATACCTCGATTGCCGTTGTAATTGTGTTGAGGTTGTGCCATTTAACAATAGAGGTAAGTGCTTTGTAAAATTTCGACTTTCACTGATCATGAACGACGTGAAATAGTACGTTTCAAAACTGGTTTAACAGAACTCCATTGGCTTTTTCAGCCCCATCGCCCTGGCCTGTCAAGTGAACGTCTTGCAAAAACGTTATAATCGTTTGATAATAAGATTCGATTTGATACGAAACACCATCACCGTGTTAGGCAAAATGGCCTCAATGGCTTGTGAATCGTCATCTTGAAACTACTTGAAGATTGCTAATCTTTTTGGCGAGTTTCGAACGAAAGTTATAAGTTCCCGCATCAATATAAGAAAATATCGTATTTTTCCTAAGCGTTGAATTCAATCTCAGGGGGGGCTCGGCCCCCCCTGACATTTTTCAGGGGGGGCGCAAGACCCCAAGCCCCCCCGTAGTCGGCGCCTATGCGTGGATGTGTAAATCTTTCATGCATATAGACTAGGAGACCTGCGTCATATGGGGCCTCGACCTTGTGATTGTGAAGCGCCACCTTGGGAATGACGAGTCGCTGTATGAGAGAACATCGTTATGTATATAGATACTTTAATGGAGTTGTTGACCCTCTGCCTGGAGTCGAACTATTTCCAATTAAAAACGGAATTTCATAAACAAACAGAAGGCCTTGCAATGGGTAGCTGCCTGTCTCCTATTCTTAGCAACCTGTTTATGGATGAGGGCGACTTAGAACGGGGTATTATGACGAGTGGATTGATACTTAAGCCTAAGGTGTGGAAGAGATACGTTGACGATGTGTTTAGCATATGGGAACACGGAAGACTTTCACTTGACATATTTCTCAGTTATATTAATGATAGAGACCCACACATTAAGTTTACGTTAGAAGTTGAGGATAACAACAGAATTCCGTTTCTTGATGTAGAGGTTGAGAAACGATCTGGCCGTCTGTTACTGGGATCTATAGGAAACCCACGCATACGAATCAGTACATTTACTACTTGTCTAACAACCCGAAGCATGTGAAAGAGTTTTTTTTTTTATGTCTGAGCCAAAGAGCGAGGACAGTTTGTTCCAACGCTAAAGTGCTTGAAGGAGATCTAAACTATTTTCCAGTATAAGAAACGTAGCGGCAAACGCAGATTTCAAAGCCATTGATGGTCTGTGGGGGTTGCCACGCGTCAGTCATAGCCACATGCGGTAGATGGCTTACAAGTACGTCGACCCATCCCGGTCGGGTGCGACATCATTTTCTAATAGCCTAAACTTGTAACATATTGTATAGGGTGTGCAAAAATAACGCCATGTTTTGCTAATACTTGCAGTGTTGTGCGCAACACCACGATTATTAAGCACTTATCACTAATGACTATATGATAACAATAATATATAACTATGGGTAGGCTTACATGAGTAATTTACAGATCATTATAAAAAATACAGCGTTACACAGAACACAACAAGGTAACCAAAAGCGTACACAACCCGTATCGCACGGTAGCTCCTGTCTGCCGTAAATACAGCAGCGAACTGAGCCCAAGTTGCTAAGACAAATTGGCTGTGTTGTGACAGTCGATGCATCAGTGATTGGCGTGTCCACAAAGACGAGGCTGATAACATGTCAACTCTCGGACTTTGAATGCGCTTGAGGTCCGCTACGTTTCTTATACTGGAAAATACTTTAGATCATCTCAAATACGCTTTTTTACTTAATGGGTATCCTCCGGAGGTCTCAGACAGGGTGTTAAGTGGAGGTTCTAGTCGCAAAGGTGAGGGTGTCGGAATGGAGAGGAATAACCCTCTTGCTACGGTAGCTATCCAATATGTCCCGCAAGTAGCGGAGAATATAAGGAGGGTGTTCAGCTCCTTCAATATAAGAACGGTATTCAAGTCTTATGGTTGCCTACGAAATGTTTTCATTAAAAACAAACCGGAGAATAAGGTTCAAGAATCTATGTGTTGTGTATATTCCATCACTTGTCAGTGTAGGGAATTATATATTAAAGAAACTAAACGACCACTGCAAGTTAGTATTAAAGAACACCAGAACAATGTTCGGAACAAAAGAGTTACCAGCTCACAACTTGCGGATCACGTTTATTTCCGGTGTCACCACCCGGTTTGGACTTCCGCTCGCACCTTGTCGAGGGAGAGGGATATGAGAAAACGCAAGGTAAAAGAGGCGGCCATTATGGCGTGCAGTAGTGCGAAGATCACTAGTAGCCCCAGCGTAGAAATAAAGGAAATTTGGTACCCTATAATTGCTAAAGATGTTGAACGGATAATGAATACAAAGTAGACCGTGTGTGCCAGCCTTGTGAGCCAGCTGGTTTGCACGTCACCACGAGACTGTTGATCTGCCCCTCAGTCGTGCCTGATGATGACAGCAGAGCAGCTGGCTCACAAGGCTGGCCGTGTAGTAGTAGTAGACCGTGTGTGCCAGCCTTGTGAGCCAGCTGGTTTACACGTCACCACGAGACTGCGCCGTTACCACTTCGAGACTGTTGATCTGCCCCTCAGTCATGCCTGATGATGACAGCAGAGCAGCTGGCTCACAAGGCTGGCCGTGTAGTAGTAGTAGACCGTGTGTGCCAGCCTTGTGAGCCAGCTGGTTTGCACGTCACCACGAGACTGTTGATCTGCCCCTCAGTCGTGCCTGATGATGACAGCAGAGCAGCTGGCTCACAAGGCTGGCCGTGTAGTAGTAGTAGACCGTGTGTGCCAGCCTTGTGAGCCAGCTGGTTTGCACGTCACCACGAGACTGTTGATCTGCCCCTCAGTCGTGCCTGATGATGACAGCAGAACAGCTGGCTCACAAGGCTGGCCGTGTAGTAGTAGTAGACCGTGTGTGCCAGCCTTGTGAGCCAGCTGGTTTGCACGTCACCACGAGACTGTTGATCTGCCCCTCAGTCGTGCCTGATGATGACAGCAAAGCAGCTGGCTCACAAGGCTGGCCGTGTAGTAGTAGTAGACCGTGTGTGCCAGCCTTGTGAGCCAGCTGGTTTACACGTCACCACGAGACTGCGCCGTTACCACCTCGAGACTGTTGATCTGCCCCTCAGTCGTGCCTGATGATGACAGCAGAGCAGCTGGCTCACAAGGCTGGCCGTGTAGTAGTAGTAGACCGTGTGTGCCAGCCTTGTGAGCCAGCTGGTTTACACGTCACCACGAGACTGCGCTGTTACCACTTCGAGACTGTTGATCTACCCCTCAGTCGTGCCTGATGATGACAGCAGAGCAGCTGGCTCACAAGGCTGGCCGTGTAGTAGTCGTAGACCGTGTGTGCCAGCCTCGTGAGCCAGCTGGTTTACACGTCACCACGAGACTGCGCCGTTACCACTTCGAGACTGTAGATCTGCCCCTCAGTCGTGCCTGATGATGACAGCAGAGCAGCTGGCTCACGAGGCTGGCCGTGTAGTAGTAGTAGACCGTGTGTGCCAGCCTTGTGAGCCAGCTGGTTTACTCGTCACCACGAGACTGCGCCGTTACCACTTCGAGACTGTTGATCTACCCCTCAGTCGTGCCTGATGATGACAGCAGAGCAGCTGGCTCACAAGGCTGGCCGTGTAGTAGTAGTAGACCGTGTGTGCCAGCCTTGTGAGCCAGCTGGTTTACACGTCACCACGAGACTGCGCCGTTACCACTTCGAGACTGTTGATCTGCCCCTCAGTCGTGCCTGATGATGACAGCAGAGCAGCTGGCTCACAAGGCTGGCCGTATAGTAGTAGTAGACCGTGTGTGCCAGCCTTGTGAGCCAGCTGGTTTACACGTCACCACGAGACTGTTGATCTGCCCCTCAGTCGTGCCTGATGATGACAGCAGAGCAGCTGGCTCACAAGGCTGGCCGTGTACTAGTAGTAGACCGTGTGTGCCAGCCTTGTGAGCCAGCTGGTTTACACGTCACCACGAGACTGCGCCGTTACCACTTCGAGTCTGTTGATCTGCCCCTCAGTCGAGCCTGATGATGACAGCAGAGCAGCTGGCTCACAAGGCTGGCCGTGTAGTAGTAGTAGACCGTGTGTGCCAGCCTTGTGAGCCAGCTGGTTTACACGTCACCACGAGACTGTTGATCTGCCCCTCAGTCGTGCCTGATGATGACAGCAGAGCAGCTGGCTCACAAGGCTGGCCGTGTAGTAGTAGTAGACCGTGTGTGCCAGCCTTGTGAGCCGGCTGGTTTACACGTCACCACGAGACTGTTGATCTGCCCCTCAGTCGTGCCTGATGATGACAGCAGAGCAGCAACTCACAAGGCTGGCCGTGTAGTAGTCGTAGACCGTGTGTGCCAGCCTTGTGAGCCAGCTGGTTTACACGTCACCACGAGACTGCGCCGTTACCACTTCGAGACTGTTGATCTGCCCCTCAGTCGTGCCTGATGATGACAGCAGAGCAGCTGGCTCACAAGGCTGGCCGTGTAGTAGTAGTAGACCGTGTGTGCCAGCCTTGTGAGCCAGCTGGTTTACACGTCACCACGAGACTGCGCCGTTACCACTTCGAGACTGTTGATCTGCCCCTCAGTCGTGCCTGATGATGACAGCAGAGCAGCTGGCTCACAAGGCTGGCCGTGTAGTAGTAGTAGACCGTGTGTGCCAGCCTTGTGAGCCAGCTGGTTTACACGTCACCACGAGACTGTTGATCTGCCCCTCAGTCGTGCCTGATGATGACAGCAGAGCAGCTGGCTCACTAGGCTGGCCGTGTATTTGTAGTAGTCCGTGTGTGCCAGCCTTGTGAGCCAGCTGGTTTACACGTCACCACGAGACTGCGCCGTTACCACCTTGAGACTGTTAGTCTGCCCCTCAGTCGTGCCTGATGATGACAGCAGAGCAGCTGGCTCACAAGGCTGGCCGTGTAGTAGTAGTAGACCGTGTGTGCCAGCCTTGTGAGCCAGCTGGTTTACACGTCACCACGAGACTGCGCCGTTACCACCACGAGACTGTTGATCTGCCCCTCAGTCGTGCCTGATGATGACAGCAGAGCAGCTGGCTCACAAGGCTGGCCGTGTAGTAGTAGACCGTGTGTGCCAGCCTTGTGAGCCAGCTGGTTTACACGTCACCACGAGACTGTTGATCTGCCCCTCAGTCGTGCCTGATGATGACAGCAGAGCAGCTGGCTCACAAGGCTGGCCGTGTAGTAGTAGTAGACCGTGTGTGCCAGCCTTGTGAGCCAGCTGGTTTACACGTCACCACGAGACTGTTGATCTGCCCCTCAGTCGTGCCTGATGATGACAGCAGAGCAGCTGGCTCACAAGGCTGGCCGTGTAGTAGTAGTAGACCGTGTGTGCCAGCCTTGTGAGCCAGCTGGTTTACACGTCACCACGAGACTGCGCCGTTACCACCTTGAGACTGTTAGTCTGCCCCTCAGTCGTGCCTGATGATGACAGCAGAGCAGCTGGCTCACAAGGCTGGCCGTGTAGTAGTAGTAGACCGTGTGTGCCAGCCTTGTGAGCCAGCTGGTTTACACGTAACCACGAGACTGCGCCGTTACCACTTCGAGACTGTTGATCTGCCCCTCAGTCGTTCCTGATGATGACAGCAGAGCAGCTGGCTCACAAGGCTGGCCGTGTAGTAGTAGTAGACCGTGTGTGCCAGCCTTGTGAGCCAGCTGGTTTACACGTCACCACGAGACTGTTGATCTGCCCCTCAGTCGTGCCTGATGATGACAGCAGAGCAGCTGGCTCACAAGGCTGGCCGTGTAGTAGTAGTAGTCCGTGTGTGCCAGCCTTGTGAGCCAGCTGGTTTACACGTCACCACGAGACTTCGCCGTTACCACTTCGAGACTGTTGATCTGCCCCTCAGTCGTGCCTGATGATGACAGCAGAGCAGCTGGCTCACTAGGCTGGCCGTGTATTAGTAGTAGTCCGTGTGTGCCAGCCTTGTGAGCCAGCTGGTTTACACGTCACCACGAGACTTCGCCGTTACCACTTCGAGACTGTTGATCTGCCCCTCAGTCGTGCCTGATGATGACAGCAGAGCAGCTGGCTCACAAGGCTGGCCGTGTATTAGTAGTAGTCCGTGTGTGCCAGCCTTGTGAGCCAGCTGGTTTACACGTCACCACGAGACTTCGCCGTTACCACTTCGAGACTGTTGATCTGCCCCTCAGTCGTGCCTGATGATGACAGCAGAGCAGCTGGCTCACAAGGCTGGCCGTGTAGTAGTAGTAGACCGTGTGTGCCAGCCTTGTGAGCCAGCTGGTTTACACGTCACCACGAGACTGCGCCGTTACCACTTCGAGACTGTTGATCTGCCCCTCAGTCGTGCCTGATGATGACAGCAGAGCAGCTGGCTCACAAGGCTGGCCGTGTAGTAGTAGTAGACCGTGTGTGCCAGCCTTGTGAGCCAGCTGGTTTACACGTCACCACGAGACTGCGCCGTTACCACTTCGAGACTGTTGATCTGCCCCTCAGTCGTGCCTGATGATGACAGCAGAGCAGCTGGCTCACAAGGCTGGCCGTGTAGTAGTAGTAGACCGTGTGTGCCAGCCTTGTGAGCCAGCTGGTTTACACGTCACCACGAGACTGTTGATCTGCCCCTCAGTCGTGCCTGATGATGACAGCAGAGCAGCTGGCTCACAAGGCTGGCCGTGTAGTAGTAGTAGACCGTGTGTGCCAGCCTTGTGAGCCAGCTGGTTTACACGTCACCACGAGACTGTTGATCTGCCCCTCAGTCGTGCCTGATGATGACAGCAGAGCAGCTGGCTCACAAGGCTGGCCGTGTAGTAGTAGTAGACCGTGTGTGCCAGCCTTGTGAGCCAGCTGGTTTACACGTCACCACGAGACTGCGCCGTTACCACTTCGAGACTGTTGATCTGCCCCTCAGTCGTGCCTGATGATGACAGCAGAGCAGCTGGCTCACAAGGCTGGCCGTGTAGTAGTAGTAGACCATGTGTGCCAGCCTTGTGAGCCAGCTGGTTTACACGTCACCACGAGACTGCGCCGTTACCACTTCGAGACTGTTGATCTGCCCCTCAGTCGTGCCTGATGATGACAGCAGAGCAGCTGGCTTTCAAGGCTGGCCGTGTAGTAGTAGTAGACCGTGTGTGCCAGCCTTGTGAGCCAGCTGGTTTACACGTCACCACGAGACTGTTGATCTGCCCCTCAGTCGTGCCTGATGATGACAGCAGAGCAGCTGGCTCACAAGGCTGGCCGTGTAGTAGTAGTAGACCGTGCGTGCCAGCCTTGTGAGCCAGCTGGTTTACACGTCACCACGAGACTGTTGATCTGCCCCTCAGTCGTGCCTGATGATGACAGCAGAGCAGCTGGCTCACAAGGCTGGCCGTGCAGTAGTAGTAGACCGTGTGTGCCAGCCTTGTGAGCCAGATGGTTTACACGTCACCACGAGACTGTTGATCTGCCCCTCAGTGGTGCCTGATGATGACAGCAGAGCAGCTGGCTCACAAGGCTGGCCGTGTAGTAGTAGTAGACCGTGTGTGCCAGCCTTGTGAGCCAGCTGGTTTACACGTCACCACGAGACTGTTGATCTGCCCCTCAGTGGTGCCTGATGATGACAGCAGAGCAGCTGGCTCACAAGGCTGGCCGTGTAGTAGAAGTAGACCGTGTGTGCCAGCCTTGTGAGCCAGCTGGTTTACACGTCACCACGAGACTGTTGATCTGCCCCTCAGTCGTGCCTGATGATGACAGCAGACCAGCTGGCTCACAAGGCTGGCCGTGTAGTAGTAGTAGACCGTGTGTGCCAGCCTTGTGAGCCAGCTGGTTTACACGTCACCACGAGACTGTTGATCTGCCCCTCAGTCGTGACTGATGATGACAGCAGAGCAGCTGGCTCACAAGGCTGGCCGTGTAGTAGTAGTAGACCGTGTGTGCCAGCCTTGTGAGCCAGCTGGTTTACACGTCACCACGAGACTGTTGATCTGCCCCTCAGTCGTGCCTGATGATGACAGCAGAGCAGCTGGCTCACAAGGCTGGCCGTGTACTAGTAGTAGACCGTGTGTGCCAGCCTTGTGAGCCAGCTGGTTTACACGTCACCACGAGACTGCGCCGTTACCACTTCGAGTCTGTTGATCTGCCCCTCAGTCGTGCCTGATGATGACAGCAGAGCAGCTGGCTCACAAGGCTGGCCGTGCAGTAGTAGTAGACCGTGTGTGCCAGCCTTGTGAGCCAGATGGTTTACACGTCACCACGAGACTGTTGATCTGCCCCTCAGTGGTGCCTGATGATGACAGCAGAGCAGCTGGCTCACAAGGCTGGCCGTGTAGTAGTAGTAGACCGTGTGTGCCAGCCTTGTGAGCCAGCTGTTTTACACGTCACCACGAGACTGCGCCGTTACCACTTCGAGACTGTTGATCTGCCTCTCAGTCGTGCCTGATGATGACAGCAGAGCAGCTGGCTCACAAGGCTGGCCGTGTAGTAGTAGTAGACCGTGTGTGCCAGCCTTGTGAGCCAGCTGGTTTACACGTCACCACGAGACTTCGCCGTTACCACTTCGAGACTGTTGATCTGCCCCTCAGTCGTGCCTGATGATGACAGCAGACCAGCTGGCTCACAAGGCTGGCCGTGTAGTAGTAGTAGACCGTGTGTGCCAGCCTTGTGAGCCAGCTGGTTTACACGTCACCACGAGACTGTTGATCTGCCCCTCAGTCGTGACTGATGATGACAGCAGAGCAGCTGGCTCACAAGGCTGGCCGTGTAGTAGTAGTAGACCGTGTGTGCCAGCCTTGTGAGCCAGCTGGTTTACACGTCACCACGAGACTGCGCCGTTACCACTTCGAGTCTGTTGATCTGCCCCTCAGTCGTGCCTGATGATGACAGCAGAGCAGCTGGCTCACAAGGCTGGCCGTGCAGTAGTAGTAGACCGTGTGTGCCAGCCTTGTGAGCCAGATGGTTTACACGTCACCACGAGACTGTTGATCTGCCCCTCAGTGGTGCCTGATGATGACAGCAGAGCAGCTGGCTCACAAGGCTGGCCGTGTAGTAGTAGTAGACCGTGTGTGCCAGCCTTGTGAGCCAGCTGGTTTACACGTCACCACGAGACTGCGCCGTTACCACTTCGAGACTGTTGATCTGCCTCTCAGTCGTGCCTGATGATGACAGCAGAGCAGCTGGCTCACAAGGCTGGCCGTGTAGTAGTAGTAGACCGTGTGTGCCAGCCTTGTGAGCCAGCTGGTTTACACGTCACCACGAGACTTCGCCGTTACCACTTCGAGACTGTTGATCTGCCCCTCAGTCGTGCCTGATGATGACAGCAGACCAGCTGGCTCACAAGGCTGGCCGTGTAGTAGTAGTAGACCGTGTGTGCCAGCCTTGTGAGCCAGCTGGTTTACACGTCACCACGAGACTGTTGATCTGCCCCTCAGTCGTGACTGATGATGACAGCAGAGCAGCTGGCTCACAAGGCTGGCCGTGTAGTAGTAGTAGACCGTGTGTGCCAGCCTTGTGAGCCAGCTGGTTTACACGTCACCACGAGACTGTTGATCTGCCCCTCAGTCGTGCCTGATGATGACAGCAGAGCAGCTGGCTCACAAGGCTGGCCGTGTACTAGTAGTAGACCGTGTGTGCCAGCCTTGTGAGCCAGCTGGTTTACACGTCACCACGAGACTGCGCCGTTACCACTTCGAGTCTGTTGATCTGCCCCTCAGTCGTGCCTGATGATGACAGCAGAGCAACTGGCTCACAAGGCTGGCCGTGTAGTAGTAGTAGACCGTGTGTGCCAGCCTTGTGAGCCAGCTGGTTTACACGTCACCACGAGACTGCGCCGTTACCACTTCGAGACTGTTGATCTGCCCCTCAGTCGTGCCTGATGATGACAGCAGAGCAGCTGGCTCACAAGGCTGGCCGTGTAGTAGTAGTAGACCGTGTGTGCCAGCTTTGTGAGCCAGCAGGTTTACAAGTCACCACGAGACTGTTGATCTGCCCCTCAGTCGTGCCTGATGATGACAGCAGAGCAGCTGGCTCACAAGGCTGGCCGTGTAGTAGTAGTAGACCGTGTGTGCCAGCCTTGTGAGCCAGCTGGTTTACACGTCACCACGAGACTGTTGATCTGCCCCTCAGTCGTGCCTGATGATGACAGCAGAGCAGCTGGCTCACAAGGCTGGCCGTGTAGTAGTAGTAGACCGTGTGTGCCAGCCTTGTGAGCCAGCTGGTTTACACGTAACCACGAGACTGCGCCGTTACCACCTTGAGACTGTTAGTCTGCCCCTCAGTCGTGCCTGATGATGACAGCAGAGCAGCTGGCTCACAAGGCTGGCCGTGTAGTAGTAGTAGACCGTGTGTGCCAGCCTTGTGAGCCAGCTGGTTTACACGTAACCACGAGACTGCGCCGTTACCACTTCGAGACTGTTGATCTGCCCCTCAGTCGTGCCTGATGATGACAGCAGAGCAGCTGGCTCACTAGGCTGGCCGTGTATTAGTAGTAGACCGTGTGTGCCAGCCTTGTGAGCCAGCTGGTTTACACGTCACCACGAGACTGCGCCGTTACCACTTCGAGACTGTTGATCTGCCCCTCAGTCGTGCCTGATGATGACAGCAGAGCAGCTGGCTCACAAGGCTGGCCGTGTAGTAGTAGTAGACCGTGTGTGCCAGCCTTGTGAGCCAGCTGGTTTACACGTCACCACGAGACTGTTGATCTGCCCCTCAGTCGTGCCTGATGATGACAGCAGAGCAGCTGGCTCACAAGGCTGGCCGTGTAGTAGTAGTAGACCGTGTGTGCCAGCCTTGTGAGCCAGCTGGTTTACACGTAACCACGAGACTGCGCCGTTACCACTTCGAGACTGTTGATCTGCCCCTCAGTCGTGCCTGATGATGACAGCAGAGCAGCTGGCTCACAAGGCTGGCCGTGTAGTAGTAGTAGACCGTGTGTGCCAGCCTTGTGAGCCGGCTGGTTTACACGTCACCACGAGACTGTTGATCTGCCCCTCAGTCGTGCCTGATGATGACAGCAGAGCAGCTGGCTCACAAGGCTGGCCGTGTAGTAGTAGTAGACCGTGTGTGCCAGCCTTGTGAGCCAGCTGGTTTACACGTCACCACGAGACTGCGCCGTTACCACCTTGAGACTGTTAGTCTGCCCCTCAGTCGTGCCTGATGATGACAGCAGAGCAGCTGGCTCACAAGGCTGGCCGTGTAGTAGTAGTAGACCGTGTGTGCCAGCCTTGTGAGCCAGCTGGTTTACACGTAACCACGAGACTGCGCCGTTACCACTTCGAGACTGTTGATCTGCCCCTCAGTCGTGCCTGATGATGACAGCAGAGGAGCTGGCTCACAAGGTTGGCCGTGTAGTAGTAGTAGACCGTGTGTGCCAGCCTTGTGAGCCAGCTGGTTTACACGTCACCACGAGACTGCGCCGTTACCACTTCGAGACTGTTGATCTGCCCCTCAGTCGTGCCTGATGATGACAGCAGAGCAGCTGGCTCACAAGGTTGGCCGTGTAGTAGTAGTAGACCGTGTGTGCCAGCCTTGTGAGCTAGCTGGTTTACACGTCACCACGAGACTGCGCCGTTACCACCTTGAGACTGTTGATCTGCCCCTCAGTCGTGCCTGATGATGACAGCAGAGCAGCTGGCTCACAAGGCTGGCCGTGTAGTAGTAGTAGACCGTGTGTGCCAGCCTTGTGAGCCAGCTGGTTTACACGTCACCACGAGACTGCGCCGTTACCACTTCGAGACTGTTGATCTGCCCCACAGTCGTGCCTGATGATGACAGCAGAGCAGCTGGCTCACAAGGCTGGCCGTGTAGTAGTAGTAGACCGTGTGTGCCAGCCTTGTGAGCCAGCTGGTTTACACGTCACCACGAGACTGCGCCGTTACCACTTCGAGACTGTTGATCTGCCCCTCAGTCGTGCCTGATGATGACAGCAGAGCAGCTGGCTCACAAGGCTGGCCGTGTAGTAGTAGTAGACCGTGTGTGCCAGCCTTGTGAGCCAGCTGGTTTACACGTCACCACGAGACTGTTGATCTGCCCCTCAGTCGTGCCTGATGATGACAGCAGAGCAGCTGGCTCACAAGGCTGGCCGTGTAGTAGTAGTAGACCGTGTGTGCCAGCCTTGTGAGCCAGCTGGTTTACACGTCACCACGAGACTGTTGATCTGCCCCTCAGTCGTGCCTGATGATGACAGCAGAGCAGCTGGCTCACAAGGCTGGCCGTGTAGTAGTAGTAGACCGTGTGTGCCAGCCTTGTGAGCCAGCTGGTTTACACGTCACCACGAGACTGCGCCGTTACCACTTCGAGACTGTTGATCTGCCCCTCAGTCGTGCCTGATGATGACAGCAGAGCAGCTGGCTCACAAGGCTGGCCGTGTAGTAGTAGTAGACCATGTGTGCCAGCCTTGTGAGCCAGCTGGTTTACACGTCACCACGAGACTGCGCCGTTACCACTTCGAGTCTGTTGATCTGCCCCTCAGTGGTGCCTGATGATGACAGCAGAGCAGCTGGCTCACAAGGCTGGCCGTGCAGTAGTAGTAGACCGTGTGTGCCAGCCTTGTGAGCCAGATGGTTTACACGTCACTTCGAGTCTGTTGATCTGCCCCTCAGTCGTGCCTGATGATGACAGCAGAGCAGCTGGCTCACAAGGCTGGCCGTGTAGTAGTAGTAGACCGTGTGTGCCAGCTTTGTGAGCCAGCAGGTTTACAAGTCACCACGAGACTGTTGATCTGCCCCTCAGTCGTGCCTGATGATGACAGCAGAGCAGCTGGCTCACAAGGCTGGCCGTGTAGTAGTAGTAGACCGTGTGTGCCAGCCTTGTGAGCCGGCTGGTTTACACGTCACCACGAGACTGTTGATCTGCCCCTCAGTCGTGCCTGATGATGACAGCAGAGCAGCTGGCTCACAAGGCTGGCCCTGTAGTAGTAGTAGACCGTGTGTGCCAGCCTTGTGAGCCAGCTGGTTTACACGTCACCACGAGACTGCGCCGTTACCACTTCGAGACTGTTGATCTGCCCCTCAGTCGTGCCTGATGATGACAGCAGAGCAGCTGGCTCACAAGGCTGGCCGTGTAGTAGTAGTAGACCGTGTGTGCCAGCCTTGTGAGCCAGCTGGTTTACACGTCACCACGAGACTGCGCCGTTACCACTTCGAGACTGTTGATCTGCCCCTCAGTCGTGCCTGATGATGACAGCAGAGCAGCTGGCTCACAAGGCTGGCCGTGTAGTAGTAGTAGACCGTGTGTGCCAGCCTTGTGAGCCAGCTGGTTTACACGTCACCACGAGACTTCGCCGTTACCACTTCGAGACTGTTGATCTGCCCCTCAGTCGTGCCTGATGATGACAGCAGAGCAGCTGGCTCACAAGGCTGGCCGTGTGGTAGTAGTAGACCGTGTGTGCCAGCCTTGTGAGCCAGCTGGTTTACACGTCACCACAAGACTGCGCCGTTACCACTTCGAGACTGTTGATCTACCCCTCAGTCGTGCCTGATGATGACAGCAGAGCAGCTGGCTCACAATGCTGGCCGTGTAGTAGTAGTAGACCGTGTGTGCCAGCCTTGTGAGCCAGCTGGTTTACACGTCACCACAAGACTGCGCCGCTACCACTTCGAGACTGTTGATCTACCCCTCAGTCGTGCCTGATGATGACAGCAGAGCAGCTGGCTCACAATGCTGGCCGTGTAGTAGTAGTAGACCGTGTGTGCCAGCCTTGTGAGCCAGCTGGTTTACACGTCACCACGAGACTGCGCCGTTACCACTTAGAGACTGTTGATCTGCCCCTCAGTCGTGCCTGATGATGACAGCAGAGCAGCTGGCTCACAAGGCTGGCCGTGTAGTAGTAGTAGACCGTGTGTGCCAGCCTTGTGAGCCAGCTGGTTTACACGTCACCACGAGACTGCGCCGTTACCACTTCGAGACTGTTGATCTGCCCCTCAGTCGTGCCTGATGATGACAGCAGACCAGCTGGCTCACAAGGCTGGCCGTGTAGTAGTAGTAGACCGTGTGTGCCGGCCTTGTGAGCCAGCTGGTTTACACGTCACCACGAGACTGTTGATCTGCCCCTCAGTCGTGCCTGATGATGACAGCAGAGCAGCTGGCTCACAAGGCTGGCCGTGTAGTAGTAGTAGACCGTGTGTGCCAGCCTTGTGAGCCAGCTGGTTTACACGTCACCACGAGACTGTTGATCTGTCTCTCAGTCGTGCCTGATGATGACAGCAGAGCAGCTGGCTCACAAGGCTGGCCGTGTAGTAGTAGTAGACCGTGTGTGCCAGCCTTGTGAGTCAGCTGGTTTACACGTCACCACGAGACTGCGCCGTTACCACTTCGAGACTGTTGATCTGCCCCTCAGTCGTGCCTGATGATGACAGCAGAGCAGCTGGCTCACAAGGCTGGCCGTGTAGTAGTAGTAGACCGTGTGTGCCGGCCTTGTGAGCCAGCTGGTTTACACGTCACCACGAGACTGTTGATCTGCCCCTCAGTCATGCCTGATGATGACAGCAGAGCAGCTGGCTCACAAGGCTGGCCGTGTAGTAGTAGTAGACCGTGTGTGCCAGCCTTGTGAGCCAGCTGGTTTACACGTCACCACGAGACTGTTGATCTGCCCCTCAGTCGTGCCTGATGATGACAGCACACCAGCTGGCTCACAAGGCTGGCCGTGTAGTAGTAGTAGACCGTGTGTGCCAGCCTTGTGAGCCAGCTGGTTTACACGTCACCACGAGACTGCGCCGTTACCACCTCGAGACTGTTGATCTGCCCCTCAGTCGTGCCTGATGATGACAGCAAAGCAGCTGGCTCACAAGGCTGGCCGTGTAGTAGTAGTAGACCGTGTGTGCCAGCCTTGTGAGCCAGCTGGTTTACACGTCACCACGAGACTGCGCCGTTACCACCTCGAGACTGTTGATCTGCCCCTCAGTCGTGCCTGATGATGACAGTAGAGCAGCTGGCTCACAAGGCTGGCCGTGTAGTAGTAGTAGACCGTGTGTGCCAGCCTTGTGAGCCAGCTGGTTTACACGTCACCACGAGACTGCGCCGTTACCACCTTGAGACTGTTGATCTGCCCCTCAGTCGTGCCTGATGATGACAGCAGAGCAGCTGGCTCACAAGGCTGGCCGTGTAGTAGTAGTAGACTGTGTGTGCCAGCCTTGTGAGCCATCTGGTTTACACGTCACCACGAGACTGCGCCATTTCCACTTCGAGACTGTTGATCTGCCCCTCAGTCGTGCCTGATGATGACAGCAGAGCAGCTGGCTCACAAGGCTGCCGTGTTGTAGTAGTAGACCGTGTGTGCCAGCCTTGTGAGCCAGCTGGTTTACACGTCACCACGAGACTGCGCCGTTACCACTTCGAGACTGTTGATCTGCCCCTCAGTCGTGCCTGATGATGACAGCACACCAGCTGGCTCACAAGGCTGGCCGTGTAGTAGTAGTAGACTGTGTGTGCCAGCCTTGTGAGCCAGCTGGTTTACACGTCACTACGAGACTGCGCCGTTACCACTTCGAGACTGTTGATCTGCCCCTCAGTCGTGCCTGATGATGACATCACACCAGCTGGCTCACAAGGCTGGCCGTGTAGTAGTAGTAGACTGTGTGTGCCAGCCTTGTGAGCCAGCTGGTTTACACGTCACCACGAGACTGCGCCGTTACCACTTCGAGACTGTTGATCTGCCCCTCAGTCGTGCCTGATGATGACAGCACACCAGCTGGCTCACAAGGCTGGCCGTTTAGTAGTAGTAGACCGTGTGTGCCAGTTGTGAGCCAGCTGGTTTACACGTCACCACGAGACTGCGCCGTTACCACTTCGAGACTGTTGATCTGCCCCTCAGTCGTGCCTGATGATGACAGCAGAGCAGCTGGCTCACAAGGCTGGCCGTGTAGTAGTAGTAGACCGTGTGTGCCAGCCTTGTGAGCCAGCTGGTTTACACGTCACCACGAGACTGCGCCGTTACCACTTCGAGACTGTTGATCTACCCCTCAGTCGTGCCTGATGATGACAGCAGACCAGCTGGCTCACAAGGCTGGCCGTGTAGTAGTAGTAGACCGTGTGTGCCAGCCTTGTGAGCCAGCTGGTTTACACGTCACCACGAGACTGCGCCGTTACCACTTCGAGACTGTTGATCTGCCCCTCAGTCGTGCCTGATGATGACAGCAGAGCAGCTGGCTCACAAGGCTGGCCGTGTAGTAGTAGTAGACCGTGTGTGCCAGCCTTGTGAGCCAGCTGGTTCACACGTCACCACGAGACTGTAGATCTGCCCCTTAGTCGTGCCTGATGATGACAGCAGAGCAGCTGGCTCACCAGGCTGGCCGTGTAGTAGTAGTAGACCGTGTGTCCCAGCCTTGTGAGCCAGCTGGTTCACACGTCACCACGAGACTGCGCCGTAACCACTTTGAGACTGTTGATCTGCCCCTCAGTCGTGCCTGATGATGACAGCAGAGCAGCTGGCTCACAAGGCTGGCCGTGTAGATGTAGTAGACCGTGTGTGCCAGCCTTGTGAGCCAGCTGGTTTACACGTCACCACGAGACTGTTGATCTGCCCCTCAGTCGTGCCTGATGATGACAGCAGAGCAGCTGGCTCACAAGGCTGGCCGTGTAGTAGTAGTAGACCGTGTGTGCCAGCCTTGTGAGCCAGCTGGTTTACACGTCACCACGAGACTGCGCCGTTACCACTTCGAGACTGTTGATCTGCCCCTCAGTCGTGCCTGATGATGACAGCAGAGCAGCTGGCTCACAAGGCTGGCCGTGTAGTAGTAGTAGACCGTGTGTGCCAGCCTTGTGAGCCAGCTGGTTTACACGTCACCACGAGACTGTTGATCTGCCCCTCAGTCGTGCCTGATGATGACAGCACACCAGCTGGCTCACAAGGCTGGCCGTGTAGTAGTAGTAGACCGTGTGTGCCAGCCTTGTGAGCCAGCTGGTTTACACGTCACCACGAGACTGCGCCGTTACCACTTCGAGACCGTTGATCTGCCCCTCAGTCGTGCCTGATGATGACAGCATAGCAGCTGGCTCACAAGGCTGGCCGTGTAGTAGTAGTAGACCGTGTGTGCCAGCCTTGTGAGCCAGCTGGTTTACACGTCACCACGAGACTGCGCCGTTACCACCTCGAGACTGTTGATCTGCCCCTCAGTCGTGCCTGATGATGACAGTAGAGCAGCTGGCTCACAAGGCTGGCCGTGTAGTAGTAGTAGACCGTGTGTGCCAGCCTTGTGAGCCAGCTGGTTTACACGTCACCACGAGACTGCGCCGTTACCACCTCGAGACTGTTGATCCGCCCCTCAGTCGTGCCTGATGATGACAGCAGAGCAGCTGGCTCACAAGGCTGGCCGTGTAGTAGTAGTAGACCGTGTGTGCCAGCCTTGTGAGCCAGCTGGTTTACACATCACCACGAGACTGCGCCGTTACCACTTCGAGACTGTTGATCTGCCCCTCAGTCGTGCCTGATGATGACAGCAGAGCAGCTGGCTCACAAGGCTGCCGTGTAGTAGTAGTAGACCGTGTGTGCCAGCCTTGTGAGCCAGCTGGTTTACACGTCACCACGAGACTGCGCCGTTACCACCTCGAGACTGTTGATCTGCCCCTCAGTCGTGCCTGATGATGACAGTAGAGCAGCTGGCTCACAAGGCTGGCCGTGTAGTAGTAGTAGACCGTGTGTGCCAGCCTTGTGAGCCAGCTGGTTTACACTTCACCACGAGACTGCGCCGTTACCACCACGAGACTGTTGATCTGCCCCTCAGTCGTGCCTGATGATGACAGCAGAGCAGCTGGCTCACAAGGCTGGCCGTGTAGTAGTAGTAGACCGTGTGTGCCAGCCTTGTGTGCCAGCTGGTTTACACGTCACCACGAGACTGCGCCGTTACCACCACGAGACTGTTGATCTGCCCCTCAGTCGTGCCTGATGATGACAGCAGAGCAGCTGGCTCACAAGGCTGGCCGTGTAGTAGTAGTAGACCGTGTGTGCCAGCCTTGTGAGCCAGCTGGTTTACACGTCACCACGAGACTGCGCCGTTACCACCACGAGACTGTTGATCTGCCCCTCAGTCGTGCCTGATGATGACAGCAGAGCAGCTGGCTCACAAGGCTGGCCGTGTAGTAGTAGTAGACCGTGTGTGCCAGCCTTGTGTGCCAGCTGGTTTACACGTCACCACGAGACTGCGCCGTTACCACCACGAGACTGTTGATCTGCCCCTCAGTCGTGCCTGATGATGACAGCAGAGCAGCTGGCTCACAAGGCTGGCCGTGTAGTAGTAGTAGACCGTGTGTGCCAGCCTTGTGAGCCAGCTGGTTTACACGTCACCACGAGACTGCCCCGTTACCACTTCGAGACTGTTGATCTGCCCCTCAGTCGTGCCTGATGATGACAGCAGAGCAGCGGGCCACAAGGCTGGCCGTGTAGTAGTAGTAGACCGTGTGTGCCAGCCTTGTGAGCCAGCTGGTTTACACGTCACCACGAGACTGCGCCGTTACCACTTCGAGACTGTTGATCTGCCCCTCAGTCTTGCCTGATGATGACAACACACCAGCTGGCTCACAAGGCTGGCCGTGTAGTAGTAGTAGACTGTGTGTGCCAGCCTTGTGAGCCAGCTGGTTTACACGTCACCACGAGACTGCGCCGTTACCACTTCGAGACTGTTGATCTGCCCCTCAGTCGTGCCTGATGATGACAGCAGAGCAGCTGGCTCACAAGGCTGGCCGTGTAGTAGTAGTAGACCGTGTGTGCCAGCCTTGTGAGCCCGCTGGTTTACACGTCACCACGAGACTGCGCCGTTACCACTTCGAGACTGTTGATCTGCCCCTCAGTCGTGCCTGATGATGACAGCAGACCAGCTGGCTCACAAGGCTGGCCGTGTAGTAGTAGTAGACCGTGTGTGCCGGCCTTGTGAGCCAGCTGGTTTACACGTCACCACGAGACTGCGCCGTTACCACTTCGAGACTGTTGATCTGCCCCTCAGTCGTGCCTGATGATGACAGCAGAGCAGCTGGCTCACAAGGCTGGCCGTGTAGTAGTAGTAGACCGTGTGTGCCGGCCTTGTGAGCCAGCTGGTTTACACGTCACCACGAGACTGTTGATCTGCCCCTCAGTCGTGCCTGATGATGACAGCAGAGCAGCTGGCTCACAAGGCTGGGCGTGTAGTAGTAGTAGACCGTGTGTGCCAGCCTTGTGAGCCAGCTGGTTTACACGTCACCACGAGACTGTTGATCTGCCCCTCAGTCGTGCCTGATGATGACAGCACACCAGCTGGCTCACAAGGCTGGCCGTGTAGTAGTAGTAGACCGTGTGTGCCAGCCTTGTGAGACAGCTGGTTTACACGTCACCACGAGACTGCGCCGTTACCACTTCGAGACCGTTGATCTGCCCCTCAGTCGTGCCTGATGATGACAGCAAAGCAGCTGGCTCACAAAGCTGGCCGTGTAGTAGTAGTAGACCGTGTGTGCCAGCCTTGTGAGCCAGCTGGTTTACACGTCACCACGAGACTGCGCCGTTACCACATCGAGACTGTTGATCTGCCCCTCAGTCGTGCCTGATGATGACAGTAGAGCAGCTGGCTCACAAGGCTGGCACACACGGTCTACTACTACTACACGGCCAGCCTTGTGAGCCAGCTGCTCTACTGTCATCATCAGGCACGACTGAGGGGCAGATCAACAGTCTCGAGGTGGTAGCTGGCTCACAAGGCTGGCCGTGTAGTAGTAGTAGACCGTGTGTGCCAGCCTTGTGAGCCAGCTGGTTTACACGTCACCACGAGACTGCGCCGTTACCACCTCGAGACTGTTGATCTGCCCCTCAGTCGTGCCTGATGATGACAGCAGAGCAGCTGGCTCACAAGGCTGGCCGTGTAGTAGTAGTAGACCGTGTGTGCCAGCCTTGTGAGCCAGCTGGTTTACACGTCACCACGAGACTGCGCCGTTACCACCTCGAGACTGTTGATCTGCCCCTCAGTCGTGCCTGATGATGACAGTAGAGCAGCTGGCTCACAAGGCTGGCCGTGTAGTAGTAGTAGACCGTGAGTGCCAGCCTTGTGAGCCAGCTGGTTTACACGTCACCACGAGACTGCGCCGTTACCACCTCGAGACTGTTGATCTGCCCCTCAGTCGTGCCTGATGATGACAGCAGAGCAGCTGGCTCACAAGGCTGCCGTGTAGTAGTAGTAGACCGTGTGTGCCAGCCTTGTGAGCCAGCTGGTTTACACGTCACCACGAGACTGTTGATCTGCCCCTCAGTCGTGCCTGATGATGACAGCAGAGCAGCTGGCTCACAAGGCTGGCCGTGTAGTAGTAGTAGACCGTGTGTGCCAGCCTTGTGAGCCAGCTGGTTTACACGTCACCACGAGACTGCGCCGTTACCACTTCGAGACTGTTGATCTGCCCCTCAGTCGTGCCTGTTGATGACAGCATAGCAGCTGGCTCACAAGGCTGGCCGTGTAGTAGTAGTAGACCGTGTGTGCCAGCCTTGTGAGCCAGCTGGTTTACACGTCACCAGGAGACTGTTGATCTGCCCCTTTAGTCGTGCCTGATGATGTCAGCAGAGCAGCTGGCTCACAAGGCTGGCCTTGTAGTAGTAGTAGACCGTGTGTGCCAGCCTTGTGAGCCAGCTGGTTTACACGTCACCACGAGACTGCGCCGTTACCACTTCGAGACTGTTGATCTGCCCCTCAGTCGTGCCTGATGATGACAGCAGAGCAGCTGGCTCACAAGGCTGGCCGTGTAGTAGTAGTAGACCGTGTGTGCCAGCCTTGTGAGCCAGCTGGTTTACACGACACCACGAGACTGCGCCGTTACCACTTCGAGACTGTTGATCTGCCCCTCAGTCGTGCCTGATGATGACAGCAGAGTAGCTGGCTCACAAGGCTGGCCGTGTAGTAGTAGTAGACCGTGTGTGCCAGCCTTGTGAGCCAGCTGGTTTACACGTCACCACGAGACTGCCCCGTTACCACTTCGAGACTGTTGATCTGCCCCTCAGTCGTGCCTGATGATGACAGCAGAGCAGCGGGCCACAAGGCTGGCCGTGTAGTAGTAGTAGACCGTGTGTGCCAGCCTTGTGAGCCAGCTGGTTTACACGTCACCACGAGACTGCGCCGTTCCCACTTCGAGACTGTTGATCTGCCCCTCAGTCGTGCCTGATGATGACAGCAGAGCAGCTGGCTCACAAGGCTGCCGTGTAGTAGTAGTAGACCGTGTGTGCCAGCCTTGTGAGCCAGCTGGTTTACACGTCACCACGAGACTGCGCCGTTACCTTTTCGAGACTGTTGATCTGCCCCTCAGTCGTGCCTGATGATGGCAGCAGAGCAGCTGGCTCACAAGGCTGGCCGTGTAGTAGTAGTAGCCCGTGTGTGCCAGCCTTGTGAGCCAGCTGGTTTACACGTCACCACGAGACTGCGCCGTTACCACTTCGAGACTGTTGATCTGCCCCTCAGTCGTGCCTGATGATGACAGCAGAGCAGCTGGCTCACAAGGCTGACCGTGTAGTAGTAGTAGACCGTGTGTGCCAGCCTTGTGAGCCAGCTGGTTTACACGTCACCACAAGACTGCGCCGTTACCACCTCGAGACTGTTGATCTGCCCCTCAGTCGTGCCTGATGATGACAGTAGAGCAGCTGGCTCACAAGGCTGGCCGTGTAGTAGTAGTAGACCGTGTGTGCCAGCCTTGTGAGCCAGCTGGTTTACACGTCACCACGAGACTGCGCCGTTACCACCACGAGACTGTTGATCTGCCCCTCAGTCGTGCCTGATGATGACAGCAGAGCAGCTGGCTCACAAGGCTGGCCGTGTAGTAGTAGTAGACCGTGTGTGCCAGCCTTGTGAGCCAGCTGGTTTACACGTCACCACGAGACTGCGCCGTTACCACCACGAGACTGTTGATCTGCCCCTCAGTCGTGCCTGATGATGACAGTAGAGCAGCTGGCTCACAAGGCTGGCCGTGTAGTAGTAGTAGACCGTGTGTGCCAGCCTTGTGAGCCAGCTGGTTTACACGTCACCACGAGACTGCGCCGTTACCACTTCGAGACTGTTGATCTGCCCCTCAGTCGTGCCTGATGATGACAGCAGAGCAGCTGGCTCACAAGGCTGCCGTGTAGTAGTAGTAGACCGTGTGTGCCAGCCTTGTGAGCCAGCTGGTTTACACGTCACCACGAGACTGCGCCGTAACCACCACGAGACTGTTGATCTGCCCCTCAGTCGTGCCTGATGATGACAGCAGAGCAGCTGGCTCACAAGGCTGGCCGTGTAGTAGTAGTAGACCGTGTGTGCCAGCCTTGTGAGCCAGCTGGTTTACACGTCACCACGAGACTGTTGATCTGCCCCTCAGTCGTGCCTGATGATGACATCAGAGCAGCTGGCTCACAAGGCTGGCCGTGTAGTAGTAGACCGTGTGTGCCAGCCTTGTGAGCCAGCTGGTTAACACGTCACCACGAGACTGCGCCGTTACCACTTCGAGACCGTTGATCTGCCCCTCAGTCGTGCCTGATGATGACAGCAAAGCAGCTGGCTCACAAAGCTGGCCGTGTAGTAGTAGTAGACCGTGAGTGCCAGCCTTGTGAGCCAGCTGGTTTACACGTCACCACGAGACTGCGCCGTTACCACATCGAGACTGTTGATCTGCCCCTCAGTCGTGCCTGATGATGACAGTAGAGCAGCTGGCTCACAAGGCTGGCACACACGGTCTACTACTACTACACGGCCAGCCTTGTGAGCCAGCTGCTCTACTGTCATCATCAGGCACGACTGAGGGGCAGATCAACAGTCTCGAGGTGGAAGCTGGCTCACAAGGCTGGCCGTGTAGTAGTAGTAGACCGTGTGTGCCAGCCTTGTGAGCCAGCTGGTTTACACGTCACCACGAGACTGCGCCGTTACCACCTCGAGACTGTTGATCTGCCCCTCAGTCGTGCCTGATGATGACAGCAGAGCAGCTGGCTCACAAGGCTGGCCGTGTAGTAGTAGTAGACCGTGTGTGCCAGCCTTGTGAGCCAGCTGGTTTACAAGTCACCACGAGACTGCGCCGTTACCACCTCGAGACTGTTGATCTGCCCCTCAGTCGTGCCTGATGATGACAGTAGAGCAGCTGGCTCACAAGGCTGGCCGTGTAGTAGTAGTAGACCGTGTGTGCCAGCCTTGTGAGCCAGCTGGTTTACACGTCACCACGAGACTGCGCCGTTACCACCTCGAGACTGTTGATCTGCCCCTCAGTCGTGCCTGATGATGACAGCAGAGCAGCTGGCTCACAAGGCTGCCGTGTAGTAGTAGTAGACCGTGTGTGCCAGCCTTGTGAGCCAGCTGGTTTACACGTCACCACGAGACTGTTGATCTGCCCCTCAGTCGTGCCTGATGATGACAGCAGAGCAGCTGGCTCACAAGGCTGGCCGTGTAGTAGTAGTAGACCGTGTGTGCCAGCCTTGTGAGCCAGCTGGTTTACACGTCACCACGAGACTGCGCCGTTACCACTTCGAGACTGTTGATCTGCCCCTCAGTCGTGCCTGTTGATGACAGCATAGCAGCTGGCTCACAAGGCTGGCCGTGTAGTAGTAGTAGACCGTGTGTGCCAGCCTTGTGAGCCAGCTGGTTTACACGTCACCAGGAGACTGTTGATCTGCCCCTTTAGTCGTGCCTGATGATGTCAGCAGAGCAGCTGGCTCACAAGGCTGGCCTTGTAGTAGTAGTAGACCGTGTGTGCCAGCCTTGTGAGCCAGCTGGTTTACACGTCACCACGAGACTGCGCCGTTACCACTTCGAGACTGTTGATCTGCCCCTCAGTCGTGCCTGATGATGACAGCAGAGCAGCTGGCTCACAAGGCTGGCCGTGTAGTAGTAGTAGACCGTGTGTGCCAGCCTTGTGAGCCAGCTGGTTTACACGACACCACGAGACTGCGCCGTTACCACTTCGAGACTGTTGATCTGCCCCTCAGTCGTGCCTGATGATGACAGCAGAGCAGCTGGCTCACAAGGCTGGCCGTGTAGTAGTAGTAGACCGTGTGTGCCAGCCTTGTGAGCCAGCTGGTTTACACGTCACCACGAGACTGCCCCGTTACCACTTCGAGACTGTTGATCTGCCCCTCAGTCGTGCCTGATGATGACAGCAGAGCAGCGGGCCACAAGGCTGGCCGTGTAGTAGTAGTAGACCGTGTGTGCCAGCCTTGTGAGCCAGCTGGTTTACACGTCACCACGAGACTGCGCCGTTACCACTTCGAGACTGTTGATCTGCCCCTCAGTCGTGCCTGATGATGACAGCAGAGCAGCTGGCTCACAAGGCTGCCGTGTAGTAGTAGTAGACCGTGTGTGCCAGCCTTGTGAGCCAGCTGGTTTACACGTCACCACGAGACTGCGCCGTTACCACCTCGAGACTGTTGATCTGCCCCTCAGTCGTGCCTGATGATGACAGCAGAGCAGCTGGCTCACAAGGCTGGCCGTGTAGTAGTAGTAGACCGTGTGTGCCAGCCTTGTGAGCCAGCTGGTTTACACGTCACCACGAGACTGCGCCGTTACCACCACGAGACTGTTGATCTGCCCCTCAGTCGTGCCTGATGATGACAGTAGAGCAGCTGGCTCACAAGGCTGGCCGTGTAGTAGTAGTAGACCGTGTGTGCCAGCCTTGTGAGCCAGCTGGTTTACACGTCACCACGAGACTGCGCCGTTACCACTTCGAGACTGTTGATCTGCCCCTCAGTCGTGCCTGATGATGACAGCAGAGCAGCTGGCTCACAAGGCTGCCGTGTAGTAGTAGTAGACCGTGTGTTCCAGCCTTGTGAGCCAGCTGGTTTACACGTCACCACGAGACTGCGCCGTAACCACCACGAGACTGTTGATCTGCCCCTCAGTCGTGCCTGATGATGACAGCAGAGCAGCTGGCTCACAAGGCTGGCCGTGTAGTAGTAGTAGACCGTGTGTGCCAGCCTTGTGAGCCAGCTGGTTTACACGTCACCACGAGACTGTTGATCTGCCCCTCAGTCGTGCCTGATGATGACATCAGAGCAGCTGGCTCACAAGGCTGGCCGTGTAGTAGTAGACCGTGTGTGCCAGCCTTGTGAGCCAGCTGGTTAACACGTCACCACGAGACTGCGCCGTTACCACTTCGAGACTGTTGATCTGCCCCTCAGTCGTGCCTGATGATGACAGCAGAGCAGCTGGCTCACAAGGCTGGCCGTGTAGTAGTAGACCGTGTGTGCCAGCCTCGTGAGCCAGCTGGTTTACACGTCACCACAAGACTGCGCCGTTACCACTTCGAGACTGTTGATCTGCCCCTCAGTCGTGCCTGATGATGACAGCAGAGCAGCTGGCTCACAAGGCTGGCCGTGTAGTAGTAGTAGACCGTGTGTGCCAGCCTTGTGAGCCAGCTGGTTTACACGTCACTATGAGACTGCGCCGTTACCACTTCGAGACTGTTGATCTGCCCCTCAGTCGTGCCTGATGATGACAGCAGACCAGCTGGCTCACAAGGCTGGCCGTGTAGTAGTAGTAGACCGTGTGTGCCAGCCTTGTGAGCCAGCTGGTTTACACGTTACCACGAGACTGCGCCGTTACCACTTCGAGACTGTTGATCTGCCCCTCAGTCGTGCCTGATGATGACAGCAGAGCAGCTGGCTCACAAGGCTGGCCGTGTAGTAGTAGTAGACCGTGTGTGCCAGCCTTGTGAGCCAGCTGGTTTACACGTCACCACGAGACTGCCCCGTTACCACTTCGAGACTGTTGATCTGCCCCTCAGTCGTGCCTGATGATGACAGCAGAGCAGCGGGCCACAAGGCTGGCCGTGTAGTAGTAGTAGACCGTGTGTGCCAGCCTTGTGAGCCAGCTGGTTTACACGTCACCACGAGACTGCGCCGTTACCACTTCGAGACTGTTGATCTGCCCCTCAGTCGTGCCTGATGATGACAGCACACCAGCTGGCTCACAAGGCTGGCCGTGTAGTAGTAGTAGACTGTGTGTGCCAGTCTTGTGAGCCAGCTGGTTTACACGTCACCACGAGAATGCGCCGTTACCACTTCGAGACTGTTGATCTGCCCCTCAGTCGTGCCTGATGATGACAGCAGAGCAGCTGGCTCACAAGGCTGGCCGTGTAGTAGTAGTAGACCGTGTGTGCCAGCCTTGTGAGCCAGCTGGTTTACACGTCACCACGAGACTGCGCCGTTACCACTTCGAGACTGTTGATCTGCCCCTCAGTCGTGCCTGATGATGACAGCACACCAGCTGGCTCACAAGGCTGGCCGTGTAGTAGTAGTAGACTGTGTGTGCCAGCCTTGTGAGCCAGCTGGTTTACACGTAACCACGAGACTGCGCCGTTACCACTTCGAGACTGTTGATCTGCCCCTCAGTCGTGCCTGATGATGACAGCACATCAGCTGGCTCACAAGGCTGGCCGTGTAGTAGTAGTAGACTCTGTGTGCCAGCCTTGTGAGCCAGCTGGTTCACACGTCACCACGAGACTGCGCCGTTACCACTTCGAGACTGTTGATCTGCCCCTCAGTCGTGCCTGATGATGACAGCACACCAGCTGGCTCACAAGGCTGGCCGTTTAGTAGTAGTTGACTGTGTGTGCCAGCCTTGTGAGCCAGCTGGTTTACACGTCACCACGAGACTGCGCCGTTACCACTTCGAGACTGTTGATCTGCCCCTCAGTCGTGCCTGATGATAACAGCAGAGCAGCTGGCTCACAAGGCTGGCCGTGTAGTAGTAGTAGACCGTGTGTGCCAGCCTTGTGAGCCAGCTGGTTTACACGTCACCACGAGACTGCGCCGTTACCACTTCGAGACTGTTGATCTACCCCTCAGTCGTGCCTGATGATGACAGCAGACCAGCTGGCTCACAAGGCTGGCCGTGTAGTAGTAGAAGACCGTGTGTGCCAGCCTTGTGAGCCAGCTGGTTTACACGTCACCACGAGACTGCGCCGTTACCACTTCGAGACTGTTGATCTGCCCCTCAGTCGTGCCTGATGATGACAGCAGAGCAGCTGGCTCACAAGGCTGGCCGTGTAGTAGTAGTAGACCATGTGTGCCAGCCTTGTGAGCCAGCTAGTTCACACGTCACCACGAGACTGTAGATCTGCCCCTCAGTCGTGCCTGATGATGACAGCAGAGCAGCTGGCTCACCAGGCTGGCCGTGTAGTATAAGTAGACCGTGTGTCCCAGCCTTGTGAGCCAGCTGGTTTACACGTCACCACGAGACTGCGCCGTAACCACCTCGAGACTGTTGATCTGCCCCTCAGTCGTGCCTGATGATGACAGCAGAGCAGCTGGCTCACAAGGCTGGCCGTGTAGATGTAGTAGACCGTGTGTGCCAGCCTTGTGAGCCAGCTGGTTTACACGTCACCACGAGACTGTTGATCTGCCCCTCAGTCGTGCCTGATGATGACAGCAGAGCAGCTGGCTCACAAGGCTGGCCGTGTAGTAGTAGTAGACCGTGTGTGCCAGCCTTGTGAGCCAGCTTGTTTACACGTCACCACGAGACTGCGCCGTTACCACTTCGAGACTGTTGATCTGCCCCTTAGTCGTGCCTGATGATGACAGCAGAGCAGCTGGCTCACAAGGCTGGCCGTGTAGATGTAGTAGACCGTGTGTGCCAGCCTTGTGAGCCAGCTGGTTTGCACGTCACCACGAGACTGTTGATCTGCCCCTCAGTCGTGCCTGATGATGACAGCAGAGCAGCTGGCTCACAAGGCTGGCCGTGTAGTAGTAGTAGACCGTGTGTGCCGGCCTTGTGAGCCAGCTGGTTTACACGTCACCACGAGACTGTTGATCTGCCCCTCAGTCGTGCCTGATGATGACAGCAGAGCAGCTGGCTCACAAGGCTGGCCGTGTAGTTGTAGTAGACCGTGTGTGCCAGCCTTGTGAGCCAGCTGGTTTACACGTCACCACGAGACTGTTGATCTGCCCCTCAGTCGTGCCTGAAGATGACAGCAGAGCAGCTGGCTCACAAGGCTGGCCGTGTAGTAGTAGTAGACCGTGTGTGCCAGCCTTGTGAGCCAGCTGGTTGACACGTCACCACGAGACTGTTGATCTGCCCCTCAATCGTGCCTGATGATGACAGCAGAGCAGCTGGCTCACAAGGCTGGCCGTGTAGTAGTAGTAGACCGTGTGTGCCGGCCTTGTGAGCCAGCTGGTTTACACGTCACCACGAGACTGTTGATCTGCCCCTCAGTCGTGCCTGATGATGACAGCACACCAGCTGGCTCACAAGGCTGGCCGTGTAGTAGTAGTAGACCGTGTGTGCCAGCCTTGTGAGCCAGCTGGTTTACACGTCACCACGAGACTGCGCCGTTACCACTTCGAGACCGTTGATCTGCCCCTCAGTCGTGCCTGATGATGACAGCAAAGCAGCTGGCTCACAAGGCTGGCCGTGTAGTAGTAGTAGACCGTGTGTGCCAGCCTTGTGAGCCAGCTGGTTTACACGTCACCACGAGACTGCGCCGTTACCACCTCGAGACTGTTGATCTGCCCCTCAGTCGTGCCTGATGATGACAGTAGAGCAGCTGGCTCACAAGGCTGGCCGTGTAGTAGTAGTAGACCGTGTGTGCCAGCCTTGTGAGCCAGCTGGTTTACACGTCACCACGAGACTGCGCCGTTACCACTTCGAGACCGTTGATCTGCCCCTCAGTCGTGCCTGATGATGACAGCAAAGCAGCTGGCTCACAAGGCTGGCCGTGTAGTAGTAGTAGACCGTGTGTGCCAGCCTTGTGAGCCAGCTGGTTTACACGTCACCACGAGACTGCGCCGTTACCACCTCGAGACTGTTGATCTGCCCCTCAGTCGTGCCTGATGATGACAGTAGAGCAGCTGGCTCACAAGGCTGGCCGTGTAGTAGTAGTAGACCGTGTGTGCCAGCCTTGTGAGCCAGCTGGTTTACACGTCACCACAAGACTGCGCCGTTACCACCTCGAGACTGTTGATCTGCCCCTCAGTCGTGCCTGATGATGACAGCAGAGCAGCTGGCTCACAAGGCTGGCCGTGTAGTAGTAGTAGACCGTGTGTGCCAGCCTTGTGAGCCAGCTGGTTTACACGTCACCACGAGACTGCGCCGTTACCACTTCGAGACTGTTGATCTGCCCCTCAGTCGTGCCTGATGATGACAGCTGAGCAGCTGGCTCACAAGGCTGCCGTGTAGTAGTAGTAGACCGTGTGTGCCAGCCTTGTGAGCCAGCTGGTTTACACGTCACCACGAGACTGCGCCGTTACCACTTCGAGACGTTTGATCTGCCCCTCAGTCGTGCCTGATGATGACAGCAGAGCAGCTGGCTCACAAGGCTGCCGTGTAGTAGTAGTAGACCGTGTGTGCCAGCCTTGTGAGCCAGCTGGTTTACACGTCACCACGAGACTGCGCCGTTACCACCTCGAGACTGTTGATCTGCCCCTCAGTCGTGCCTGATGATGACAGTAGAGCAGCTGGCTCACAAGGCTGGCCGTGTAGTAGTAGTAGACCGTGTGTGCCAGCCTTGTGAGCCAGCTGGTTTACACGTCACCACGAGACTGCGCCGTTACCACTTCGAGACTGTTGATCTGCCCCTCAGTCGTGCCTGATGATGACAGCAGAGCAGCTGGCTCACAAGGCTGGCTGTGTAGTAGTAGTAGACCGTGTGTGCCAGCCTTGTGAGCCAGCTGGTTTACACGTCACCACGAGACTGCGCCGTTACCACTTCGAGACTGTTGATCTGCCCCTCAGTCGTGCCTGATGATGACAGCACACCAGCTGGCTCACAAGTCTGGCCGTGTAGTAGTAGTAGACTGTGTGTGCCAGCCTTGTGAGCCAGCTGGTTTACACGTCACCACGAGACTGCGCCGTTACCACTTCGAGACTGTTGATCTGCCCCTCAGTCGTGCCTGATGATGACAGCACACCAGCTGGCTCACAAGGCTGGCCGTTTAGTAGTAGTAGACCGTGTGTGCCAGCCTTGTGAGCCAGCTGGTTTACACGTCACCACGAGACTGCGCCGTTACCACTTCGAGACTGTTGATCTGCCCCTCAGTCGTGCCTGATGATGACAGCAGAGCAGCTGGCTCACAAGGCTGGCCGTGTAGTAGTAGTAGACCGTGTGTGCCAGCCTTGTGAGCCAGCTGGTTTACACGTCACCACGAGACTGCGCCGTTACCACTTCGAGACTGTTGATCTACCCCTCAGTCGTGCCTGATGATGACAGCAGACCAGCTGGCTCACAAGGCTGGCCGTGTAGTAGTAGTAGACCGTGTGTGCCAGCCTTGTGAGCCAGCTGGTTTACACGTCACCACGAGACTGCGCCGTTACCACTTCGAGACTGTTGATCTGCCCCTCAGTCGTGCCTGATGATGACAGCAGAGCAGCTGGCTCACAAGGCTGGCCGTGTAGTAGTAGTAGACCGTGTGTGCCAGCCTTGTGAGCCAGCTGGTTCACAAGTCACCACGAGACTGTAGATCTGCCCCTCAGTCGTGCCTGATGATGACAGCAGAGCAGCTGGCTCACCAGGCTGGCCGTGTAGTAGTAGTAGACCGTGTGTCCCAGCCTTGTGAGCCAGCTGGTTTACACGTCACCACGAGACTGCGCCGTAACCACCTCGAGACTGTTGATCTGCCCCTCAGTCGTGCCTGATGATGACAGCAGAGCAGCTGGCTCACAAGGCTGGCCGTGTAGATGTAGTAGACCGTGTGTGCCAGCCTTGTGAGCCAGCTGGTTTACACGTCACCACGAGACTGCGCCGTTACCACTTCGAGACTGTTGATCTGCCCCTCAGTCGTGCCTGATGATGACAGCAGAGCAGCTGGCTCACAAGGCTGGCCGTGTAGTAGTAGTAGACCGTGTGTGCCAGCCTTGTGAGCCAGCTGGTTTACACGTCACCACGAGACTGCGCCGTTACCACCTCGAGACTGTTGATCTGCCCCTCAGTCGTGCCTGATGATGACAGCAAACCAGCTGGCCCACAAGGCTGACCGTGTAGTAGTAGTAGACCGTGTGTGCCAGCCTTGTGAGCCAGATGGTTTACACGTCACCACGAGACTGCGCCGTTACCATTTCGAGACTGTTGATCTGCCCCTCAGTCGTGCCTGATGATGACAGCAGAGCAGCTGGCTCACAAGGCTGGCCGTGTGGTAGTAGTAGACCGTGTGTGCCAGCCTTGTGAGCCAGCTGGTTTACACGTCACCACGAGACTGCGCCGTTACCACCTCGAGACTGTTGATCTTCCCCTTAGTCGTGCCTGATGATGACAGCAGAGCAGCTGGCTCACAAGGCTGGACCTGTAGTAGTAGTAGACCGTGTGTGCCAGCCTTGTGAGCCAGCTGGTTTACACGTCACCACGAGACTGTGCCGTTACCACTTCGAGACTGTTAATCTGCCCCTCAGTCGTGCCTGATGATGACAGCAGACCAGCTGGCTCACAAGGCTGGCCGTGTAGTAGTAGTAGACCGTGTGTGCCGGCCTTGTGAGCCAGCTGGTTTACACGTCACCACGAGACTGTTGATCTGCCCCTCAGTCGTGCCTGATGATGACAGCAGAGCAGCTGGCTCACAAGGCTGGCCGTGTAGTAGTAGTAGACCGTGTGTGCCAGCCTTGTGAGCCAGCTGGTTTACACGTCACCACGAGACTGTTGATCTGTCTCTCAGTCGTGCCTGATGATGACAGCAGAGCAGCTGGCTCACAAGGCTGGCCGTGTAGTAGTAGTAGACCGTGTGTGCCAGCCTTGTGAGCCAGCTGGTTTACACGTCACCACGAGACTGCGCCGTTACCACTTCGAGACTGTTGATCTGCCCCTCAGTCGTGCCTGATGATGACAGCAGAGCAGCTGGCTCACAAGGCTGGCCGTGTAGTAGTAGTAGACCGTGTGTGCCGGCCTTGTGAGCCAGCTGGTTTACACGTCACCACGAGACTGTTGATCTGCCCCTCAGTCATGCCTGATGATGACAGCAGAGCAGCTGGCTCACAAGGCTGGCCGTGTAGTAGTAGTAGACCGTGTGTGCCAGCCTTGTGAGCCAGCTGGTTTACACGTCACCACGAGACTGTATATCTGCCCCTCAGTCGTGCCTGATGATGACAGCACACCAGCTGGCTCACAAGGCTGGCCGTGTAGTAGTAGTAGACCGTGTGTGCCAGCCTTGTGAGCCAGCTGGTTTACACGTCACCACGAGACTGCGCCGTTACCACCTCGAGACTGTTGATCTGCCCCTCAGTCGTGCCTGATTATGTCAGCAAAGCAGCTGGCTCACAAGGCTGGCCGTGTAGTAGTAGTAGACCGTGTGTGCCAGCCTTGTGAGCCAGCTGGTTTACACGTCACCACGAGACTGCGCCGTTACCACCTCGAGACTGTTGATCTGCCCCTCAGTCGTGCCTGATGATGACAGTAGAGCAGCTGGCTCACAAGGCTGGCCGTGTAGTAGTAGTAGACCGTGTGTGCCAGCCTTGTGAGCCAGCTGGTTTACACGTCACCACGAGACTGCGCCGTTACCACCTTGAGACTGTTGATCTGCCCCTCAGTCGTGCCTGATGATGACAGCAGAGCAGCTGGCTCACAAGGCTGGCCGTGTAGTAGTAGTAGACTGTGTGTGCCAGCCTTGTGAGCCAGCTGGTTTACACGTCACTACGAGACTGCGCCATTTCCACTTCGAGACTGTTGATCTGCCCCTCAGTCGTGCCTGATGATGACAGCAGAGCAGCTGGCTCACAAGGCTGCCGTGTTGTAGTAGTAGACCGTGTGTGCCAGCCTTGTGAGCCAGCTGGTTCACACGTCACCACGAGACTGTAGATCTGCCCCTTAGTCGTGCCTGATGATGACAGCACACCAGCTGGCTCACAAGGCTGGCCGTCTAGTAGTAGTAGACTGTGTGTGCCAGCCTTGTGAGCCAGCTGGTTTACACGTCACTACGAGACTGCGCCGTTACCACTTCGAGACTGTTGATCTGCCCCTCAGTCGTGCCTGATGATGACAGCACACCAGCTGGCTCACAAGGCTGGCCGTGTAGTAGTAGTAGACTGTGTGTGCCAGCCTTGTGAGCCAGCTGGTTTACACGTCACCACGAGACTGCGCCGTTACCACTTCGAGACTGTTGATCTGCCCCTCAGTCGTGCCTGATGATGACAGCACACCAGCTGGCTCACAAGGCTGGCCGTTTAGTAGTAGTAGACCGTGTGTGCCAGCCTTGTGAGCCAGCTGGTTTACACGTCACCACGAGACTGCGCCGTTACCACTTCGAGACTGTTGATCTGCCCCTCAGTCGTGCCTGATGATGACAGCAGAGCAGCTGGCTCACAAGGCTGGCCGTGTAGTAGTAGTAGACCGTGTGTGCCAGCCTTGTGAGCCAGCTGGTTCACACGTCACCACGAGACTGTAGATCTGCCCCTTAGTCGTGCCTGATGATGACAGCAGAGCAGCTGGCTCACCAGGCTGGCCGTGTAGTAGTAGTAGACCGTGTGTCCCAACCTTGTGAGCCAGCTGGTTCACACGTCACCACGAGGTTGCGCCGTAACCACTTTGAGACTGTTGATCTGCCCCTCAGTCGTGCCTGATGATGACAGCAGAGCAGCTGGCTCACAAGGCTGGCCGTGTAGATGTAGTAGACCGTGTGTGCCAGCCTTGTGAGCCAGCTGGTTTACACGTCACCACGAGACTGTTGATCTGCCCCTCAGTCGTGCCTGATGATGACAGCAGAGCAGCTGGCTCACAAGGCTGGCCGTGTAGTAGTAGTAGACCGTGTGTGCCAGCCTTGTGAGCCAGCTGGTTTACACGTCACCACGAGACTGCGCCGTTACCACTTCGAGACTGTTGATCTGCCCCTCAGTCGTGCCTGATGATGACAGCAGAGCAGCTGGCTCACAAGGCTGGCCGTGTAGTAGTAGTAGACCGTGTGTGCCAGCCTTGTGAGCCAGCTGGTTTACACGTCACCACGAGACTGTTGATCTGCCCCTCAGTCGTGCCTGATGATGACAGCACACCAGCTGGCTCACAAGGCTGGCCGTGTAGTAGTAGTAGACCGTGTGTGCCAGCCTTGTGAGCCAGCTGGTTTACACGTCACCACGAGACTGCGCCGTTACCACTTCGAGACCGTTGATCTGCCCCTCAGTCGTGCCTGATGATGACAGCATAGCAGCTGGCTCACAAGGCTGGCCGTGTAGTAGTAGTAGACCGTGTGTGCCAGCCTTGTGAGCCAGCTGGTTTACACGTCACCACGAGACTGCGCCGTTACCACCTCGAGACTGTTGATCTGCCCCTCAGTCGTGCCTGATGATGACAGTAGAGCAGCTGGCTCACAAGGCTGGCCGTGTAGTAGTAGTAGACCGTGTGTGCCAGCCTTGTGAGCCAGCTGGTTTACACGTCACCACGAGACTGCGCCGTTACCACCTCGAGACTGTTGATCCGCCCCTCAGTCGTGCCTGATGATGACAGCAGAGCAGCTGGCTCACAAGGCTGGCCGTGTAGTAGTAGTAGACCGTGTGTGCCAGCCTTGTGAGCCAGCTGGTTTACACATCACCACGAGACTGCGCCGTTACCACTTCGAGACTGTTGATCTGCCCCTCAGTCGTGCCTGATGATGACAGCAGAGCAGCTGGCTCACAAGGCTGCCGTGTAGTAGTAGTAGACCGTGTGTGCCAGCCTTGTGAGCCAGCTGGTTTACACGTCACCACGAGACTGCGCCGTTACCACCTCGAGACTGTTGATCTGCCCCTCAGTCGTGCCTGATGATGACAGTAGAGCAGCTGGCTCACAAGGCTGGCCGTGTAGTAGTAGTAGACCGTGTGTGCCAGCCTTGTGAGCCAGCTGGTTTACACGTCACCACGAGACTGCGCCGTTACCACCACGAGACTGTTGATCTGCCCCTCAGTCGTGCCTGATGATGACAGCAGAGCAGCTGGCTCACAAGGCTGGCCGTGTAGTAGTAGTAGACCGTGTGTGCCAGCCTTGTGTGCCAGCTGGTTTACACGTCACCACGAGACTGCGCCGTTACCACCACGAGACTGTTGATCTGCCCCTCAGTCGTGCCTGATGATGACAGCAGAGCAGCTGGCTCACAAGGCTGGCCGTGTAGTAGTAGTAGACCGTGTGTGCCAGCCTTGTGAGCCAGCTGGTTTACACGTCACCACGAGACTGCGCCGTTACCACCACGAGACTGTTGATCTGCCCCTCAGTCGTGCCTGATGATGACAGCAGAGCAGCTGGCTCACAAGGCTGGCCGTGTAGTAGTAGTAGACCGTGTGTGCCAGCCTTGTGTGCCAGCTGGTTTACACGTCACCACGAGACTGCGCCGTTACCACCACGAGACTGTTGATCTGCCCCTCAGTCGTGCCTGATGATGACAGCAGAGCAGCTGGCTCACAAGGCTGGCCGTGTAGTAGTAGTAGACCGTGTGTGCCAGCCTTGTGAGCCAGCTGGTTTACACGTCACCACGAGACTGCCCCGTTACCACTTCGAGACTGTTGATCTGCCCCTCAGTCGTGCCTGATGATGACAGCAGAGCAGCGGGCCACAAGGCTGGCCGTGTAGTAGTAGTAGACCGTGTGTGCCAGCCTTGTGAGCCAGCTGGTTTACACGTCACCACGAGACTGCGCCGTTACCACTTCGAGACTGTTGATCTGCCCCTCAGTCGTGCCTGATGATGACAACACACCAGCTGGCTTACAAGGCTGGCCGTGTAGTTGTAGTAGACTGTGTGTGCCAGCCTTGTGAGCCAGCTGGTTTACACGTCACCACGAGACTGCGCCGTTACCACTTCGAGACTGTTGATCTGCCCCTCAGTCGTGCCTGATGATGACAGCAGAGCAGCTGGCTCACAAGGCTGGCCGTGTAGTAGTAGTAGACCGTGTGTGCCAGCCTTGTGAGCCAGCTGGTTTACACGTCACCACGAGACTGCGCCGTTACCACTTCGAGACTGTTGATCTGCCCCTCAGTCGTGCCTGATGATGACAGCACACCAGCTGGCTCACAAGGCTGGCCGTGTAGTAGTAGTAGACTGTGTGTGCCAGCCTTGTGAGCCAGCTGGTTTACACGTCACCACGAGACTGCGCCGTTACCACTTCGAGACTGTTGATCTGCCCCTCAGTCGTGCCTGATGATGACAGCACACCAGCTGGCTCACAAGGCTGGCCGTGTAGTAGTAGTAGACTGTGTGTGCCAGCCTTGTGAGCCAGCTGGTTTACACGTCACCACGAGACTGCGCCGTTACCACTTCGAGACTGTTGATCTGCCCCTCAGTCGTGCCTGATGATGACAGCACACCAGCTGGCTCACAAGGCTGGCCGTTTAGTAGTAGTAGACCGTGTATGCCAGCCTTGTGAGCCAGCTGGTTTACACGTCACCACGAGACTGCGCCGTTACCACTTCGAGACTGTTGATCTGCCCCTCAGTCGTGCCTGATGATGACAGCAGAGCAGCTGGCTCACAAGGCTGGCCGTGTAGTAGTAGTAGACCGTGTGTGCCAGCCTTGTGAGCCAGCTGGTTTACACGTCACCACGAGACTGTTGATCTGCCCCTCAGTCGTGCCTGATGATGACAGCAGAGCAGCTGGCTCACAAGGCTGGCCGTGTAGTAGTAGTAGACCGTGTGTGCCAGCCTTGTGAGCCAGCTGGTTTACACGTCACCACGAGACTGCGCCGTTACCACTTCGAGACTGTTGATCTGCCCCTCAGTCGTGCCTGATGATGACAGCAGAGCAGCTGGCTCACAAGGCTAGCCGTGTAGTAGTAGTAGACCGTGTGTGCCAGCCTTGTGAGCCAGCTGGTTCACACGTCACCACGAGACTGTTGATCTGCCCCTCAGTCGTGCCTGATGATGACAGCAGAGCAGCTGGCTCACAAGGCTAGCCGTGTAGTAGTAGTAGACCGTGTGTGCCAGCCTTGTGAGCCAGCTGGTTTACACGTCACCACGAGACTGTTGATCTGCCCCTCAGTCGTGCCTGATGATGACAGCAGAGCAGCTGGCTCACAAGGCTGGCCGTGTAGTAGTAGTAGACCGTGTGTGCCAGCCTTGTGAGCTAGCTGGTTTACATGTCACCACGAGACTGCGCCGTTACCACCACGAGACTGTTGATCTGCCCCTCAGTCGTGCCTGATGATGACAGCAGAGTAGCTGGCTCACAAGCCTGGCCGTGTAGTAGTAGTAGACCGTGTGTGCCAGCCTTGTGAGCCAGCTGGTTTACACGTCACCACGAGACTGCGCCGTTACCACTTCGAGACTGTTGATCTGCCCCTCAGTCGTGCCTGATGATGACAGCAGAGTAGCTGGCTCACAAGGCTGGCCGTGTAGTAGTAGTAGACCGTGTGTGCCAGCCTTGTGAGCCAGCTGGTTTACACGTCACCACGAGACTGCGCCGTTACCACTTCGAGACTGTTGATCTGCCCCTCAGTCGTGCCTGATGATGACAGCAGAGCAGCTGGCTCACAAGGCTGGCCGTGTAGTAGTAGTAGACCGTGTGTGCCAGCCTTGTGAGCCAGCTGGTTTACACGTCACCACGAGACTGCGCCGTTACCACTTCGAGACTGTTGATCTGCCCCTCAGTCGTGCCTGATGATGACAGCAGAGCAGCTGTCGAAATATTGCGTGACGTGATGTTGAACAACATCAAGAATATTTTAACTGTGTAAGTCCTACAGTGTTTTTATTACTATAAGCAGATAAGTTAGATAACGTGGGGGAAAAAGCTGTCAGTACCTTTGGCGTATTGTTATTTGTTGGAGATTAAACCACACTTTTTATATTTTGTAAATGTGTTCATTGCAAATTAATGTCATCAGTAGCGCATCCTGGAATTCGAAAAGGGGGAATTTAATCAGTGGTATAGAGAAATCGACCCATAAGTATGGTTGTTCGGGGGGCTGGCCACAAGATTTTTTCTTCTCGTCGCGGTGGTAGTTTTAGTGGGAATCTGTGCGATTTAGAGCGGCCAACTAAAAAATTACAAAAATTGCTAACAATACATTTTGTCTTAAGCCCACCAATAAAAGGAACTGAAACACTCGTTTAGCTTCAATGATCTATAATAAATGATTAAAGGTGTTTGTTTTTCGCAAACAGCGATAAAGCGAAATCATAAATCCATAAACCATTGTTTCAATTGAAAAAAAAAACAGATGTTTATGAGTTGGGTATAGAGGTTTCGAATCTGTCTGCGAAATAAAGTCGAAATTTACGTAAACAGCGAAATTTCTGCGTATTTGCGAAATAAAGACGAATTTACCTTGATTGGGCAAAATTATGCTTTTTATTAGTAATTTTCAAGAAATTTAAAAAGGTGTTAGTAGTTTGTTGATAAAAAAAAGCGTTCACATAAATTTGTCTTTGCCCGAGCGTGCTTCATCGCTCGAACCAATCCCAATACGACCCAATACCGACCAAGTGAATAGTCTAGAAATAAACTAGTAGGCTTAGTCGTCGCGGTAAGCCAGACCCTTTGGTCTAGGCATAGTTATTATATAGTTACATCTAGGCATAGTTATTATATAGTTACCTGATGCCAGCATAGCTAAAAGTGACAACAGTTATGCTTGAACAACAACAAGTTGTATGTATAGTCCTCCCAACGAAACTATTCTCATGCTTTCATCACAGGCCATGTCCAGAATGGCAACTAGTACAACTTGTCATTCCTCCGTGTGCTTGATGGAAGTGGAAGATTGCGTCGGATTGTTCTCAGTTCGTGAGTTGGCCAACTTGTCCGATGTTGATAATTGGTTATTTTCTCATTTGTGCAAGTTGCTATTAATAATATTACACGATGAATATTTTTAAAAATTAAATACAAATATAAGTTTGTAGTAACAAAACCAATAAGTCATGTTTGATAATTGAAAATAGTTCACGGGAACCCAGCCATTCACAGCTTTCGATACCAAGAAATGGCGGAAACGCCGGTGTTTAAACGACTTTATTTCATAAAACTAAAGTAGGACGGACTATACATTTACAGTTTAGACCTACCTCTAGAACACAGTGAAATATTAGAATAAATACTTGCTGTGAGTAGTTACTCTATGGATCTAAGTAAAGTGTGAATTTTTATCCATTTTGACAGGTTCAATAAAAACAAAAGACTACCAATGTTGCTCACAGCTTGCTGTATTTTGATAGTTCCAGTGAAATTTTTCGAATTCTCGAACTCTCATTGGCTACACAACAAGGTCAACTTGATCTCCGCCTAGCGGAGGCTCGTCGAACTCCCGAGTTCGACGAGTGCAGAGCTGCTAATTTCGTCGTGCGCCATCTTAGTATTCGGCAATAGTGCGCGAATGAACACAGGCAGTAAACCGTCCGCGGAAGTTTACTTCGAGGGCTCAGGGGTTATGACGAAAGCATGAGAATAGTTTCGTTGGGAGGACTATAGGCATGTGTGTGTATACATGGTATAATCTCAGTTGTGTCAATAATAAATGATGTGATGTCACAGTCACATAGATATCAGTGATATCACATAATTATAAACAGATCAGTTATTCATTAAAAATTTGCAACTTAATATTTTCTATTAAGGCAAAATGGGCTGAAAAAATAGCATCGAAATAACATCGAAATTTTAAAATCATTGAGCTAAATTTTGGAAAAAATAAAACTATTTTCTAACACCTCTTAAATGATAAATGCGTGTATTTTTAAACGAAACCAATAAATTTGGTATACACAAATTAATGTTTTCTTTTAAAGGTAAAATGTCACAATTACTAAATTATTTTTTTTAGGGATGGGTTGTCACATAGGCCCCCTCCCTCTTGGATAAACCACTGGATATATATTTCAACAATAGTTATACTACGTATTCATCGTTACAGTCTATGTGTTTCTACCCTTTAGACGATGAGGGGTCTGGTCTTACTTTGGTGTCACTATTTGTTTATAGCACACAATGAGAAATAACCGGACAATATGATAATTGCGAAAAGGCCACCGGACGTTTGGTAAGTGGTAACTTTACATATTCGTCATCAGATTCAGATCTCTCAGATGTTAGTGACGACGATCCAGAACCACTTGCCTTGCCACATTGGTGCGATTACCATCGGGTATGCATTGCAGTATGATCAACAAGCAATTCTTATGTTATCAGACAATACATTTAAACGTAACCTAATCTTATATACACATTAATGTTTCTTTGTTTGTTTGTTTCGTAACCATTCAACCGATTGCGATAAAACTTTGGTGGGTTGTGCGCGCGCACACGAAGGTTTCTGAATAAGTACAACCAGTGGTGAAAGTGGACTCAGAGAAGTGACGGAATGCACTAATGCTGTGTAAAGCAGACAAAGCGGGTATGTCAAGGGATCTGGGGGGCTGCGCCCCCTTGTTTAGCCACGCAGAGATTTTTTTAAGGTGTTTTGTCTCAAACACGTTTAAAATTATTACTTTGGAGATGAGTCTACGCTCGTAATGACGTACATTTATGCTGAAAAAGTCAAAATTGATAATAACATTGGAAAAGAAAATATAAATACGAAGTACCTACAACAAAATGTTCTACATAATTCGTCAATATGTTTACAATCGATACAAATTAGTGCCGGTATAGAATACCGTCGGTATTTTTAGTAACGGTATGCATACCGGCTCATACCGTCCCACTTTAACCACTAAGTACAACCCCACCCCCCTGAGACACCAACATGCAATATCAACAAACATTCTGGAATGGGTAAAGTACTCCAATCATGTCACCTCATTACACGGGACGAATGTACTATGGCGCACAACAAAGCATTGCAAGCGCTTCATCGTACACTGAATGATTTGAAAAGAAATGAACAGCTCTTCGGTGGCGCACTTGTTGCATTGTCTGATTCGACAAACTCTACCAGTTATACCGGTGAGTGTATTAGCTACACTGATAAACTCAATGGTTATTGCAACAGCTGCTCTTGAATTAAATGCATGCATGTCTCAAATCAACAGTTTAATGGCGAAACATACAGAAATAAGGAATTGACTTAAGACTATTTATTCGTGCACAACTACAACATGTTGCATCCGCTGAACGTTTAGCAAAACAATTATTGGATATTGATTATGGGAAAACGGCAATCGATGAATCCACACAATGAACCACATTGCCAACAAGCTTCTGTACAATCACAACAACCACGGACGAATTGATGCACAACGGTTTCCCAAATATGTAAGTACTGTTGCACGCATACCAATGATTCTGACAGATATGTATTCGAATTCAAACGTCTGCGGTCTCCGGTGCGACTCGCATTTGTAATGACTATCAACAAAGCACAGGGACAATCGCTACGACTGTGTAGAACAAATATGGGAAACCCATGGCGCTCGCACGGACAGCTGCATGTTATGTGGCCTGCTCTCGCACCGACAGCTGTATGTTATGTGGCCTGCTCTCGCACGGACAGCTGCATGTTATGTGGCCTGCTCTCGCACGGACAGCTGCATGTTATGTGGCCTGCTCTCGCACGGACAGCTGCATGTTATGTGGCCTGCTCTCGCACGGACAGCTGCATGTTATGTGGCCTGCTCTCGCACGGACAGCTGCATGTTATGTGGCCTGCTCTCGCACGGACAGCTGTATGTTATGTGGCCTGCTCTCGCACGGACAGCTGCATGTTATGTGGCCTGCTCTCGCACGGACAGCTGCATGTTATGTGGCCTGCTCTCGCACGGACAGCTGCATGTTATGTGGCCTGCTCTCGCACGGACAGCTGCATTTTATGTGGCCTGCTCTCGCACGGACAGCTGCATGTTATGTGGCCTGCTCTCGCGAAGACAGCTGCATGTTATGTGGCCTGCTCTCGCACGGACAGCTGCTTGTTATGTGGCCTGCTCTCGCACGGACACCTGCATGTTATATGGCCTGCTCTCGCACGGACAGCTGCATGTTATGTGGCCTGCTCTCGCACGGACACTGTGTGTTATGTGGCCTGCTCTCGCACGGACAGCTGCATGTTATGTGGCCTGCTCTCGCACGGACAGCTGCATGTTATGTGGCCTGCTCTCGCACAGACAGCTGCATGTTATGTGGCCTGCTCTCGCACGGACAGCTGCATGTTATGTGGCCTGCTCTCGCACTGACAGCTGTATGTTATGTGGCCTGCTCTCGCACGGACAGCTGCATGTTATGTGGCCTGCTCTCGCACAGACAGCTGCATGTTATGTGGCCTGCTCTCGCACGGACAGCTGCATGTTATATGGCCTGCTCTCGCACGGACAGCTGTATGTTATGTGGCCTGCTCTCGCACGGACAGCTGCATGTTATGTGGCCTGCTCTCGCACAGACAGCTGCATGTTATGTGGCCTGCTCTCGCATGGACAGCTGCATGCTATGTGGCCTGCTCTCGCACGGACAGCTGCATGTTATGTGGCCTGCTCTCGCACGGACACTGTGTGTTATCTGGCCTGCTCTCGCACGGACAGCTGCATGTTATGTGGCCTGCTCTCGCACAGACAGCTGCATGTTATGTGGCCTGCTCTCGCACGGACACCTGCATGTTATATGGCCTGCTCTCGCACGGACAGCTGCATGTTATGTGGCCTGCTCTCGCACGGACACTGTGTGTTATGTGGCCTGCTCTCGCACAGACAGCTGCATGCTATGTGGCCTGCTCTCGCACGGACAGCTGCATGTTATGTGGCCTGCTCTCGCACGGACACTGCATGTTATGTGGCCTGCTCTCGCACAGACAGCTGCATGTTATGTGGCCTGCTCTCGCACGGACACTGCATGTTATGTGGCCTGCTCTCGCACGGACACTGCATGTTATCTGGCCTGCTCTCGCACGGACACTGCATGTTATGTGGCCTGCTCTCGCACGGACACTGCATGTTATGTGGCCTGCTCTCGCACGGACAGCTGCATGTTATGTGGCCTGCTCTCGCACGGACAGCTGTATGTTATGTGGCCTGCTCTCGCACGGACAGCTGCATGTTATGTGGCCTGCTCTCGCACAGACAGCTGCATGTTATGTGGCCTGCTCACGCACGGACAGCTGCATGTTATGTGGCCTGCTCTCGCACGGACAGCTGCATGTTATGTGGCCTGCTCTCGCACAGACAGCTGCATGTTATGTGGCCTGCTTTTGCACGGACAGCTGCATGTTATGTGGCCTGCTCTCGCACGGACAGCTGCATGTTATGTGGCCTGCTTTCGCACGGACACTGTGTGTTATGTGGCCTGCTCTCGCACGGACAGCTGCATGTTATGTGGCCTGCTCTCGCACAGACAGCTGCATGTTATGTGGCCTGCTCTCGCATGGACAGCTGCATGCTATGTGGCCTGCTCTCGCACGGACAGCTGCATGTTATGTGGCCTGCTCTCGCACGGACACTGTGTGTTATGTGGCCTGCTCTCGCACGGACAGCTGCATGTTATGTGGCCTGCTCTCGCACTGACAGCTGTATGTTATGTGGCCTGCTCTCGCACGGACAGCTGCATGTTATGTGGCCTGCTCTCGCACAGACAGCTGCATGTTATGTGGCCTGCTCTCGCACGGACAGCTGCATGTTATGTGGCCTGCTCTCGCACGGACAGCTGTATGTTATGTGGCCTGCTCTCGCACGGACAGCTGCATGTTATGTGGCCTGCTCTCGCACAGACAGCTGCATGTTATGTGGCCTGCTCTCGCATGGACAGCTGCATGCTATGTGGCCTGCTCTCGCACGGACACCTGCATGTTATGTGGCCTGCTCTCGCACGGACACTGTGTGTTATGTGGCCTGCTCTCGCACGGACAGCTGCATGTTATGTGGCCTGCTCTCGCACAGACAGCTGCATGTTATGTGGCCTGCTCTCGCACGGACACCTGCATGTTATATGGCCTGCTCTCGCACGGACAGCTGCATGTTATGTGGCCTGCTCTCGCACAGACAGCTGCATGCTATGTGGCCTGCTCTCGCACGGACCGCTGCATGTTATGTGGCCTGCTCTCGCACAGACAGCTGCATGTTATGTGGCCTGCTCACGCACGGACACTGCATGTTATGTGGCCTGCTCTCGCACAGACAGCTGCATGTTATGTGGCCTGCTCACGCACGGACAGCTGCATGTTATGTGGCCTGCTCTCGCACGGACAGCTGTATGTTATGTGGCCTGCTCTCGCACGGACAGCTGCATGTTATGTGGCCTGCTCTCGCACAGACAGCTGCATGTTATGTGGCCTGCTCTCGCACGGACAGCTGCATGCTATGTGGCCTGCTCTCGCACGGACAGCTGCATGTTATGTGGCCTGCTTTCGCACGGACACTGTGTGTTATGTGGCCTGCTTTTGCACGGACAGCTGCATGTTATGTGGCCTGCTCTCGCACAGACAGCTGCATGTTATGTGGCCTGCTCTCGCACGGACAGCTGCATGTTATGTGGCCTGCTCTCGCACAGACAGCTGCATGTTATGTGGCCTGCTCTCGCACGGACACCTGCATGTTATATGGCCTGCTCTCGCACGGACAGCTGCATGTTATGTGGCCTGCTCTCGCACGGACACTGTGTGTTATGTGGCCTGCTCTCGCACAGACAGCTGCATGCTATGTGGCCTGCTCTCGCACGGACAGCTGCATGTTATGTGGCCTGCTCTCGCACGGACACTGCATGTTATGTGGCCTGCTCTCGCACAGACAGCTGCATGTTATGTGGCCTGCTCTCGCACGGACACTGCATGTTATGTGGCCTGCTCTCGCACGGACACTGCATGTTATCTGGCCTGCTCTCGCACGGACACTGCATGTTATGTGGCCTGCTCTCGCACGGACACTGCATGTTATGTGGCCTGCTCTCGCACAGACAGCTGCATGTTATGTGGCCTGCTCACGCACGGACAGCTGCATGTTATGTGGCCTGCTCTCGCACGGACAGCTGTATGTTATGTGGCCTGCTCTCGCACGGACAGCTGCATGTTATGTGGCCTGCTCTCGCACAGACAGCTGCATGTTATGTGGCCTGCTCTCGCACGGACAGCTGCATGCTATGTGGCCTGCTCTCGCACGGACAGCTGCATGTTATGTGGCCTGCTTTCGCACGGACACTGTGTGTTATGTGGCCTGCTCTCGCACGGACAGCTGCATGTTATGTGGCCTGCTCTCGCACAGACAGCTGCATGCTATGTTGCCTGCTCTCGCACGGACAGCTGCATGCTATGTGGTCTGCTCTCGCACGGACACTGTGTGTTATGTTGCCTGCTCTCGCACAGACAGCTGCATGTTATGTGGCCTGCTCTCGCACGGACAGCTGCATGTTATGTGGCCTGCTCTCGCACGGACACTGCATGTTATGTGGCCTGCTCTCGCACGGACAGCTGCATGTTATGTGGCCTGCTCACGCGTCGGAAAACCTTCTGATATATTTGTGTACGCACCAGATGGAAAAACAGAAATATTGTGTATCCAAACGCAATTGAACAAACATAATTAAAACACAAAAACTATCTTTCCCTCAGTGGCATTGCAGCGCATGCCGGATACTCGCTAGTCGAGTAAATTTATAGCACTTATACATCGTCCCGTATTGAAATCATTATTAAGTGTTCAAATACGTGAAGGAATAAAATAAATCCTAATAATATACAGTGCTAGGTGACCCGGCGAACTTCGTACTTACTTAGAATCAATAAATGTGGTGTTAACTTATTAGTTAAGCGAGCGAGGCGAGCGTTTCCACTTGACTCTTATGGCACTTTGTTCTGTTTTTTTTTGTTTGTTTTTTTTTTTGTTTTTATGTCTGTCGATAGCGGTCGAACGGAAAGTCCGATCAACTTGAAATTTGGACCATCTACAAGCCTCGATGTGCATAGGCGTGCGCAGGAGGGGGCAAGGGGGGGCAGCGGCCCCCCCATTAGTATAGGTGAGCTTTTTTTTTATATTATTTGGCCCAGGGTATACCGTATACGCCTGCCGATCGTAAAAGACGAGGAGGACCTATAGCACCTTCCTCATATTTAATATATTCTTCAAACTGTCACTGTTGCTCCAACTGCCTTGCCCGTTTGACCCGGGAAAGAATAGGTCCAAGATAGTGCCTGTCGTAATGGGTGACAAAAATGCTGACGCCTGACATAATGGTTGGACCTAGATAAGAATGACCTTGGAATCAGCTTACCGGCCTCAACATCTCCTGTTGCCTTACCGCCAAGATTTTGGCTGTAGGACTGACTACTTCCTTCACTTTGTAACAATGATATCACTGATATCCACAAATAACTGTGTGAAATTAACCCATTGAACAGACAACCTGTACTCCTACTAATACGCTTAAAAACACGTTTAAAAATGCATGTCTTCAAAAAATCTCCTGCGGAGCTTTTTGGGGGGAGGGCATCCCCCCCACACCTCCCATTGAAGCCACCGTGAAGTACTTTCATTGGGAATTTATTGTGCCCCCCCAAGGATCAACCTCTGCGCACGCCTATGTCGATGTGGATTGAAGGTGTATGGTTTTGAGGCAAAATCGTTTGAAAATTTACAAAGTTACACCATAGTTACTGCAAAATATTTTTCTGAAACAAAATGGCGGCAAAATGTGAGATAGCTAGATTTTTCTACAGATTTTTCCAGTCACGAATATGTTAATGTAATGGTGATCTGATAAATATTGGCAAAGTTACACGAAAGTTACTCGAAAATATTTTTCTAAAACGCAGTAACGGCCAAATGTGAGGTGGCTATCTTATAGTAAATTTTTGTCCGGTCACGAATATACTAATGTAAACGCGATTTAATACGTATTTGAGGCAGAAATTACATTTCTATTGCTGTCAATAAGTGTTAGTAACGGTGGCGGACCGTGTTGAAAACATGACCACAAAAATTCTTAGCAACGCACATTGCACTGCATACAATAATGTCGGAAAGTATAATAGCCATGGAAATAAGAACAAATTTTGCAATGCGCATTCTTGAATTGTTGTTAATTGTTGTTCGTATTAGCATTGAAATCTTTTCGCCAGAAAGTTCGTAGATATTGACGCGCTCGCTTATCAAAGCGTCAAACAGAGCGTTTTCCTAGAATTAAGATAAATGGAATATTTCAAATGAATAAGTCCAATAAATGTACAAACATCTAAAAGAAAGGTATTATAATAACATTGATATGAATGTTATTCACGTGGTTGCAAGGCATTTTCTTTATTGAAGCGAATCGACATGATTAACGTATAGCATTGTTCTAGGAAAACGCTCTGTTTGACGCGTTGATAAGCGAGCGCGTCAATATCTACGAACTTTCTGGCGAAAAGTTTTCAATGCTAATACGAACAACAATTAACAACAATTCAAGAATGCGCATTGCTAAAATGTTTCTAATAATTTCCATAGCTATTATACTTCCCGACATTGTTGGATGCAGTGCAATGTGCGTTGCTAAGAATTTTCGCTGTCATGTTTTCAACACGGTCCGTCACCGTTACTAACAGTTATTGACAGCAATAGAAATGTAATTTCTGCCTCTAATATGTATCAAATCGCGTTTACATTAGTATATTCGTGACCGGACAAAAATATACTATAAGATAGCTCACATTTTGCTGTTACTGTGTTTCAGAAATATATTTTCGAGTAACTTTTGTGTAACTTTGCCAATATTTATCAGATCGCCATAACATGAACATATTCGTGACCGGAAAAATCTGTAACAAAATCTGGCTATCTCACATTTTGCCGCCATTTTGTTTCAGAAAAATATTTTGCAGTAACTATTGTGTAACTTTGTAACTTTTCAAACGATTTTGCCTCAAAACTATACACCTTCAATCCACATCGAGGCTTGTGGATGGTCCAAATTTCAAGTTGATCGGACTTTCCGTTCGACCGCTATCGACGGACATAAAAAAAAAAAAAAAAAACAAACAAACAAACAAACAAACAAACAAACAAACAAAAAACAGAACGAAGTGCCATAAGAGTCAAGTGGAAACGCTCGCTTCGCTCGCTTAATTATTCAGTCTATATCTGCAACAGGGCCGAGGTCCCACTAGTGCAAATGTAATATATTCTATATGATGATTGATGAATGATAATGAAGAAGGGAGGAGGGGAAGCCTGGTACCGGCACGTTGCCTATTCTTGTCGAAAAGTACCAAGGGGACCATGGGCTACGTCTCACCCAAAAGGACGGTGTAACTTTGACCAGTCATATAGGTTCCTCCACTAACCTGGACTGCCGAGCAGTTGACGAGAAGAACGAAGCTGTTACACAAGCTTTCGAACCCTCCAATCTGCTCTAACCAACGGTAACTAGTGTTTCGGAGGAGACTGGTCACTCATCGACCTCCTGACCTAGCCCGAGGCTGCTTAACTTCGGTGTTCGTACGGGAACCGGCACAGCGACCGCATCTCAACCGTTGGCTTGCACTTCTTTCTGTTGAACTATTTGCTGGATGGGTTTCACTCGGGTCGATTACCTTCATTGAAGTGACGTGGAGCGGTCCTGAATTAAAGTAAATAACGTAATGCTGCCACCACTCACTCAATTGTCTGTCGGAGTGAGACCACAAAACAAGTAATTAAGGAATGCAATATAAAGGAGGCGTAAATATAGGTTCTTAAGCTACATTGTAACTTTAAGCTGAGATAAACTTTGAGCATTTTATTAACAAATATAGACACAAATACAGTATTAATATAATAATATAGACTCACCAGTATACAAGTATCTTGATGCACAAAAAACAGGGTAAGTACACAGAATTATTGAGAGATGCAGTAAGAGCCTAATACTCAGTAACTACTCAAGATTATACTCTCTGTAAAACCAACCCAACTATGGTTTACCACGGCAAATATGGCTCAATGGTCTACCAAGAAGTAGTAGAGGTATATAAGGTATATATATAACAAGGTATACAACAAGACCCCTCGTCTTGTTAGGAATACGCCAGAAGCTGACGACAACTGTGTACCAGTCTAGAATCTAGTCAGTCGATCAAATCACTGTCCTCCTGGGTTTGGATCCACCCATCTTATATACCCAAGTCTCGAATAATCCGTTAATCACCCATAGTATGTGATGTGTTCCTACTCCCTTATTTGTGACGTAGGTCAATGTAAACTTCTGCCGCTGTGGTGAGGTATACTATCTTATCGTGACGATGCCTATATTTGTGCCACGTACTTACCTACTGGCGGATACAACGTACTTATCAGCTAGTCGAGCAAGACTGATCCAAGGTCCACCAGATTGGTTGTAGCGCGCGCGCAGTGCGTGCGCTTCGAAATTACTGCGCTATAGGAGTAAATCCAGTAGACCTTGGACTGATCAAGTACTGCGAATTCAGATTATAAATTTCCAAGGTTTTGTTTTAAAATTGTTGCTTTGCATTGGTGGTATCGTGTTATTATTGATTTAATTGAAATAATCACATAAAACAATTTAAAATAATTAATGATACCTTGTTTTTGTTTTATTTTGTAAAATGTTACCAGTTTCAAGTGTCCGCCTTACAAAAACTGAGCCTATAACGCAACACTTCGTTTATCTCGAAAATTGGCAAAGTGAACACCTCACGGCTCATATTTACCTCGCTTATCTCTTATCACTGAGCACCGCACCTACCTGCCAGCCTATTGCGCAGTGTTGGGCGGGTTTATCTTCAGACAGTGAGAGACGAAGCAAAGGCAAGGGTAGCGGCCACACTATAGTTACAGTTTTATATTTGTTAATTTCGTTTAATTTGCAGTCGCAAATAATTGTCAATAAACTCGTTGTGTCAGCTTATTACATATCTCGCTGAGTAGTCTGCCTATCTACCCGACAATACGGCCTGGCCATACGGCGCACTAACATACAACATACACGACCGTAAGTAATCTTGGCTGATTCGCATTAATGTTAACACTAGGAAAACGCTCTTGTGTGACGCGTTGATAAGCGAGCGCGTACATATGAACGAACTTTCTGTCAAAAAGTTGTCAAAGTTTTTTTACAACAATAATTAACAACAATAGAAGAAGGCGCGTTGCAAAGATTTTGGAATCGCTATAGCTATTATACTTTCCAACATCGTTGAATGCAGTGCAGTGTTTGTTGCTAAGATTTTTTTCGTCATGTTTTCGACACGGTCGCTACCGTTCCTAACACTTATTGACAGCAATAGAAAGGTAATTTGTGCCTTTAATAAGTATCTGCTCGAGTTTAAAGTAGTTTGTTTGAGACCGGACGAAAATCTTCTATAATATAGCCACCTCACATTTTGCCGTTTCTGTATTTCCGAAAAATATTTTCGAGTAACTTTTGTATAACTTTTCTAATACTTATCAGATCGCCATAACATGAACATATTCGTGACTTAAAATATCTTTATAAAAATATGGCTGTCTCAAATTTAGCCGCCATTTTGTTTCCGAAAAATATTAGGCAGTAACTATGGTGTAACGTTTAACTTTTTCGAATGCTTTTCTCACAAAACTATACACTTTCAATCCTCATCGAGGCTTGTGGATGGTCCAAATTTCAAGTTGATCAGACTCTCCGTTCGACCGCTATCGACAGACATATATTATATTATTATTCTTTATTTACCAAAATGAGCTTGCGCTCTTTACAATGGTAAGAACTTACACTACGAAATTGTAGTAGATTAATAAAACAAAACAATATAAACTAGGAATCCGCTCTGTTTGACGCGTTGATAAGCGAGCGCGTCAAATATCGATCTTTGATTGGTTATCGCTCACTCGTCGATGGTGTTCGAAGCCTACAGGGTTGGTTTAGTCACTTTAAATTAAAGTCCCCCACTGCAAATCAGTTTAATTACTGACTGGGTAGACTCTAAATGTGAATTTATTTTATTTATTTTATTTATTTTAATATCTACGAACTTTTTGGCGAAAAGTTTACATTACTACAGGGTTGGTTTAGTCACTTTAAATTAAAGTCCCCTACTGCAAATCAGTTTAGTTACCGAGTGGGTAGACTCTAAATGTGAATTTATTTATTTATTTAATTAATTAATTAACAACAATTCAAGAATGCGCATTGCAAAAATTGTTCTTATTTCCATGGCTTTAATATTTTCCGACATTGTTGTATGCAGTACAATGTGCGTTGCTAAGAATTTTCGTGGTCATGATTCAACACGGTCCGCCACCGTTACTAACACTTATTGACAGCAATAGAAATGTAATTTCTGCCTCTAATACGTATCGGATCGCGTTTACATTAGTATATTCGTTACCGGACCAAAATTTACTATAAGATAGCCACCTCACATTTTGCCGTTACTGCGTTTTAGAAAAATATTTTCGAGTAACTTTCGTGTAACTTTGCCAATACTTATCAAATCGCCAATACATTAACATATTCGTGACCGAAAAAATCTGTTCAAAAATCTGGCAATCTCAGATTTGCCGCCATTTAGTTTCAGAAAAATATTTTGCAGTAACTATGGTGTAACTTTGTAACTTTTTGAACGATTTTGCCTCAAAACTATACACCTTCAACTCACATCGAGGCTTGTAGATGGTACAAATTTCAAGTTGATCGGACTTTCCGTTCGACCGCTATCGACAGAATCCTATCTTGGACAGTGACCATGTAGCAAAATAATTAGTTTTAATTACGGGAAAAAAAATCCCTAACAAAATGACAAGGTCCGCTTGATCTCCGCCTAGCGGAGGCTCGTCGAACTCCAAACTTGCGAGTTAGGCGAGCATCCGCTAGTCGTTGATCTCCGACTAGGCGGAGATCATGATGACCTTGACAAAATAGCCAACACAATAAGGCATTGCATGCCAGTCATCATCCCATGGAATAGACAGTATTAGTGATGACGTCAGATTAAATGGCAGACGAGCTATCCGACTCCAAACAACTTTTGAAACGTAGTTTATTATTTAAAGTAGTAATTGTATTATTACAATACTTGACTTATTAATTTAATCTTCTGTTTCACTGTTTCGTGTTAAGGAAAACGAAATATCAGAACGGATAGCCCTCGTTACAATGCTTGCAAAAACAAAACCATCTGTCAGTTGTCAACTTTCATGATTGTTTGGAGTCACAAATACGGTTCGTCATTGGTTGACACGGGAAACATGACGTCACAATAATATACTCTATTCTAACGTAGTGTAACCATGGTGTAACAGGTTGTATACTAAGGTATTTGGTGTAACGGTCATTGGCCTGTTATTAGTAATAATAACCCGCGTTGGGTTTTTGACATTGAATTGTTTGACTTGGATACATGCCAAGATTAGTCTTTTTAAATAAAAAGCATTGATAAACCAAACAAAAATGCAAAAAATTTGCAAAAAAGAGGTCATGCCCAAAACGGAGAAGACAAACCGTTACAAACCAAAGAGGGCACACGTACAATAAACACCAATTTCTAAAGAGGCTCAACATTTATATGGGTGTTTTTTAAAACTGTGGCTAAGCCAAATATTTAATTTCCAATATATAATTATAGTAATTATAATGAAAGAAACAAATATATAAATGTTTATATCACTTAATAATTGATAAATGAATATATTAACAACAATTAGAAAATTAAATTAACTTATTGAAACATTTCGAGATGGGAAACACAAAATGAACACACTGTTCTTGTAAATATAAGCTAGGCCGATGAATTTGTAATTTGGCTTTGGGTAATATATTATTAATATTATGTACTATATAAAGCAATAACGGTAAACTCTTCAAGCTAATAAACTTCAAAATTAATTTAATATGTAATTCAAGAAACATTTAATTATAATTTACATATATTTTTTCATACCGTGCAAACAATGTGATAACAATAAGAACTATTCATTTTAACGTATTTATGAGTCAGTACGTTGATATAATGAGGTGGAAGAGCGAACTCTGTTCGAACCTCGCTTTTTGTATTGCTTATTGCAAATAAAGACCTTTGTAATGTATTGTATTGTATTGTGATATTGGTCAATAAATCTAAGAAAATGTTAGAAATTACCCATTTTGAGGAAATTGACCTCAATCAAGGTCAAAAAAGACTAAGTCGGTAATTTAATTTTTTTAAATAAACATAATACATCTACCTTTCTAAAAGTGTATGCTTTAACTTGCAAACATTTTTCATTATTTAATTAAAAATTATTTAAAACAAACACAAATTATACCTTTTACACTAACTTTGACACAGAAAGCTGGATTTGCCAGAGGTGTATCATGGTTTTTTGAATATTGCTCATCGTAAGCTTTCATTTTATATATATCATCTTTTGACCCAAATTGTATACCGTCATTCTCGTTATGCAAAGGACTATTGTGTTCTGCAAAACATACAAATGCAACGTAGACGACATTGCGATGCCTTCATCTGGGGACATTTCCTTAGCAGAAGATGGACACTTACTTCCACCAAGCCATCATGCCGTATCAAGCCATCATGACTAGCACATAAGAACGGTACATGCTCGTCGACAACAAGACCACAACTGACAACTGATATACCCTCAGTTGTTGCCAACTCACGGATAGCCGTAGCCTCGTTAGTACGCCCATGGCCCATACCGCATTGATTTGCCCCTCCTTGGAAAATATCCTGGCGGCGCCCATGGTTCGAACCCACGTCATTGAATTCCGTATGTTTCCTACATGTACGAACAACGTACGTACCCCAAGTATAAAGAAGGAAACACATATCATTGTGAAGTGCGATCCATCTTGAACGATAGTCTTCGGCTTGACTTTAAAACAATGAAGCAGGAACGTATTTTATTTATAGCAGCACTGCTAATAACGCTTAAACTTCCAATTAAATTGCATCGTTATAGACGGTCAGCTATTCCCCCAAATTCAACAGAATGGTCTCACTCGGCCGGACCAGCCGAGAGTAGACTCAAAAAATTCGTAATTTTTCCCTCATTACAACAAAGGCAATCCGGAAATCGAAATCGGTTGCTTTTACTTTTTATAGCCAAAAAACGGCAAAAAACGGCAAAAAATAATTATTTAAATACTACAAGACTAGTTGACTGATATCGCTGAATTAGGTGTCTAACAATTTGTTATTTTATGCAAAGTTAACTGAAAGAAAAGCGAAAGTGGAAATCGCTACCGTTTGGCACTAGGAGCATAAAAACGGCAAAAATGGCACACATTTCAGTTAGAAGACCAGTTGACCGATAACACTGAGAGAGGAGTTAAAAAACTCGGCATTTTAAACTGCCATACACACAGCCAATAACAAATAATGTGAATTTATAAGTAATAATCACTGCCTTTAAAACCAAGAAACGGCAAAAAAGAGCACCAATGCATCATATAGAAGACCTATCGACCGATTATACTTAGACTGGTGGCACGAACTCAATATTTTAGAACGAATTCAGAACAAATAAAGCGACTTTCTCAATCAGCAGTGCTTTGCTTGGTCTTTAGAACAAAAAGTTATAAAAAAAAGGCATACTAGCCAGTAGCCTGTCCTCTTTGCTCCAGAATTCAAGACACTGTTCTCACTCGGCCAGACTCGGGAGTGGGCTAAAAAAATCGTAATTATTACCTGATTGCATTAAAGAAAATGCGGAAATTGAAATCGGTAGCTTTCGCTTTTTATATACAAATAACGGCTAAAAAGGGCAATTTATGAACTACATTACCAATTAATGATAATGCTAGTAAGGGCGGCAAAAAATTGAAATCTTAAGAGATCGTGAAGAAAATATAATCCCAAAATTTTAAATACTAGCGTTGGGCATTCTGAAAAAAAAGGGGGTGGGGGGCATAAATGGATCATTCAATATTTAGTTTTAAGTTACCGATAAACTCCAAGTAACCGCTAACATTGCATTGCATGGGAGAGATGACAACACATATGTCATATCCTAAACAAATATTGTGAAAGTTGTAATCAATAGTATTTGGCTTCCAGCAAGAAATGTGTTATGTAGATTATACAAGACCATTAGAATGATAACGCTTAGTAACAAATACTCTCAATTCTCTCGCCTCTCAATCTTTAAGTATCCCACTCCCATTTGAGTATGGCTGGTGCCTGGAAAATGGTTCAATAGTGCTATCCGATGGCTTGTGACAAAACCAGCACTGAAGAAGTGTTGAAATTGATATCGTGCAAATGCAAACACTGTTCCATTGCCAAGTGTCAGTGTAGTGATTTGAAGCTTAGATATTACTGTGAAGACCAATGCAAAGAGGTGCAAGAAGAGACCAGTACCTAAAAGAGGAAACTACTGCAACAAGGATAGTGACCCCGATTTCTAAAGTATACATACATCATATTTAAGCCCTCATTATACTATACTGGATATAATATATTTAAATGAAATATAGTGTTTGCGTTACCAATGCGACTATTATGAATGTGTTTCTGTTCTAGTGATTCTCAAAGCACGCGGAAAATATTTAACAAGGCGGCGAAGAAGATAACCTATTTTAAGTAATGAATGAAAACTCAAGAGTATCCACTCAGTAGCATGACTGATTTTCAGTGAGGGATTTTAATTTAAAGCGACTGAGCCAACCCTATAGCCTATCCGAACCCCATTGACGAGTGAGCGATAACCAACTAAAGATAGATATTTAAATATAAAATATGTGGATCAGTGGTTGGACAGTGCGAACACCTGCGGGCAAATATCAGAATCAACAAGGATGATTTCAGAACATCTTTGAATTTATTGAGTGCTTCCTTGCGAGGATGGCTCCAAAGTCACCGATGTATTTCTTTGTTTACAGCGAAGTTGGACACAATAAGGTACAACTTGTATTTGTTGTTAACGCCATCTCACATGTGTGTTTTAATTAATTGTATTTACATTAATGTTTCATTTACTTTTATAATAATATAATATCATGAGCTAACATCTACATAGTTTGATGCTTCGTACTCGTAGGTTTACAATTACTTTTTCAACAAGTTTACACATACACATGCAAATGCCGAACATTGATGTTTTACACACTACACAAACCGTCTAGAGCTTACGGAGTTAGATTGATGGAACACATGCCGTCCTTATATTTTTTCCTTGTATTTGATCTTTTAATTAGTGGGAAACAATAAGCCTATTTTGATTTTTTCGTTTTCGTGTATAAATAAAACTCACATAATATATATATATATATATATATATATATATATATATATATATATATATATATATATATATATATACCAACGACCAACGGCGTTCATAATCATGTTCAATGATACATTTTTCTTCATACCCAATTATTTTTTCCTGCAAATAGTAATTCCATTTAATTAAATGTGACTTTGTTGCCGTTCTTCAAGCACTCGCAATAATACCAACAATTTGCGACTTATCTTTTATGGCCGTTTCCAACTGGTTTTAGGTTTATTCTATTTTTTTTCGAAAATAATAGCACTAATAATCTTATAACTAACCCTCCCCCCCGCCCTTTTTTTTATTTTACCATTTTTGCCTTTTAGAATATGAAAGGTAAACGTTAATGGTTTAGAAGTTTGCACGATGCTTTTATTGCCTTCTCTCCCAGAAAGTCAGTCAAGCGATCTAAAAGACAGTAGTGCCTTTCTGGTACCCTTTTTCATCCGCCGGTAATGCCTATAAAGCCACATATATTGAGTTTCACATTATTTCTTCTACATTATGCTAAAAATATCAAATTAGCCTACCTCTATCATTATTACTGGTCAGTTAGTCTATTTAATAAATTGTGCCATTTTTACCGTTTTTTAGGATATCAACGATAAACTCTACAGATTTCCATTTTCACATTATTGTTTCTTTATTTCTAAAAAATATCGAATTTTTTGTCACCTTCCCCAGCGCAATCACTCAATTGGTCTTGTACTTAATAAATTTACCGTTTTTTACCGTTTTTTTTGCTATAAAAAGTGAAAGCTACCGATTTCGATTTCCGGATGGCCTTTGCTGTAATCAGGTAAAAATTACGAATTTTTTGAGTCCACTCTCGGTTGGTCCGGCCGAGTGAGACCACAAAAGTGCGTAGCTGACCGTCTATTATTATGAAAGTCTCATTTAAATTAGGGTTTGTATTTTAATTTTGTTATCATTTCACGACAGAAAGAAGATTTCTTGACTTGCGTGAGCGTTCCCCACCCCCCTCGGTGTCAGTTATCTTATCTCTACAAAGTGGCCAGGTGACTGCATGGTCTCGGATAACAGGGACCTTGTCTTTATCTCCCTTCATATCGCATTGAACATTTCGAGTGTTTTGTTTTCTGTTGGCTGAAATCATTAGATAGTTTTGTCCGATCAAGTACTGTTTTTTTAAAATAATAAAGCAATATGCTTGGGTCTATACTCTTCGTTAGACTTATTTGAGGTTGTAGCTTTGGAAAAATACGTCCATCTCGTTTCTATTTTCCATCATAACTGGCCAAACTTTGGTCTGATTATGGTTAAAAATATATTTTAATTCATATTTTGTGACTTTTTTCTCGCTAATTTAACTAACAGAATTAAATAGCGAAAAAACAATAACATAGATAACGTTGTGCTTTATGTTCGTGTATTTTTTATAACCACAGAGTGAAAATTTGAGAATGTTGCGATTGTTAAACTGTGCACCTGCATTGACAGTGAAACGCCCGCAGATGCGGGTCTGGTGAATGCTCTTAATAATATGGATCAATCTGTTCGGCACACATTAAACATCTTATTCTAACTTTTAAAATAAAGACGAAACGTGAGAAAATTTCCAGAAGGGAACGCCAGAAAATAGTTTTTTTCCATGGTGTACACTTGTCAGGCACTTATCTACTGGCGGATAAAACTTATCAGCTAGACTGATTAAATACTACGTAATTAGATTAAAAATTTCTAAGTGTTTATTTAAAAATTGTTACTATGCAATAGTAACAATATTGATAGTAGTGTAATATTGATTTAATAGATATAATCGCATAAAACAATTCAGAATAATTAATGATACTTTTTTAATGTTTTATTTTGTAATAAGCCATCAATCTCAAGTGGCCGCCTAACAAAACTGGAGCCTATAACGCAACACTCCGTTTATCTCGAGACTTGTCAACGTGGACACATCACGGGCTCATATTTGCCTCGCTTATCTCTTATCACTGAGCACCGCACCTACCTGCCAGCCTATTGCGCAGTGTTGGTTGGGTTTATCTTCAGACAGTGAGAGACGAAGCAAAGGCAAGAGTAGCGGCAACACTATAGTTACAGTTTTATATTTGTTAATTTCGTTCAACTTGGAGTCGCAAATAATTGTCAATAAACTAGTTGTGTCAGCTTATTACATATCTCGCTGAGTAGTCTGCCTATCTACCCGACAATACGGCCTGGCCATACGGCGCACTAACATACAACATACACGACCGTAAGTAATCTTGGCTGATTCGCATTAATGTAAACACTAGGAAAACGCTCTTGTGTGACGCGTTGATAAGCGAGCGCGTACATATCAACGCACTTTCTGGCAAAAAGTTCTCAAAGTTGTTTAAAAACAACAATTAACAACAATAGAAGAAGGCGCATTGCAAACATTTTTGTATTTGCTATAGCTATTATACTTTCCGACATTGTTGGATGCAGTGCAGTGTGCGTTGCTAAGATTTTTCGTCTTCATGTTTTCGACACGGTCCGCCACCGTTACTAACAATTATTGACAGCAATAGAAAGCTAATTTGTGCCTTTAATAAGTATCAGATCACGTTTAAAGAAGTTTATTTGAGACCGGACGAAAATCGACTTTAATATAGCAACCTTACATTTTGCCGTTACTGTGTTTCAGAAAAATATTTACGAGTAACTTTTGTGTTACTTTGCTAATACTTATCAGATCGCCATAACCTGAACATATTCGTGACCTGAAATATCTTTATAAAAATACGGCTGTCTCAAATTTAGCTGCGATTTTGTTTCAGACAAATATTTTGCAGTAACTATGGTGTAATTTAGTAACTTTTTCGAATGAAAGTCTCAAAAAACTATACACATTCAATCCACATCGAGGCTTGTGGATGGTCAAAATTTCAAGTTGATCGAACTCTCCGTTCGACCGCTATCGACAGACATATATACTATTATTATTCTTTATTTACCAAAATGAGCTTTCGCTCTTTACAATGGTAAGAACTTACAGTAAGAAATTGTAGTAGATAAATAAAACAAAACAATGTAAACCAGGAAAACGCTCTGTTTGACGCGTTGATAAGCGTGCGCGTCAATATCTACGAACTTTCTGTCGAAAAGCTTTCAATGCTAATACGAACAACAATTAACAACAATTCAAGAATGCGCATTGCAAACATTGTTCTTATTTCCATGGCTATTATACTTTCCGACATTGTTGTATGCAGTGCAATGTGCGTTGCTAAGAATTTTCGTGGTCATGTTTATAACACGGTCCGCCACCGTTACTAACACTTTTTGACAGCAATAGAAATGTAATTTCTGCCTCTAATACGTATTGGATCGCGTTTACATTAGTATATTCGTGACCGGACAAACATTTACTATAAGATAGCCACCTCACATTTTGCCGTTACTGCGTTTTAGAAAAATATTTTCGAGTAACTTTCGTGTATCTTTGCCAATACTTATCAGATCGCCATTACATTGACATATTCGTGACCGGCAAAATCTGTTAAAAAATCTGGCTATCTCACATTTGGCCGCCATTTTGTTTCAGAAAAATATTTTGCAGTAACTATGGTGTAACTTTTAACTTTTCAAACGATTTTGCCTCAAAACTATGCACCTTCAATCCACATCAAGGCTTGTGGATGGTCCAGATTTCAAGTTGATCGGACTTTCCGTTCGACCGCTATCGACAGAATCCTATCTTGGACAGTGACCATGTAGCAAAATAATTAGTTTTAATTACGGAAAAGAAAATCACCAACTAAATGACAAGGTCCGCCTGATCTCCGCCTAGCGGAGGCTCGTCGAACTCCAAACTTGCGAGTTAGGCGAGCATCCGCTAGTCGTTGATCTCCGACTAGGCGGAGATCAAGATGACCTTGACAAAATAGACAACACAATAAGGCATTGCATGCCAGTCAGCATCCCATGGAATAGACAGTATTAGTGGTTACGTCAGATTAAATGGCGGACGAGCTATCTGACTCCAAATAACGTTCTGAAACGTAGTTATTATTTAAAGTAGTAATTGTGTCATTACAATACTTGACTTATCAATTTAATCAACTTCTGTTTCACTGTTTCGTGTGAAGGAAAACGAAATATCAGAACGGATAGCCCTCGTTACAATGTTTGCAAAAACAAAACCATCTGTCAGTTGTCAACTTTCATGATTGTTTGGAGTTACAAATACGGTTCGCCATTGGTTGACACGGGAAACATGACGTCACACTAATATACTCTATTCTAACGTAGTGTAACCATGGTGTAACAGGTTGTATACTAAGGTATTTGGTGTAACGGTCATTGGCCTGTTATTAGTAATAACCCGAGTTGGGTTTTTGACATTGAATTGTTTGACTTGGATACATGCCAAGATTAGTCTTTTTAAATAAAAAGCATTGATAAACCAAGCAAAAGCGCAAAAAATTTGCAAAAAAAAGAGGTCATGCCCAAAACGGAGAAGACAAACCGTTACAAACCAAAGAGGGCACACGTACAAAAAACACCAATTTCTAAAGAGGCTCAACATTTAAATAGGTGTTTTTTTAAATTGTGGCAAGCCAAATATTTAATTTCCAATATATTAATATAGTAGTAATTATAATGAAATAAACAAATATATAAATGTTTACATCACTTAATAATTGATAAATAAATATATTAACAACAATTAGAAATTTAAATTAACTTATTGAAACATTTCGAGGTGGGAAAAACAAAATGAACACACTGTCCTTGTAAATATAAGTTAGGCCGATGAATTTGTAATTTGGCTTTGGGTAATATATTATTAATATAACGTACTATATAAAGCAATAACGGTAAACTCTTCAAGCTTATAAACTTCAAAATTAATTTAATATGTAATTCAAGAAACATTTAATAATAATCGGAATATATTTTTTATTTCAAAATATATAAATATATATTTAAAGAACGAAAACATTTTAAAGGTATAAATAATCCAACGTTTATTTTCACAAAATAAATGTCAACGTTTTGACGACTGTTGAATCGTCTTTTTCAAAATGTACAAAAAAAATATATAGGGCACTGCACTAGCAACACCAAAAGACAACAAGGAAACAAATGAATTGAATCGATGGACAAACAAAAAGCTGTCAGAAAATTATTTCGTCTGATTTTGGAATACAAAACAAAAAACAAACAAATTCACAAACAAAACTTTCACTTAGTCGTTGTCTATCATTAAAAGTTTTAAATGGCGAGCAGTTACTATTGCTACACTTGTTTTTATTTCTATGGTTGCAATTTTATTATTTTGACAGCTGACGGTTTGTCCATCAGTTCAATTCATTTGTTGCATTGTTGTCTTTCGGTGTTGCTAGTGCCCTATAAAAAACCACAACAACCAAAAACACTTGCATACAAATCAATATCACTGCCACAGCGAAATATCACTGAGTAGCTCTACAAAACTCTTTGTATTTACTAGTTATAGGTCCCCCTTGAGATACTGCAGCAACTCTTTGTCTTCTTCGAGAATGGTCAGCAACAGCAACAGGCTGATTGTTGGCTGGAAACACCGTTAAAATGTTCTTCGTACTCTACATTTTGCAACCAACAAAATCTAAGAAATCATATACATAAATATATATACACACACACAACACACACATATTCTCACAACATGGAGGTAGGACGGTTTTACAGTTAAAATGTTTTCGTACTTTATGTATATTAAAATAAAAACAAGACTGGTTCATCCGCCTCGTCGTTGACACTTACTTGACATTGACGTAAAGTGTCAACGACGAGGCGGAATAACCCGTCTTGTTTTTAATTTTAATAAATCGGGCCACGAAAGCCTAAGTGTTTTAATATATTAACATGTACGATATAGTGTTTTAATATAAACATATAATATTATAGTATAAAAAAAACTATAATATGTATGTAGGTATGCACGTATGTATGTATGTATGTATGTATGTATGTATGTATGTATGTATGTATGTATGTATGTATGTATGTATGTATGTATGTATGTATGTATGTATGTATGCATGTATGTATGTATGTATGTATGTATGTATGTATGTATGTATGTATGTATGTATGTATGTATATATGTATGTATGTATGTATGTATGTATGTATGTATGTATGTATGTATGTATGTATGTATGTATGTATGTATGTATGTATGTATGTATGTATGTATGTATGTATGTATGTGTGTATGTATGTATGTATGTATGTATGTATGTATGTATGTATGTATGTATGTGTGTATGTATGTATGTATGTATGTATGTATGTATGTATGTATGTATGTATGTCAACAGAACCTTTTCCACTGATATCTCTCAAGGGAGGGAAGTGAGTGTGTCTCACTCGAACATCGGTTAGGGTTTTTATCACTTGAAAGCATTCACCCATAGTCTTAAGTTGCAGGTAAACGTCTTCTTGGCACTGGTGACTTTCGCTGCAAGTATTATCTACATTATCCGATGTAAAAGATACCACAACAGTATTATAAAAGTAACATTATGTCACCGTAATGCAGTGGTCTGGTGGAGCGTATACGCCACTTAGACCGACTCCTTGCGACGGAAACGTTTAGTATGCGCAGTTGATTTGATCGTGACACTGGTGATGCGGAATAAAATCAAACAAATTCAAATAAAAATGATACATACGACAGATATAATGCAATATAATTATATCATACGCCCAATGATGCGTTAGTTTGGGGTTATCTTGGTTCTGATTGCAGTAACAATCAATTTTATGTTTTCATATGACCTTCATGAAGAATGAGTTCTTTATTGTTTTGCGTAAATAGCATTGGGCGTTATAGACACCTTCCGCCCTTTCGAGGGAACTAAGAATGTGGCGAGCTATAATATACAACGCTTGTTCCAAAAATGATTTTAAAAGTAGAAGTATCTTTATTATTTCTGCGACGTATCAACATGTGTTGTGCAAAACATACAAATGCAACGTAGACGACATTGCGATGCCTTCATCTGGGGACATTTCCTTAGCAGAAGATGGACACTTACTTCCATCAAGCCATCATGCCGTATCAAGCCATCATGACTAGCACATAAGAACGGTACATGCTCGTCGACAACAAGACCACAACTGACAACTGATATACCCTCAGTTGTTGCCAACTCACGGATAGCCGTAGCCTCGTTAGTACGCCCATGGCCCATACCGCATTGATTTGCCCCTCCTTGGAAAATATCCTGGCAGCGCCCACGGTTCGAACCCACGTCATTGAATTCCGTATGTTTCCTACATGTACGAACAACGTACGTACCCCAAGTATAAAGAAGGAAACACATATCATTGTGAAGTGCGATCCATCTTGAACGATAGTCTTCGGCTTGACTTTCAAACAATGAAGCAAGAACGTATTTTATTTAAAGCAGCACTGCTAATTACGCTACAACTTCCATTCAAATTCCATCGTTATTATGAAAGTGTCATTTAAATTAGGGTTTGTATTTTAATTTTGTTATCATTTCACGACAGAAAGAAGATTTCTTGACTGGCGTAAGCGTTCCTTACCCACCTCAGTGTAAGTTATCGTATCGCTCCAATGTGGCCAGGTGACTGCATTGTCTCGGATAACAGGGACCTTGTCTTTATCTCCCTTCATCTCGCATTGAACATTTCGAGTGTTTTGTTTTCTGTTGGCTGAAATCATTAGATAGTTTTGTCCGATCAAGTACTGTTTTTTTTAAATAATAAAGCAATATGCTTGGGTCTATACTCTTCGTTAGACTTATTTGAGGTTGTAGCTTTGGAAAAATACGTCCATCTCGTTTCTATTTTCCATCATAACTGGCCAAACTTTGGTCTGATTATGGTTAAAAATATATTTTAAATCATATTTTGTGACTTTTTTCTCGCTAATTTAACTAACGGAATTAAATAGCTAGCGAAAAAGCAATAACATAGATAATGTTGTGCTTTATGTTCGTGTATTTTTTTACATCTACAGAGTAAAAATGTGAGAATGTTGCGATTGTTAAACTGTGCACCTGCATTGACAGTGAAACGCCCGCAAATGCGGGTCTGGTGAATGCTCTTAATAATATGGATCAATCTGTTTGGCACACATTGGACATCTTATTCTAACTTTTAAAATAAAAACGTAACGTGAGAAAATTTCCAGAAGCGAAAACCAGAAAATAGTTTTTTTCCATGGTGTACACTTGTCAGGCATTTATCTACTGGCGGATAGAACTTATCAGCTAGACTGATTAAATACTACGTATTTAGATTATAAATTTCTAAGTTTTTATTTAAAAATTGTTGCTATGCAATAGTGGTGGTGTAGTGTAATATTGATTTAATTCAGTTATAAACACAAAACAATTAAGAATAATTAATTATTCTGTTTTTATGTTTTATTTTGTAAAATGCCACCGATTTCAAATGTACACCTAACAAAAACTAAGCCTCTAACGCAAAACTCCGTTTATCTCGAAACTTGGCAACGTGGACATGTCACGGGCTCATGTTTGCCTCGCTTATCTCTTATCACTGAGCACCTACCTGCCAGTATATTGCGTAGTGTTGGGCGGGTTTATCTTCAGACAGTGAGAGACGAAGCAAAGGCAAGGGTTGCGGCAACACTATAGTTACAGTTTTATATTTGTTAATTTCGTTTAACTTGGAGTCGCAAATAATTGTCAATAAACTAGTTGTGTCAGCTTATTACATATCTCGCTGAGTAGTCTGCCTATCTACCCGACAATACGGCCTGGCCATACGGCGCACTAACATACAACATACACGACCGTAAGTAATCTTGGCTGATTCGCATTAATGTTAACACTAGAAAAACGCTCTTGTGTGACGCGTTGATAAGCGAGCGCGTACATATCTACGAACTTTCTGGTGAAAAGTTCTGAAAGTTTTTAAAAAACAACAAAACAAAAAGAACTCTGTCGTCAGGACACTATGTCACTGAGCACAGTGACATAGTGTCCTGATGACAGAGCACATACGTTGCTCCAGAAGCGTTGACTTATATGACAAGTAAGTGCTATAAACGTGACTTAACAACCCGTTGTGTTTACACATATATATATATATGTATATAATAAAATTAAAATAATTATGGGTTATTCCGCCACGTCCTACCTCCATATTGTGCCAACGTTTCAGGAACCTTATGGATCCTATTATCATTTTAATATAAACATATATATACACACACAACACACACATATTATTGGCACAATATGGAGGTAGGACGGTATTGGCTTTAAAATTATTTCGGGCGTTACATTTTGCAACCCACAAAATCAAAGAAATCATATATATATATGTCAATAAAATTAAAATAATTGCGGGTTATTCCGCCACGTCCTACCTCCATATTGTGCCGACGTTTCAGGAAACTTATGGATCCTATCCTCAGGGCGTCGAACTCTCAACTCAACTTTCTCTCAAAGCTGAGAGTTCGACGTTTACCATTATTGCTTTATAGTACGAAATAATTATATTATACCCAAAGCCAAATTACAAATTCATCCGCCAAGCTTTCATTTATAAATGCAGGGTGTTAATTTTGTTTCTCCCACCTCAAAATGTTTCAATGAGTTTATTTAATTTTGTAATTGTTGTTAATTTATTTACTTTCAATTATTAAGTGATATGAACATTTATATATTCATTTAATAAACATTTAATAATAATAAAAATAATAATAATAATAATAATAATAATAATAATCATACTTTTAATAATCATAATTATAATAATAATAGTAATAATGATAATAAAAATAAGTCAGATAATAATAATAATAATAATAATAATAATAATAATAATAATAATAATAATAATAATAATAATAATAATAATAATAATAATAATAACTAGGAAAACGCTCTATTTGACGCGTTGATAAGCGAGCGCGTCAATATCTACGAACTTTCTGGCGAAAAGTTTTCAATGCTAATACGAACAACAATTAACAACAATTCAAGAATGCGCATTGCAAAAATTGTTCTTATTTCCATGGCTATTATACTTCCCGACATTGTTGGATGCAGTGCAATGTGCGTTGCTAAGAATTTTCGTGGTCATGTTTTCAACACGGTCCGCCACCGTTACTAACACTTATTGACAGCAATAGAAATTTAATTTCTGCCTCTAATACGTATTGGATCGCGTTTACATTAGTATATTCGTGACCGGACAAAAATTTACTATAAGATAGCCACCTCACATTTTGCCGTAACTGTGTTTCAGAAATATATTTTCGAGTAACTTTCGTGTAACTTTGCCAATATATATCAGATCGCCATTACATTAACATATTCGTGACCGGAAAAATTTTTTAAAAAATATGGCTATCTCACATTTTGCCGCCATTTTGTTTCAGAAAAATATTTTGCAGTAACTATGGTGTAACTTTGTAACTTTTCAAACGATTTTGCCTCAAAACTATACACCTTCAATCCACATCGAGGCTTGTGGATGGTCTAAATTTCAAGTTGATCGGACTTTCCGTTCGACCGCTACCGACGGACATAAAAAAAAAAAACAAAAAAAACAAACAGCATGAAGTGCCGTTAGAGTCTAGTACGGTACAAAAAAAAAAAAAAAACAGAACGAAGTGCCATAAGAGTCTCGTGGAAACGCTCGCTTCACTCGCTTAATAATAATAAATAAATAATAATAATAATAATAATAATAATAATAATAAAAATTATAATAATAATAATGATAATAATAACAGCATTTATTTGAGTTTCGAAGTCTCTTACATGAAACGTTTCGCGTGACGTCGATAACAGTGAAGTCCCGATGTAACGTTTTTCTAGAAACTGCGCCAAACAAAAAAAAAACACAGAAAAAACTGATGAATACGTGAAAACGGTGAAAGCACCAATATACATGGAAAAAAAAATTAGTGTTGGTATTTTATTCACTTTGCATCGAAGTGGACAAGGAAATACAATATTTTGATGCCCTAATGAACGTAATATGAATAGACTGAATAGTGGTAGAAGAGTATTCTTGCCCATTATCAATCAATGGACACACAGGATCTGTTTTGATTGACTTGTATTGTTGTTGCAGATAGTTGTCTTCCGAGATATACCCTTGTCACAGCAGATCCCGCTAGGAAGCCTGATACGAGGTATGTAGGGCCTACAGGTCCAAGACAATCTACTAACGTGATCAGTTAATGGACACACAGGATCTGTTTTGATTGACTTGTATTGTTGTTGCAGATAGTTGTCTTCCGAGATATACCCTTGTCACAGCAGATCCCGCTAGGAAGCCCGAGACGAGGTATGTAGGGCCTACAGGTCCAAGACAATCTACTAACGTGATCAGTTAATGGACACACGGGATCTGTTTTGATTGACTTGTATTGTTTTTGCAGATAGTTGTCTTCCGAGATATACCCTTGTCACAGCAGATCCTGCTAGGAAGCCCGAGACGAGGTATGTAGGGCCTACAGGTCCAAGACAATCTACTAACGTGATCAGTTAATGGACACACAGGATCTGTTTTGATTGACTTGTATTGTTGTTGCAGATAGTTGTCTTCCGAGATATACCCTTGTCACAGCATATCCCGCTAGGAAGCCCGAGACGAGGTATGTAGGGCCTACAGGTCCAAGACAATCTACTAACGTGATCAGTAAATGGACACACAGGATCTGTTTTGATTAACTTGTATTGTTGTTGCAGATAGTTGTCTTCCGAGATATACCCTTGTCGCAGGAGATCCCGCTAGGAAGCCCGAGACGAGGTATGTAGGGCCTACAGGTCCAAGACAATCTACTAACGTGATCAGTTAATGGACACACAGGATCTGTTTTGATTGACTTGTATTGTTGTTGCAGATAGTTGTCTTCCGAGATATACCCTTGTCACAGCAGATCCCGCTAGGAAGCCCGAGACGAGGTATGTAGGGCCTACAGGTCCAAGACAATCTACTAACGTGATCAGTTAATGGACACACAGGATCTGTTTTGATTGACTTGTATTGTTGTTGCAGAAAGTTGTCTTCCGAGATATACCCTTGTCACAGCAGATCCCGCTAGGAAGCCCGAGACTAGGTATGTAGGGCCTACCGGTCCAAGACAATCTACTTACGTGATCAGTTAAGTGTATAAGTCATAAGCCAAGGCTAGTTCATTACGGAAATGAAAAGCTTGCACTATTTGATAAAATTACAACCCTGATTTTAGCGATGACTACTGTCGAAGCAATTGGGTTGCCTCAGTAGATAATTAGCACAGTTGTGATAAACACGGAAAGTGTATTGAATTCCATGGGTCAGATTTGCAAGAGGTCTTATCTCGGTTTGGTGGTCTAATGAGTGATATTATGGGTACTTTAACGTCGAAAACCTCAGCAAATTGTCATGTTTTAATTATATCTCAAGAATGCACCTCAAAATCGTAAATCTGAGTAATTAACATGCTGTGGTTTGGTAAGCCCTACACACTCAATGATAAATATATCTAACAATTTAATCAGTATGACAGTAATACTTATTAAAAAGTAATTTTATGAAATTATATTTACATTCATACTATTTCAAAATATGATAAATACATTTATCATTCAGTTTGTAGGCCTTACCCTCCAGTAACAGCGGCAGGCTAGCCCGTCAGTTAGCATGTGGTTTGTCTGGTGCGCAGGGTGTTTGGGAGGGGGCGTGAAGACCTTGTCGTAGCTATAAATAGCTTACTGCATAGTACACTAAGTGTAGCAACAAAGACTGGTAGATAACAGAATGGTCGGTGCCCGTAACAGCGGCAGGCTAGCCCGTCAGTTAGCATGTGGTTTGTCTGGTGCGCAGGGTGTTTGGTAGGGGGCGTGAAGACCTTGTCGTAGCTATGAATAGCTTACTGCATAGTACACTAAGTGTAGCAACAAAGACTGGTAGATAACAGAATGGCCGGTGCCCGTAACAGCGGCAGGCTAGCCCGTCAGTTAGCATGTGGTTTGTCTGGTGTGCCAGGTGTTTGGGAGGGGGCGTGAAGACCTGGTCGTAGCTATGAATAGCTTACTGCATAGTACACTAAGTGTAGCAACAAAGACTGGTAGATAACAGAATGGTCGGTGCCCGTAACAGCGGCAGGCTAGCCCGTCAGTTAGCATGTGGTTTGTCTGGTGCGCAGGGTGTTTGGGATGGGGCGTGAAGACTTTGTCGTAGCTATGAACAGCTTACTGCATAGTACACTATAAGTGTAGCAACAAAGACTGGTAGATAACAGAATGGTCGGTGCCCGTAACAGCGGCAGGCTAGCCCGTCAGTTAGCATGTGGTTTGTCTGGTGCGCAGGGTGTTAAGGAGGGGGCGTGAAGACCTTGTCGTAGCTATGAATAGCTTACTGCATAGTACACTAAGTGTAGCAACAAAGACTGGTAGATAACAGAATGGTCGGTGCTCGTAACAGCGGCAGGCTAACCCGTCAGTTAGCATGTGGTTTGTCTGGTGCGCAGGGTGTTTGGGAGGGGGCGTGAAGACCTTGTCGTAGCTATGAATAGCTAACTGCATAGTACACAGTGTAGCAACAAAGAGTGGTAGATAACAAAATGGTCGGTGCCCGTAACAGCGGCAGGCTAGCCCGTCAGTTAGCATGTGGTTTGTCTGGTGCGCAGTGTGTTTGGGAGGGGGCGTGAAGACCTTGTCGTAGCTATGAATAGCGTATTGCATAGTACCCTCTTAATTAATTATAATGTTTGATTAAGATTTTTTTTCCCTCGAAAACTCAACGGTTAACATGCTCAAACGATGAATAGAGCAACAGTTAATAAGTGAAATAATACATTGTACATAATATGGGGATACTGCAGAGACTTCATGAACACGCTAAGACGATAGATAGGGGCAGTGCCGAAATTAGGAATTATAATTAGCAGCCCTTTGGGCTACTCTCTTATAGGTTTTGGCAGCCCGGTTAAGTTTTGAATAGCCCGGTGTTTGTATTAATATTTTCTTTTTTTTTGCGTAATTTACATTTGAAATTACATTTTTTGTTTTTTAATTATTTTATAAAAAATTAGTCTTTTTTTTTCTTTTAGTCTTATGTTATGACAATAATGACACACAATTACAATGTTAAAAAGTCTATTAATGATATATCATGATTAATTTGCCATGTTATTGCAATTCAGTACTGCTTGAGCTGCTACAGGTGTCATCGCCTATGAGACTATGCTGCGTGGTGGCGCGTGTGTATATAGGCTGGGCGGGCGGCGGACAGCACGAACAATATGTCTTGACTCTGCTGCGCGGTGGCGCATGTGTATAGGCTAGGCGGGCGGCGGACAGCACGAACAATATGTCTTGACTCTGCTGCGCGGTGGCGCATGTATATAGGCTGGGCGGGCGGCGGACAGCACGAACAATATGTCTTGACTCTGCTGCGCGGTGGCGCATGTGTATAGGCCAGGCGGGCGGCGGACAGCACGAACAATATGTCTTGACTCTGCTGCGCGGTGGCGCATGTGTATAGGCCAGGCGGGCGGCGGACAGCACGAACAATATGTCTTGACTCTGCTGCGCGGTGGCGCATGTGTATGTATATAGGCTAGGCGGGCGGCGGACAGCACGAACAATATGTCTTGACTCTGCTGCGCGGTGGCGCATGTGTATAGGCCAGGCGGGCGGCGGACAGCACGAACAATATGTCTTGACTGTGCTGCGCGGTGGCGCGTGTGTATATAGGCTGGGCGGGCGGCGGACAGCACGAACAATATGTCTTGACTCTGCTGCGCGGTGGCGCATGTGTATAGGCCAGGCGGGCGGCGGACAGCACGAACAATATGTCTTGACTCTGCTGCGCGGTGGCGCATGTGTATAGGCCAGGCGGGCGGCGGACAGCACGAACAATATGTCTTGACTCTGCTGCGCGGTGGCGCATGTGTATAGGCCAGGCGGGCGGCGGACAGCACGAACAATATGTCTTGACTCTGCTGCGCGGTGGCGCATGTGTATAGGCCAGGCGGGCGGCGGACAGCACGAACAATATGTCTTGACTCTGCTGCGCGGTGGCGCATGTGTATGTATATAGGCTAGGCGGGCGGCGGACAGCACGAACAATATGTCTTGACTCTGCTGCGCGGTGGCGCATGTATATAGGCTGGGCGGGCGGCGGACAGCACGAACAATATGTCTTGACTCTGCTGCGCGGTGGCGCATGTGTATAGGCCAGGCGGGCGGCGGACAGCACGAACAATATGTCTTGACTCTGCTGCGCGGTGGCGCATGTGTATAGGCCAGGCGGGCGGCGGACAGCACGAACAATATGTCTTGACTCTGCTGCGCGGTGGCGCATGTGTATGTATATAGGCTAGGCGGGCGGCGGACAGCACGAACAATATGTCTTGACTCTGCTGCGCGGTGGCGCATGTGTATAGGCCAGGCGGGCGGCGGACAGCACGAACAATATGTCTTGACTCTGCTGCGCGGTGGCGCATGTGTATGTATATAGGCTAGGCGGGCGGCGGACAGCACGAACAATATGTCTTGACTGTGCTGCGCGGTGGCGCATGTGTATAGGCCAGGCGGGCGGCGGACAGCACGAACAATATGTCTTGACTCTGCTGCGCGGTGGCGCATGTGTATGTATATAGGCTGGGCGGGCGGCGGACAGCACGAACAATATGTCTTGACTGTGCTGCGCGGTGGCGCGTGTGTATATAGGCTAGGCGGGCGGCGGACAGCACGAACAATATGTCTTGACTCTGCTGCGCGGTGGCGCATGTGTATGTATATAGGCTAGGCGGGCTGCGGACAGCACGAACAATATGTCTTGACTCTGCTGCGCGGTGGCGCATGTGTATGTATATAGGCCAGGCGGGCGGCGGACAGCACGAACAATATGTCTTGACTGTGCTGCGCGGTGGCGCATGTGTATGTATATAGGCTAGGCGGGCGGCGGACAGCACGAACAATATGTCTTGACTCTGCTGCGCGGTGGCGCATGTGTATAGGCCAGGCGGGCGGCGGACAGCACGAACAATATGTCTTGACTCTGCTGCGCGGTGGCGCATGTGTATGTATATAGGCTAGGCGGGCGGCGGACAGCACGAACAATATGTCTTGACTCTGCTGCGCGGTGGCGCATGTGTATGTATATAGGCCAGGCGGGCGGCGGACAGCACGAACAATATGTCTTGACTGTGCTGCGCGGTGGCGCATGTGTATAGGCCAGGCGGGCGGCGGACAGCACGAACAATATGTCTTGACTGTGCTGCGCGGTGGCGCATGTGTATAGGCCAGGCGGGCGGCGGACAGCACGAACAATATGTCTTGACTCTGCTGCGCGGTGGCGCATGTGTATAGGCCAGGCGGGCGGCGGACAGCACGAACAATATGTCTTGACTGTGCTGCGCGGTGGCGCATGTGTATGTATATAGGCCAGGCGGGCGGCGGACAGCACGAACAATATGTCTTGACTGTGCTGCGCGGTGGCGCATGTGTATAGGCCAGGCGGGCGGCGGACAGCACGAACAATATGTCTTGACTGTGCTGCGCGGTGGCGCATGTGTATAGGCCAGGCGGGCGGCGGACAGCACGAACAATATGTCTTGACTCTGCTGCGCGGTGGCGCATGTGTATAGGCCAGGCGGGCGGCGGACAGCACGAACAATATGTCTTGACTCTGCTGCGCGGTGGCGCATGTGTATAGGCCAGGCGGGCGGCGGACAGCACGAACAATATGTCTTGACTCTGCTGCGCGGTGGCGCATGTGTATAGGCTAGGCGGGCGGCGGACAGCACGAACAATATGTCTTGACTGTGCTGCGCGGTGGCGCATGTGTATGTATATAGGCCAGGCGGGCGGCGGACAGCACGAACAATATGTCTTGACTGTGCTGCGCGGTGGCGCATGTGTATAGGCCAGGCGGGCGGCGGACAGCACGAACAATATGTCTTGACTCTGCTGCGCGGTGGCGCATGTGTATAGGCCAGGCGGGCGGCGGACAGCACGAACAATATGTCTTGACTGTGCTGCGCGGTGGCGCATGTGTATGTATATAGGCTAGGCGGGCGGCGGACAGCACGAACAATATGTCTTGACTCTGCTGCGCGGTGGCGCATGTGTATAGGCCAGGCGGGCGGCGGACAGCACGAACAATATGTCTTGACTGTGCTGCGCGGTGGCGCATGTGTATAGGCCAGGCGGGCGGCGGACAGCACGAACAATATGTCTTGACTCTGCTGCGCGGTGGCGCATGTGTATAGGCCAGGCGGGCGGCGGACAGCACGAACAATATGTCTTGACTCTGCTGCGCGGTGGCGCATGTGTATGTATATAGGCTGGGCGGGCGGCGGACAGCACGAACAATATGTCTTGACTGTGCTGCGCGGTGGCGCATGTGTAAAGGCCAGGCGGGCGGCGGACAGCACGAACAATATGTCTTGACTGTGCTGCGCGGTGGCGCATGTGTATAGGCCAGGCGGGCGGCGGACAGCACGAACAATATGTCTTGACTCTGCTGCGCGGTGGCGCATGTGTATGTATATAGGCTGGGCGGGCGGCGGACAGCACGAACAATATGTCTTGACTGTGCTGCGCGGTGGCGCATGTGTATAGGCCAGGCGGGCGGCGGACAGCACGAACAATATGTCTTGACTCTGCTGCGCGGTGGCGCATGTGTATAGGCCAGGCGGGCGGCGGACAGCACGAACAATATGTCTTGACTCTGCTGCGCGGTGGCGCATGTGTATAGGCCAGGCGGGCGGCGGACAGCACGAACAATATGTCTTGACTCTGCTGCGCGGTGGCGCATGTGTATAGGCTGGGCGGGCGGCGGACAGCACGAACAATATGTCTTGACTGTGCTGCGCGGTGGCGCATGTATATAGGCCAGGCGGGCGGCGGACAGCACGAACAATATGTCTTGACTCTGCTGCGCGGTGGCGCATGTGTATAGGCCAGGCGGGCGGCGGACAGCACGAACAATATGTCTTGACTGTGCTGCGCGGTGGCGCATGTGTATAGGCCAGGCGGGCGGCGGACAGCACGAACAATATGTCTTGACTGTGCTGCGCGGTGGCGCATGTGAATGTATATAGGCTAGGCGGGCGGCGGACAGCACGAACAATATGTCTTGACTGTGCTGCGCGGTGGCGCATGTGTATGTATATAGGCTAGGCGGGCGGCGGACAGCACGAACAATATGTGTTGACTGTGCTGCGCGGTGGCGCATGTATATAGGCCAGGCGGGCGGCGGACAGCACGAACAATATGTCTTGACTCTGCTGCGCGGTGGCGCATGTGTATAGGCCAGGCGGGCGGCGGACAGCACGAACAATATGTCTTGACTGTGCTGCGCGGTGGCGCATGTGTATAGGCCAGGCGGGCGGCGGACAGCACGAACAATATGTCTTGACTGTGCTGCGCGGTGGCGCATGTGAATGTATATAGGCTAGGCGGGCGGCGGACAGCACGAACAATATGTCTTGACTGTGCTGCGCGGTGGCGCATGTGTATGTATATAGGCTAGGCGGGCGGCGGACAGCACGAACAATATGTGTTGACTGTGCTGCGCGGTGGCGCATGTATATAGGCCAGGCGGGCGGCGGACAGCACGAACAATATGTCTTGACTCTGCTGCGCGGTGGCGCATGTGTATAGGCCAGGCGGGCGGCGGACAGCACGAACAATATGTCTTGACTCTGCTGCGCGGTGGCGCATGTGTATGTATATAGGCTAGGCGGGTGGCGGACAGCACGAACAATATGTCTTGACTGTGCTGCGCGGTGGCGCATGTATATAGGCCAGGCGGGCGGCGGACAGCACGAACAATATGTCTTGACTGTGCTGCGCGGTGGCGCATGTGTATAGGCCAGGCGGGCGGCGGACAGCACGAACAATATGTCTTGACTCTGCTGCGCGGTGGCGCATGTGTATAGGCCAGGCGGGCGGCGGACAGCACGAACAATATGTCTTGACTGTGCTGCGCGGTGGCGCATGTGTATGTATATAGGCCAGGCGGGCGGCGGACAGCACGAACAATATATCTTGACTCTGCTGCGCGGTGGCGCATGTGTATAGGCCAGGCGGGCGGCGGACAGCACGAACAATATGTCTTGACTCTGCTGCGCGGTGGCGCATGTGTATAGGCCAGGCGGGCGGCGGACAGCACGAACAATATGTCTTGACTCTTCTGCGCGGTGGCGCATGTGTATAGGCCAGGCGGGCGGCGGACAGCACGAACAATATGTCTTGACTGTGCTGCGCGGTGGCGCATGTGTATGTATATAGGCCAGGCGGGCGGCGGACAGCACGAACAATATGTATTGACTCTGCTGCGCGGTGGCGCATGTGTATAGGCCAGGCGGGCGGCGGACAGCACGAACAATATGTCTTGACTCTGCTGCGCGTTGGCGCATGTGTATAGGCCAGGCGGGCGGCGGACAGCACGAACAATATGTCTTGACTCTGCTGCGCGGTGGCGCATGTGTATGTATATAGGCTAGGCGGGCGGCGGACAGCACGAACAATATGTCTTGACTCTGCTGCGCGGTGGCGCATGTGTATAGGCCAGGCGGGCGGCGGACAGCACGAACAATATGTCTTGACTCTGCTGCGCGGTGGCGCATGTGTATAGGCCAGGCGGGCGGCGGACAGCACGAACAATATGTCTGTACTCTGCTGCGCGGTGGCGCATGTGTATAGGCCAGGCGGGCGGCGGACAGCACGAACAATATGTCTTGACTCTGCTGTGCGGTGGCGCATGTGTATAGGCCAGGCGGGCGGCGGACAGCACGAACAATATGTCTTGACTGTGCTGCGCGGTGGCGCATGTGTATGTAAATAGGCCAGGCGGGCGGCGGACAGCACGAACAATATGTCTTGACTGTGCTGCGCGGTGGCGCATGTGTATGTATATAGGCTAGGCGGGCGGCGGACAGCACGAACAATATGTCTTGACTCTGCTGCGCGGTGGCGCATGTGTATGTATATAGGCTAGGCGGGCGGCGGACAGCACGAACAATATGTCTTGACTGTGCTGCGCGGTGGCGCATGTATATAGGCCAGGCGGGCGGCGGACAGCACGAACAATATGTCTTGACTCTGCTGCGCGGTGGCGCATGTGTATAGGCCAGGCGGGCGGCGGACAGCACGAACAATATGTCTTGACTGTGCTGCGCGGTGGCGCATGTGTATGTATATAGGCTAGGCGGGCGGCGGACAGCACGAACAATATGTCTTGACTGTGCTGCGCGGTGGCGCATGTATATAGGCCAGGCGGGCGGCGGACAGCACGAACAATATGTCTTGACTCTGCTGCGCGGTGGCGCATGTGTATGTATATAGGCTAGGCGGGCGGCGGACAGCACGAACAATATGTCTTGACTCTGCTGCGCGGTGGCGCATGTATATACGCCAGGCGGGCGGCGGACAGCACGAACAATATGTCTTGACTCTGCTGCGCGGTGGCGCATGTGTATGTATATAGGCTAGGCGGGCGGCGGACAGCACGAACAATATGTCTTGACTGTGCTGCGCGGTGGCGCATGTATATAGGCCAGGCGGGCGGCGGACAGCACGAACAATATGTCTTGACTCTGCTGCGCGGTGGCGCATGTATATAGGCCAGGCGGGCGGCGGACAGCACGAACAATATGTCTTGACTGTGCTGCGCGGTGGCGCATGTGTATAGGCCAGGCGGGCGGCGGACAGCACGAACAATATGTCTTGACTGTGCTGCGCGGTGGCGCATGTGTATAGGCCAGGCGGGCGGCGGACAGCACGAACAATATGTCTTGACTGTGCTGCGCGGTGGCGCATGTGTATAGGCCAGGCGGGCGGCGGACAGCACGAACAATATGTCTTGACTCTGCTGCGCGGTGGCGCATGTATATAGGCCAGGCGGGCGGCGGACAGCACGAACAATATGTCTTGACTCTGCTGCGCGGTGGCGCATGTATATAGGCTGGGCGGGCGGCGGACAGCACGAACAATATGTCTTGACTCTGCTGCGCGGTGGCGCATGTATATAGGCTGGGCGGGCGGCGGACAGCACGAACAATATGTCTTGACTGTGCTGCGCGGTGGCGCATGTATATAGGCTGGGCGGGCGGCGGACAGCTCGAACAATATGTCTTGACTGTGCTGCGCGGTGGCGCATGTGTATAGGCCAGGCGGGCGGCGGACAGCACGAACAATATGTCTTGACTCTGCTGCGCGGTGGCGCATGTGTATAGGCCAGGCGGGCGGCGGACAGCACGAACAATATGTCTTGACTGTGCTGCGCGGTGGCGCATGTGTATAGGCCAGGCGGGCGGCGGACAGCACGAACAATATGTCTTGACTCTGCTGCGCGGTGGCGCATGTGTATAGGCCAGGCGGGCGGCGGACAGCACGAACAATATGTCTTGACTGTGCTGCGCGGTGGCGCATGTGTATGTATATAGGCCAGGCGGGCGGCGGACAGCACGAACAATATGTCTTGACTGTGCTGCGCGGTGGCGCATGTGTATAGGCCAGGCGGGCGGCGGACAGCACGAACAATATGTCTTGACTCTGCTGCGCGGTGGCGCATGTGTATAGGCCAGGCGGGCGGCGGACATTACGAACAATATGTCTTGACTCTGCTGCGCGGTGGCGCATGTGTATAGGCCAGGCGGGCGGCGGACAGCACGAACAATATGTCTTGACTCTGCTGCGCGGTGGCGCATGTGTATGTATATAGGCTGGGCGGGCGGCGGACAGCACGAACAATATGTCTTGACTCTGCTGCGCGGTGGCGCATGTGTATAGGCCAGGCGGGCGGCGGACAGCACGAACAATATGTCTTGACTCTGCTGCGCGGTGGCGCATGTGTATGTATATAGGCTAGGCGGGCGGCGGACAGCACGAACAATATGTCTTGACTGTGCTGCGCGGTGGCGCATGTGTATGTATATAGGCTAGGCGGGCGGCGGACAGCACGAACAATATGTCTTGACTGTGCTGCGCGGTGGCGCATGTGTATAGGCCAGGCGGGCGGCGGACAGCACGAACAATATGTCTTGACTCTGCTGCGCGGTGGCGCATGTGTATAGGCCAGGCGGGCGGCGGACAGCACGAACAATATGTCTTGACTGTGCTGCGCGGTGGCGCATGTGTATAGGCCAGGCGGGCGGCGGACAGCACGAACAATATGTCTTGACTGTGCTGCGCGGTGGCGCATGTGTATAGGCTAGGCGGGCGGCGGACAGCACGAACAATATGTCTTGACTGTGCTGCGCGGTGGCGCATGTGTATGTATATAGGCTAGGCGGGCGGCGGACAGCACGAACAATATGTCTTGACTGTGCTGCGCGGTGGCGCATGTGTATAGGCCAGGCGGGCGGCGGACAGCACGAACAATATGTCTTGACTCTGCTGCGCGGTGGCGCATGTGTATAGGCCAGGCGGGCGGCGGACAGCACGAACAATATGTCTTGACTGTGCTGCGCGGTGGCGCATGTGTATAGGCCAGGCGGGCGGCGGACAGCACGAACAATATGTCTTGACTCTGCTGCGCGGTGGCGCATGTGTATAGGCCAGGCGGGCGGCGGACAGCACGAACAATATGTCTTGACTCTTCTGCGCGGTGGCGCATGTGTATAGGCCAGGCGGGCGGCGGACAGCACGAACAATATGTCTTGACTCTTCTGCGCGGTGGCGCATGTGTATAGGCCAGGCGGGCGGCGGACAGCACGAACAATATGTCTTGACTCTTCTGCGCGGTGGCGCATGTGTATAGGCCAGGCGGGCGGCGGACAGCACGAACAATATGTCTTGACTCTTCTGCGCGGTGGCGCATGTGTATAGGCCAGGCGGGCGGCGGACAGCACGAACAATATGTCTTGACTCTTCTGCGCGGTGGCGCATGTGTATAGGCCAGGCGGGCGGCGGACAGCACGAACAATATGTCTTGACTCTGCTGCGCGGTGGCGCATGTGTATAGGCCAGGCGGGCGGCGGACAGCACGAACAATATGTCTTGACTCTGCTGCGCGGTGGCGCATGTGTATGTATATAGGCTAGGCGGGCGGCGGACAGCACGAACAATATGTCTTGACTGTGCTGCGCGGTGGCGCATGTGTATGTATATAGGCCAGGCGGGCGGCGGACAGCACGAACAATATGTCTTGACTCTGCTGCGCGGTGGCGCATGTGTATGTATATAGGCCAGGCGGGCGGCGGACAGCACGAACAATATGTCTTGACTGTGCTGCGCGGTGGCGCATGTGTATAGGCCAGGCGGGCGGCGGACAGCACGAACAATATGTCTTGACTCTGCTGCGCGGTGGCGCATGTGTATGTATATAGGCTGGGCGGGCGGCGGACAGCACGAACAATATGTCTTGACTGTGCTGCGCGGTGGCGCATGTGTATAGGCCAGGCGGGCGGCGGACAGCACGAACAATATGTCTTGACTGTGCTGCGCGGTGGCGCATGTGTATAGGCCAGGCGGGCGGCGGACAGCACGAACAATATGTCTTGACTCTGCTGCGCGGTGGCGCATGTGTATAGGCCAGGCGGGCGGCGGACAGCACGAACAATATGTCTTGACTCTGCTGCGCGGTGGCGCATGTGTATAGGCCAGGCGGGCGGCGGACAGCACGAACAATATGTCTTGACTGTGCTGCGCGGTGGCGCATGTGTATAGGCCAGGCGGGCGGCGGACAGCACGAACAATATGTCTTGACTGTGCTGCGCGGTGGCGCATGTGTATAGGCCAGGCGGGCGGCGGACAGCACGAACAATATGTCTTGACTCTGCTGCGCGGTGGCGCATGTGTATAGGCCAGGCGGGCGGCGGACAGCACGAACAATATGTCTTGACTCTGCTGCGCGGTGGCGCATGTGTATAGGCCAGGCGGGCGGCGGACAGCACGAACAATATGTCTTGACTCTGCTGCGCGGTGGCGCATGTGTATAGGCCAGGCGGGCGGCGGACAGCACGAACAATATGTCTTGACTCTGCTGCGCGGTGGCGCATGTGTATAGGCCAGGCGGGCGGCGGACAGCACGAACAATATGTCTTGACTGTGCTGCGCGGTGGCGCATGTGTATAGGCCAGGCGGGCGGCGGACAGCACGAACAATATGTCTTGACTGTGCTGCGCGGTGGCGCATGTGTATGTATATAGGCCAGGCGGGCGGCGGACAGCACGAACAATATGTCTTGACTCTGCTGCGCGGTGGCGCATGTGTATAGGCCAGGCGGGCGGCGGACAGCACGAACAATATGTCTTGACTGTGCTGCGCGGTGGCGCATGTGTATAGGCCAGGCGGGCGGCGGACAGCACGAACAATATGTCTTGACTCTGCTGCGCGGTGGCGCATGTGTATAGGCCAGGCGGGCGGCGGACAGCACGAACAATATGTCTTGACTCTGCTGCGCGGTGGCGCATGTGTATGTATATAGGCTAGGCGGGCGGCGGACAGCACGAACAATATGTCTTGACTCTGCTGCGCGGTGGCGCATGTGTATAGGCTAGGCGGGCGGCGGACAGCACGAACAATATGTCTTGACTGTGCTGCGCGGTGGCGCATGTGTATAGGCCAGGCGGGCGGCGGACAGCACGAACAATATGTCTTGACTCTGCTGCGCGGTGGCGCATGTGTATAGGCCAGGCGGGCGGCGGACAGCACGAACAATATGTCTTGACTGTGCTGCGCGGTGGCGCATGTGTATAGGCCAGGCGGGCGGCGGACAGCACGAACAATATGTCTTGACTCTGCTGCGCGGTGGCGCATGTGTATAGGCCAGGCGGGCGGCGGACAGCACGAACAATATGTCTTGACTCTGCTGCGCGGTGGCGCATGTGTATAGGCCAGGCGGGCGGCGGACAGCACGAACAATATGTCTTGACTCTGCTGCGCGGTGGCGCATGTGTATAGGCCAGGCGGGCGGCGGACAGCACGAACAATATGTCTTGACTGTGCTGCGCGGTGGCGCATGTGTATGTATATAGGCCAGGCGGGCGGCGGACAGCACGAACAATATGTCTTGACTCTGCTGCGCGGTGGCGCATGTGTATGTATATAGGCTAGGCGGGCGGCGGACAGCACGAACAATATGTCTTGACTCTGCTGCGCGGTGGCGCATGTGTATAGGCCAGGCGGGCGGCGGACAGCACGAACAATATGTCTTGACTGTGCTGCGCGGTGGCGCATGTGTATGTATATAGGCTAGGCGGGCGGCGGACAGCACGAACAATATGTCTTGACTGTGCTGCGCGGTGGCGCATGTGTATAGGCCAGGCGGGCGGCGGACAGCACGAACAATATGTCTTGACTCTGCTGCGCGGTGGCGCATGTGTATGTATATAGGCCAGGCGGGCGGCGGACAGCACGAACAATATGTCTTGACTGTGCTGCGCGGTGGCGCATGTGTATGTATATAGGCCAGGCGGGCGGCGGACAGCACGAACAATATGTCTTGACTGTGCTGCGCGGTGGCGCATGTGTATGTATATAGGCCAGGCGGGCGGCGGACAGCACGAACAATATGTCTTGACTGTGCTGCGCGGTGGCGCATGTGTATGTATATAGGCCAGGCGGGCGGCGGACAGCACGAACAATATGTCTTGACTCTGCTGCGCGGTGGCGCATGTGTATAGGCCAGGCGGGCGGCGGACAGCACGAACAATATGTCTTGACTGTGCTGCGCGGTGGCGCATGTGTATGTATATAGGCTAGGCGGGCGGCGGACAGCACGAACAATATGTCTTGACTCTGCTGCGCGGTGGCGCATGTGTATGTATATAGGCTAGGCGGGCGGCGGACAGCACGAACAATATGTCTTGACTGTGCTGCGCGGTGGCGCATGTGTATAGGCCAGGCGGGCGGCGGACAGCACGAACAATATGTCTTGACTCTGCTGCGCGGTGGCGCATGTGTATAGGCCAGGCGGGCGGCGAACAGCACGAACAATATGTCTTGACTCTGCTGCGCGGTGGCGCATGTGTATGTATATAGGCTGGGCGGGCGGCGGACAGCACGAACAATATGTCTTGACTGTGCTGCGTGGTGGCGCGTGTGTATATAGGCTAGGCGGGCGGCGGACAGCACGAACAATATGTCTTGACTGTGCTGCGCGGTGGCGCATGTGTATAGGCCAGGCGGGCGGCGGACAGCACGAACAATATGTCTTGACTCTGCTGCGCGGTGGCGCATGTGTATAGGCCAGGCGGGCGGCGGACAGCACGAACAATATGTCTTGACTGTGCTGCGCGGTGGCGCATGTGTATAGGCCAGGCGGGCGGCGGACAGCACGAACAATATGTCTTGACTGTGCTGCGCGGTGGCGCATGTGTATGTATATAGGCTAGGCGGGCGGCGGACAGCACGAACAATATGTCTTGACTGTGCTGCGCGGTGGCGCATGTGTATAGGCCAGGCGGGCGGCGGACAGCACGAACAATATGTCTTGACTGTGCTGCGCGGTGGCGCATGTGTATGTATATAGGCTGGGCGGGCGGCGGACAGCACTAACAATATGTCTTGACTGTGCTGCGCGGTGGCGCATGTGTATAGGCCAGGCGGGCGGCGGACAGCACGAACAATATGTCTTGACTGTGCTGCGCGGTGGCGCATGTGTATGTATATAGGCTGGGCGGGCGGCGGACAGCACGAACAATATGTCTTGACTGTGCTGCGCGGTGGCGCATGTGTATGTATATAGGCTGGGCGGGCGGCGGACAGCACGAACAATATGTCTTGACTGTGCTGCGCGGTGGCGCATGTGTATGTATATAGGCTGGGCGGGCGGCGGACAGCACGAAATATATGTCTTGAAATATTTCTCACGCTCTAGTCTCTCAAGAATAAGATTACTGGTTTGATACATTAATAACTGTGATAATTTGTTAATATAACACAGTGTGTTGTCTGAACACAAGGCACTTTTGATTTAAGAAAAAACACTATTGAATAAAGTGTTTGTATGTGAAATTTAAGACAGCCCGTCAGGCTGCCTGGTTATATACAAGTGGCAGCCCGAGTACGTTTTGGGCTGCCGTTAATTTCGAGCATTGAATAGGGGTATATGGTGGTTTGAACATTTGTCGTCAATGTTGTAGTTTATACCGATGGCCACACACCTTAGTACTGTCAAATAACTTAACTGAAATCACGTAAAAGTCCCCATTTTCATTAAAGTTTGTTTAAAGTTTAGTCTATAGTTGGCTCAATTTCTCATCAATTTCTCGTCGTATTCTCATGGTTACGACGTAGCTGAGGCCAGGTTACCAACTTAATTTTCTACGTCTCTAGTTCCTACCATCTAATTTAAGCCGGTCCGTTAGGGATAATTTAGGTCCTTCAGTTGGTTACCTGGAACAAAGTCAATTAAGTTACCCCCCCCCCCCCCCCAAAGATATTACACCCAAAAAAACTTACCCAAATATTGCACCAATTTTTCGCCAAAATACACTAGCAAATTCTTTTTGCACCACTCCCACAATTAAGATATTAATTTTATTAATTAATTTTATAAGTAGCACTCATATTTTTTTCCGTAAACTAATTCGATATGATCGCCATTACTTTTGTGGCAAAATCAGTCGAGATGTTACAAAGTTATTAGTGTATAGTTAGTGTAGTAATTAGTGCAATAATAACATGCACTCAAAATGTCAACAAACGTTGGGGGGGGGGGCTAGCCTTAAGTTGTCCCCCCCCTCAAATTAATTAATTAATATCTTGACTGTGGGAGTGGTGCAAAAATTTATTTTGATGGTATTTTTTGGTGCATAATTAGTGCAATAATTACATGCATTTAAAATGTCAATACACGTTTTGGGGGGGTGGGCGTGGTTTAAGTTGGCCCCCCTCTCAAATAATAATTTATATCTTGACTGTGGGAGTGGTGCAATAATTAAGTTTGATGGCGTATTTTGGTGCATAATTTGTGCAATAATTACACGTCTTTGGGGGGTGGGGGGGGGGGGGGGGCACATTAAATTGGCAACCCCCAGTTAATAATTTAATATTTGGTTATGGAAGTGGTGCAAAAATTAAATTTGATGGTGTATGTGGTGCATAATTGGTGCAATATGTATTTAGGTATGTTTTTTGGGTGTAATATCTGTTTGGGGGGTGGGAGGGGGCTATCTTAATTGACCCCTTGGAACAGTGGGGTGGGTTAACGGGCGTGTGCTCTCTACTCAGCGGAAGACTGCATTTAGGAATGTGTGAAAGAACGCCAGGATTCTGTTGATGTTCCTTCAATTAGCGCGTATGAAAGGGGCCTTGGATGATGATTTGAGATCGGTGTGCGAAAACTTATTGAAGCTATAGTATATAGACATACCGTTCATCAGAATTGTAACATTGAAATGGTGATTTCATTAGTTGTTTACAGTCACAAAACTGCTAAGTAATCAGTGCATTGCAAACAAATAAGTAAGATTATATTTAAAAAAACGTATGTCTCCGAAAGATGTGAATATAATCACCGAGATTGGCCACTGATGTAAAGTAATGTAAAATCTTTATTGACACAGGTTGAATCTTGAGTTTAGAAAACTCTTTACAGATTCCTTAACTTACATTTACAATCAAGAATTAGAATTATGTCTTATATAATAACTTATGTACTAACTGAGTACTAATAAATAATGAAAACAAAGTAGGAAGAAACATGATAACATCATGATATGGTACATGATAGTACAACATAGAAACGTGTTGATAAAGAGTTGTTTGAGCAAGATATTACATCATTTAGATTACGTATAAATATAATATGAAAAGTAGAACATTCAGAATACTTATAAACAGCACTAGTGATACCAGGAACATAAAAAAGTAAGATTATAATAACAATGTCAATAGTAGCCTGATTGTACTAATTGTAGAAATAATAGGTGGCAAATAAAAAAAGAAGAAGAAGATGAAAGAAAAGATGTTTGATTATATTTTAATAACTTAAGGTTATGACTATGAAGCAAAATACCCCTAACATATTATCATAAAGAGAAGGGGAATAAATGAAGCAGGCTTACATAATGACATATTATGCTAATAATTGCATCATTTCGATACTATGACTTAAGGAAAGAACAGACAAAGTAGAGAAATTAAGTAAAACCATTATAATAATATGTAAACAATTAAATAAATAATAAATTTAAATAAAATTGCAAGGTAGATCAATGGAAAAAAAAGAAGAAAAAGAAGAAGAACACAAGCCATATGTTAATGGCGAGGAGCTTAGAACAGAGAATCTTACTTAGTATGTAAATATTCCTTTAAGGCAGCTTTAAATTTGTGCTTCTTCAGTGTTTTCAGAGAGTGCGGTAGAATGTTGTACAGTATTAGGCCGCTGTGCATTATGTTATCCTTGCCTCTTTGAGTGGTATTGATAGTGTGAAGGTAAAGGTAATGCTTGGTTGGGGTGAGTATTATGCTTATGATAGTTATGGTTGAATGTGAGGTTCAAGTTAGATATAGTTTCATTAATTATAACATTGTGAATAAAAAGGCAGGTTCGGTACTCATTAATAAGTGGGAAAGGTATGATGTTAGTAGCTTTAAACAAGGTTAGTCTGTGAGTTCTAAAAGGTAAGTTAAATAAAAGGTAACTTACCTTTAGTGAAAACGAATGTAGCGCTCAAAGTGGCAAAGTCGCGCAACAACCTGCTGAAGCAGCGTCGTTCTTCCTACGTCGATAATGGCAAACTGTGAAAATTGTTTAATTCAATACGGCTATTTAAATTTTTGGTCAGATTATCTATCCCATCAGTAGATCTTAAAAAGGCAAGCCACCGTTTTAATCAGGACACGTTAAAGAAGTACAAACAACAAATAACACATAACAAACACAAACAAAACAAGACAATAAAAACAAAAACACAAAACAAAACAACAAAACAAAATAAATACACATCAACAATAAAAAACAAAACAATCACCAAACAAAAAACAAGATATATCCCAATAATATCCAGCACTATTTTCAACCGTGGAATGAAATCTTCAGCAGTTAGTTGCTAAATTTGGCCACATATAGCGCTGTGTGTACAAACACACGGTGCCTATTGGTTCACAGAATGTTTTTGATTTAGTAAAATACTGAAAAATTCTAGGAATGTCAACGATAATCGCACATCGATAAATATTGTATATCGATATTATTGCGATATGGCTAGCCATATCGCGATTATCGTACGATGTTGAATTCTGTGCGATATCCCGATAATCGCGGCGACTTGATTTCATATTTGTATTTGGCGGCTGCTCAACGTTAGCTGAACGACCACCGACCAGCCCCCGAGTGCCCTCCTTCGAGATAGCCGCAAGAAAATCTATTCGCCACGACCTTCCCTCTCCCAAACATATGACGCAATGTTAAAATGTAGTATTAGTGCTTATTTCACAATATCGCGGCGATATATCACGATAAAAATTGAAAATTCAATATCGATACGATATTTTTTCACGCCGTTATTATCGTGATACATTGCGATATTTGTTTGATGTTGCGATTAGCGATATGGAATTTCATATTGTTTGACATTTTTAAAAAATTCGCATTTGAAATTTTGTATTCTTATCTCTGCCTAATATCCATGGTAACTTCTTTTGGTGGTTCTCTTGAATGTTTCAAAAGTTGTAATTGTATTTTTTTATTTATGCAAATGAAATGATTTACCCTTAATGAATACAAATTGAACAAATCAAAATTTTCCAATCATGATTTCATGGTCAATTTATTATTATTAATTTTATTATTATTATTATTTTTATTATTATTATTATTATTATTATTATTATTATTATTATTATTATTATTATTATTATTATTATTATTATTATTATTATTATTATTATTATTATTATTATTATTATTTACTATTATTATTATTATTATTATTATTATTTTTATTATTATTATTATTATTTTATTGTTGCAATACATACAAACTCGGTCAAAACCGGCATAAACATGTTGTACGGACACAAATGTCAAGTATTTCCATGTGTTTACCTTATTAAAATCTACTTAGAACTACTTAATATATCATTGTCCACATTATTTTTTCCAAACCGAACTATGGATGCTATGTACGGTCGTGGCCGATTTGTACTCATCCCAGCATTCGCTCTTTGTACGGTGGAAACCACGAAAACCACCATCGGGATGGATAACGTCTTGAAGTCTTCATTCTTCTTAGTTCAAAAATTTTCGCACTATCCTACACGTGTTCAAAATAATTGCTTTTTGCATCTCGATGTATATGTTCGGTTGGAGACCAATAAGTTTGATACTGTCATGGAGTTTACGTGGAATAATGCCATTTGCTGATATAATTAACGGTATAACAGTTACATTATTCTGCTTCCACAACCTTTTTATTTCAATAGATAATTCCTTATATCTGTTTATCTTTTCTCGCCAAGTTGTCTCTACATTGTGGCATAAAGGGACGGCAACATCAATTAAAATCGTTTCTCGTTTCTTCTTGTCAATAAATATAATATCCGGTCTATTGTGATGTATGGTTTGGTCTGTTATAACTGCCCGGTCGTAATATAATTTGTAGTCTTTACTATCTAATACCTTTTCAGGCTTGTATTTGTAATACGCAGTGGTTGTGTTTATAAGTTTATACTTCATGGCTAATTTTTGATGTACAATGTTTGCAACTTGGTTATGCCTATGAAGATAATCTGTTTGACAAAGCATTTTGCACCCAGATACGATATGTTCAATTGTTTCGCCGTTCATATTACATTTTCTACATTTATCTTCCACTGTGACGTTTATTATTATTATTATTATTATTATTATTATTATTATTATTATTATTATTATTATTATTATTATTATTATTATTATTATTATTAAATCAATATTGACAGTAGGACCTAGGTCCCTTGAGCGCAATACAATAAAATAATGTAATCAATTGTAAATTTGATTGATCGATATTTTGGTTTTAATCCCATATTTTTGCAACTTGGCTAATCGAAACGATGTGAGGATGAAATATGAAGTTTTAAATTTATAAAGATATTTGAGTTTTTATTTATCTGGGAATCATCCCCCCACTCTAACTTGTCCCCTTCTGTGTCCAACATCTCGTTTGGTTGCAGGATGGCTGAGAACGATGACGCTCAGTTCGTTATAACCAAGCCTGGTGTCCTGGTGTTGGGTGAAGACCTGCCTGATGGATCAAGCATTGTGTCGTTCTCCCAAGACGAGACCGTCGTTCAGGTGTCTTGCGGTTATAGCCACTCTGCAGTTGTCTGCGAGTCTGGCCGCGTCTACACCTTCTGTGTAACACGAGACACTAGACGGATGAAGAACGAAGGCTCGGTCGCTGAGCCGAGGCTTGTTGGCACTCTCAGCACTGTTAGTGTATCCCAGGCTACTTGTGGATATCAATACACTGTGTTCCTCACTGACAAGGGTGAGGTTTATTCGTGTGGGCTGAATAAATACGGTCAGCTTGGCCTCGGCCACACCCATAACACCTCTACACCCATCCTGGTTGCCGGTCTGCCACCCATCAAAACGGTTGCTGCTGGGTATTACCACACGGTTGTTCTTGCAACAGGTGGTGAAATCTGGGTGTGTGGATGCAATGAAGAGGGCCAACTAGGACTCGGTCAAACAAACCAGCTAACCTCATTCACTCGCATGCCCAACCTCCCCGAGGCCATCGTTGACATATTGTGTGCCGGCTGGCATACAGCTCTTGTCTCGGCCTCTGGGGTTCTCTTGATGGCTGGGTCTAATGGCAGTGGTCAACTTGGGCTTGGTGCAGTGGAAATCGTGTCGAGCTTCACACAAGTATCGGTGCCATCAACAGCCGTGGCTGCCGTGTCCTGCGGATACAACCACAGTGTGGTCCTCGGTGTCGATGGGACGACCTGGGCTTGGGGTCGTAATGATGAAGGTCGGTTGGGTACCGGTGACACAACCAAGAGATCCACCCCCACTAGAATGATTGGTCTCGATGACCAGACTGTCTCCCAGGTTATCGCTGCATGTCACCACACTGCGGTGTTGACACGGGCAGGGGACGTGTTTGTATGCGGCCAAGGATCAATTGGTGAACTGGGTCAGGGGAAGAATAACCTCTCGGTGGCGACTCTGTTGCCGAAGTCACCGGGGCTGGTGGTTCAACAGGTGGCTTTTGCTGCAACATATTCACTACTGTTGGTCACGTCAGTCGTCGCACCTTCAGCGCAGCGCGGGATAGGGATTGATGATAAGGTGGGGGAAGACATAACAGACTTGAGGCAGATCATAATGCGGACCCTGGAGTGTCCCGTTTGTTTTAAGTACATGTCCGCACCAATACGTCAGTGCACCGCGGGGCACAACCTGTGTAACGCTTGCTGGTCTGACGACAGGATCACAGTTTGTCCGCTGTGTCGCGGACAGTTCACTGCTGGGAGGAATCTTACCTTGGAGGGTCTGAGTATCGACATCCGGCTACCGTGTACGAAATGTCTGCTGCGCATGCCCGTGTGCGAGCTGGGGGGACACGGCGCGGTCTGTCCCCGCCGTGACTACGACTGTCCCCTGGCGTGCGGCGGTTGGAGGGGCCGGCCCGAAGCGATGCTGGGCCACGCCCTCTCGGCCCACGCGGACCGGACGTGGCCCGACCTGCCACGCACGTTTGTGCAGCGGCGCGGACTCTTGCTCACGGACGTGCTCGCGGCGCACGGTAGAGTGTTCACGCTACATCGCGGGTACGACGGGGAGGGGCGCACGTTCCGGGCGGCCGTCAGGTACGTGGGCGCGCCCGAGGACAGGCACGCGTTCAGGTTCGAACTCACACTTCTCACCGAAAACATGAGTAATACTTACCGCAGGAACCTGTGTTCCGACATCGAGAGCGTCGAAGACATGTTCAGTTCATTCAACTGTGTGAGCTTGGAGGGGAAAGGTCTTGACGCGTTCCTCCAAAACGGCGATCTGACGTGTCGGGCGGCCATCTTGAAAGTGTGATCCGGGCGGTTAGGTTTCAACATGTATACCGTTACACACCACGTTGCACTCGACGAGTGCAGAGGAAAGACTAAACCCTGCCTGCATACAAGGGCCCGGTTTCACCAAAGTATTTAAATCGGAGATTAGCTTAATCGGCGCCGTCACCAACTTTTCATAAACAAATTATTGTACATGTATTAAAAACATTGTATGTGGTTGTATTCCAGAATTGAGTAAGTTATTAGTGTCAGCGTAATGCCCAATTTAGACGGTTCAACGTTCCGCTCAATGTTCCTTGAATTCAAGGACAAAAAGCATGACATAAAGTAGAGTATTGTTGTGTTTTATTACCCATGTATATTTTGATGCTGTTTTGTCCTTGAATTCAAGGAACAATTAACGGAACATTGAACCGTCTAAATGGGGCATTAGAGTAGCTATAAAATGTTGTACTGTTAATAGTATTTATACTAATTTTCATGAAAAACGTGAAAATATATCAGTAAGTCACCAACACTTTCAGTTAGTCATTCACCAATAAATGTCTGACACAAGTTTAGTCATTTCTTGTGCATTATTGGATCCTTTAATAAAATGCATACAGAAAGCCATGTCCGACATTTGTTATCTCAAAAGAAATCCATGCTCTGTCTTCAGATCATACAACAATAAATATTCAATCTATCTGTAGAGTCTTTGTTTTCATTTCATGTTTATTTACTAGAACAAACGAACGTTGCAACAAAATAACATTACGTAGCAAACTCTAGAATATGAATCTTTGTATAAATTATGAACATACTGTATTTCGTTGTTGAGTGTAAATACCTGTCATAATGGTAGGATATTTTATAACTACTATAAAACTTATGTTTATTAATTACTTAATTTTGAAATACAGTGTAACACACAATAAACAATATTTTCCCTGGATGAAAGATTTGATTTTATGAAAAGTTGGTGACGGCGCCTATCAAGCAAATCTACGATTTAAATACGTTGTTGAAACCTTGCCCAAGTTACGTTATTGGCTCCGTTTGTTGTGTCCGGGCCGAGGTGGGTGTTCATCAGTTAGGCAGCCTGACAAGCTGCCTACTAATATCCTTGTTGAACATTGCTCGCATTGAACGACTATTTACTACTTTCAAGTAATCAACTCTATTGTTTTGTATATGTTGGTATAATCATTCATCTAAATGTAATGTAAACTGAAGTCTGTATTGACAAGGTGTGCGTACATGTATTGCACAGTCGCATTGTTCTTATTGTGTTCTCATTAAGTATGTGAAATGTTAATTTAGTTTATTTACCATATTTCTTCATCTTGACAAAAGATATTGAATGCATTCAGTTGTAATCATTCTGTTAGATTAAACGTATTCTTGAGACAATAAACCTGGGCCCAGATTCACAAAGGTTGCTAAGTGCTAAGACGTCCTATAGTCTAGGCAAATCTTAGTGATATAAATCACGCAAATGTCGTTCTGCAATATCATACAGATGCAATATAGTAAAATATCAACAATTTAACAAATAATATTTTATTTGTGAATGTGTAGTAATACCAAGATTGATTTATCTTGATTTATCTAGTTAGGATTTGCCTAACTTAGGACAACTTAAGAGTTAGGCATCTTTGTGAATCCAGGCCCAGGAGTGCACGTATTGCATTATTCTCATTGTATTTGCGTTAGCCTAAGTGATATGTTGACTTTTTTTCTTTGCAAGTATAGACATTTCTTTACCTTTACAACTTATATTTTAAGCTTTCAATGCCTTTTTAAAACATATGTTATTATCTTTTAACTGGTTTTAAGAAGTGTGTTTGCATTGTGTTATTATTAATATATATGTAGATTGTAGATTTTACATCTAAGTTAATCGAGTTGGGCCCAATATTGAATGCTTTCAATGCTTGTTGATTTATATTTTATATTAATATTTTTTATACCTTAAATGTAACCTTCAAATAATTTTTTTAGCAAGTAAAGTGTACATGAAACAAATAACATTGTTGCATTCTGCTTCACACCACCTGTTTCATAAAGAATCCCGTTCTTGCCATCCCGTTAACATGCTCTTGGGTTGTTCTCCTTGAAGGGTAATTAATTGTAGCCCGGCCCGGCCTAGGCTGGTCTGTCTGGAAGAATTGTGATATGCATGATTTTATTAATTTTTGTTATAATAAAAAAGTTGACTGAAGTACGAGGTGAAGTACTAAGGTACTAAGGTGAGTACTAAGTGAAGTGGGCAAGTGGACCCTGAGAGCTATGCCGGCTGCTGGCTTCTGGTATGGGGCCACCCTAGCCGGCCGGACAGGTCGAGGGGGAGGAGCCAGACGAAATCCTCCCCTTGCCCTTTCCATCCTCTTTACGTCCTACTTATCTCTATCTTTTTCAGCTATGATCCCAGGGTGGGGGGGGGGGGGGGGGGGGTGGAATCGTCATTCATTGTTTTTCAATTGACTTACAGTTTCGCTTGCAACAAGCAATACAACCTTATCAACTATACATAATTTATTTGTAAAACTTCATTGTTTTACATTGGTATTGTTCCTAGTCTCGTTTCTTTAAAGGGTTAGTCAGATGGAAAACTAGAAAACTATCATTTGTATATGTCCGCCCTCAAATATGGAAAACATGACTAAAAGATAACATACTTTAAAAGCAGGCGGTAAAAAAATTAAAGAAAACCGCGATTTTTTTGCTTGTTGCTACCAATGTAGCACCGAGCAACTTTTCTCATGGTAATTCCCATATACAAAAAATGTTGCCTCGAGATATTAAAACCACCGCTAAAATAGGGCACTCATCAAAAATCGACCAGGAGGTTTAATATGCATCGTTTCCCTACCGATAACATGCTTCTTAGTATGAACGTGTACTTCTACAAAATGCCCTGCAATTAATTTTCTTGTGACTTGATGTGAAGAAAAGTTGCAATCTGTTTTGAGCGGTACTGTCCGCAGTCGCAGAGTGTTTCGCGAAGCATTGGCAGGACTTGTATTACACAATGAGTGCTCTGTCTATCAGGCAGGCGTTAGCGACCTCAGAACCGATACAGCTGTACTACGCATTAAAAGAAAAATGCAGCAGGGCTTTCGAAGTTATAATCTTATAGAACAGCTAAATGTTCACTATTTTTTTTCTTGCATTGAAGCAACCTATATCAATTTTGTTTTACACATAACTGAATTTCATGCACTTATGACTCAGTGGTGATTGTTTAGTTCATCATCTGACTAATCCTTTAACTTCACGCCCCCACCTCTTATTATCGGGTTATTCTTTTCTGCTTCTGCCATCACCATAGTCGCCATTAGTCATTGTCGATAATAATGAATCAGAAAGTGAGATTAAAATTAATTCATTAATAATAATTTGTCACTTGCATGACGTTGTCCTGAGATAGATAGATGTGGTGGAGGGTTGGCAATATGAAAGACCACAAATTAGGCCGTGTTCACTGTATTTCGTTCCGCCCCCTGTCGCATAGTTATATTCTCCCGGTAGCGAGGAGACTCCGGCCACTGTTCACTCAGCTCTCACAATACCTGACAACTTGTAACACTCAACCCCCTGGGGCCTCATTCCTGTACATTTGCAAACTTAACCCCGGTGTTAGGCAATAGCCAATCAGGAGTCAGCAATTGAGACGCCGATCGAAGGAAGGCATTGTTGAAAAAACGAGACGAAATAAAAACAGTCCAATAACCTCAAAACGTCGACAAAACACTCAATAAAACTACTTTTTTACAGATTTAGGTTGTACGGTTGTACATAATGCACTATAAATACACAAAATTGTTTGTAAACTGCAATAAACACATACAGTAACGTATCCATGAAGTGGATATTCCCAATTGAAGAATTGAAATGTGACATTTGTGAAACTACACACATGGGCATCGGCAAAATGGCGGCATTTCCAAGTATTGTTGAGATAACTCTTCTTAACCCTACTATCAGACAGGGTCATATTTGCCTCCGAATTATGCAGGGAAGCCTGGGTAGGTGTTAACCCCGGGGTCATTTTAACATGGGGTTAGCGAGAGTTAAGAAGAGTTAAAAAAATATACAGGAATGAGGCCCCTAATGAGCACCCAAAAGCCGCCAGCTATCACGGTAATATGTCGTGGATGTGTGAATCTTTCATGCATATAGACTAGGAGACCTACGTGATATGGGGCCTCGACCTTGTGATTGTGAAGCGCCACCTTGGGAATGACGAGTCGCTGGATGAGAGAACATCGTTATCTATAGATACTATAATGGAGTTGACGACCCTCTGCCTGGAGTTGAACTATTTCCAATTCAAAACGGAATTGTATAAACAAACAGAAGGCCTTGCGATGGGTAGCTGCCTGTCTCCTATTCTTAGCAACCTGTTAACGGATGAGGGCGACTTAGAACGGGGTATTATGACGAGTGGATTGATACATAAGCCTAAGGTGTGGAAGAGATACGTTGACGATGTGTTTAGCATATGGGAACACGGAAGACCTTCACTTGACATATTTCTCAGTTATATTAATGATAGAGACCCACACATTAAGTTTACGTTAGAAGTTGAGGATAACAACAAAATTCCGTTTCTTGATGTAGAGGTTGAGAAACGATCTGGCCGTCTTGTTACTGGGATCTATAGGAAACCCACGCATACGAATCAGTACATTCACTACTTGTCTAACCACCCCAAGCATGTGAAAGAGGGGGTTATTAAATGTCTTAGCCAAAGAGCGAGGACAGTTTGTTCCAACGCTAAAGTGCTTGAAGGAGATTTAGATCATCTCAAATCCGCTTTTTACTTAATGGGTATCCTCCGGAGGTCATAGACAGGGTGTTAAGTGGAGGTTCTAGTCGCAAAGGTGAGGGTGTCTGAATGGAGAGGAATAACCCTCTTGCTACGGTAGCTATTAATATGCAATATGTCCCGCAAGTAGCGGATAATATAAGGAGGGTGTTAAGCTCCTTCAATATAAGTACGGTATTCAAGTCTTATGGTTGCCTACGAAATGTTTTCATTAAAAACAAACCGGAGAATAAGATTCAAGAATATATGTGTTGTGTATATTCCATCACGTGTCAGTGTGGGGAATTATATATTAGAGAAACTAAAGGACCACTGCAAGTTAGTATAAGAGAAAACCAGAACAATGTCCGGAACAAAAGAATTACCAGCTCACAACTTGCGGATCACGTTTATTCCCGGTGTCACCACCCGGTTTGGATTCCGCTCGCACCTTGTCGAGGGAGAGGGATATGAGAAAACGCAAGGTAAAAGAGGCGGCCATTATGGCGTGCAGTAGTGCGAAGATCACTAAGTAGCCCCGGCGTGGAAATAAAGGGAATTTGGTACCAGTGGTTAATTTCTAAGAAAAAAGGTGAGTATACGCATCATAGTTTCATGGTACAATGTGCTCGTGATAAAAATTGATGTCTCGGTGGGAAATTGCTCCCCCCCCCCCATCCCACTTATACCAATTCAGCTTCTGGGCTCGTAATCTCGAATTATATTTAGAGTTTTGGGTTGGATTTGTTACAATTTTACTCGTCTTCAAAAGCCAATCGTTATTTTAACTGTCCTGTAAGTTTACCATTATGATTAAAAGCAGATACATATATTATAAAATATCAGTTATTGAAGTAGTTTTACGGTAATTTTATGTGTCAACTGGCAACAATTCATTTGCAAGAGGAACAACCTAACAATAACAGAAATGTTTATCCATTGTATTTATTAGATGAGCGTAGCGAAGCGGAGTGAATCTTTCCATACAACTCGATCGGCGCTTTGTCTGTGTGTATGTATGTCTGTATGTATGTATGTATGTATGTGTGTGCGCTAAATTTTGTTCGTCGCGCACAGGTGTAACGGCTTGACGTATTTGGCTGAAATTTTCGGGCAACATTTGTGACCACCTAACTCGATGCTGTTAACATAACCAGCAAAATTCGTCAAGATGCCAACCTTCAAAAAATTAATTACTAAAAAATAAAAATTGTTTATTTATTTAATGAAATGAAAACTTAATAACGGATTTTAATGATGTTTCACTTGTAGATTAACATTAACGGTATTAACAGTTGACAAAAGTTTCAAAATTGTAAGTTCATCCGCCATGTTATAAAAAAATATTGTTTCTTTACGGTAATAATTTTTTCATTTTTACAGTGTTCCACCGATATCATTCGCATTTGCGGATCTTTGCAATAAGATGCACATAGTAAACACAAAAAAATCGTACGCAATCATACCTTTCTCATTATTATTTGGAATCTCGATAGCTGTCATAAATAGGCTACAATGACGTAAGATGCCAACCTACAAAAAATTAACAACTGAAACACATGTTTTTTTATTAATTTAATCTAATTAAAAGTTATACACGGATATTAATGATTTTTTATATGTAGGTCCACATTATTAGTTCCAACACTTGATAATAGTTTCAAAATTGTAGCTACAACCGCCATGTTATAAAAAAATATTGTTTATTTACGGCTATGTATTTCTTCATTTTTACAGTGTTCCACCGATATGATTCGCATTTGCGGACCATTGAAGTTAGATGCACATAGTATGCTGCAGGAATGGCGTAGGGAATTAGACCTTTCTCATTATGTATTTGGAATTTTGATAGCTATCATAGAATGGCTACAATGACGTGTTATGTTTTATGACTTTCACGGCAAACATGCAGAAAATAACAACAAACTAGGTCGACAATTTAAAAAGCTATTATTATAGTTTAAATGCAAGTAATTGTATAATTAAACAATATAAAATTTTAGATATAGTCTGTATGTACATTATGGAACTTTCCATTCACTGATAGGTTTAATAGTTTATGAATTAGAGCCTATTGAGTAGACCACGGTCGAATGGAATAATGCGGAAATCCATCAACTTGAAGATTTTAATTTCTTTAAAGTAAACTTCTTAACGGATTTAAATAATATTTCATGCATTTATTAGCAACATATCAAGAAATAATATACTTTAGTAATAAGGTTGTAACTTGATCCGCCATCTTGTAAAAAAATCATATGTTTATTATAAAGGTGTTTTTTTTTTTAAAGAGTAATATGATATGCAAGTGATTCATTTGATTTGATACATTGAAAAAATCGCTCATCTGTCAACGCGGAGCGTTTTCCTAGTTTTATGACAAGATATCACCTCAAAACGCGTTTCTGGGCGCGGACTGGGGAAAAAATCCAGGCTGGGCAAACTTTTGGTCGGGCCGGCACGGGGGGGTTGGGAGGCTGTGGCCCTTTAACAAACAGCGCCGCAGGCAAAATTTTTTAAAATCAGGTTTCTAGAAGGCATTTGGTGCGTTTTAGAAAAAAACATAGCAGGCTGAATGCACTACCGAAATACTGTAGTTTTCGACGGTTAAAAGTAGAAAAACACCAGCAAGAAGATTGATGAGAATGAGATCAAGTCACACCGAAATCCAACGAATCTACAATGTAATTTAAACCTTGCAATATCGTGAAGGAAGGGGTGGGAGGGACTCGAGTTTAAAGAAATTTCAATTTCAATGCGCGGCAACTTACCGCTGGCGCCAGGCAGTTTATGCCTGTTCCAGTCGGACCAGTCCAAATTTGGGCCAAACCGGGCATTTGCCGGGTTGCCCGGCGGGCCTGTCCGCCCCTGCCTGAGACCGTCAAACATAATGCAGAGCCAAATTTTTGGTTTTAACAGGATACCCCTTAAGTATTAAAGAGGAATCGAACGTATATCCACAAACAGAGAAATGCTGTATCAAACATGTAAATCATATTTTACGGATCGTGCCATTTCCCTCACGGCAGCGAGAGCGACTGTACCGCCTTCGCGTTGCTAACCCTTAATGGCTGGTTGACGAGGAACCTGCAGCCAATAACAATACGAGATGATTCTATTAATTTTATAAAGTACGGAAGTTGGTTTGGGAAAAACCTAAAACCAAGAGATAAGAGTTTTATTTAGAGTTATAGATATATTCAAGTTAATTTGAAATATGAGCATGTGAGGGTAAAATAACCAATACAAATTATTTTTGTTTTTTATATATGTTAGCCAAAATTTGAGTGTTGCGTACGTAATAATTCATGAAAAAAGGTGGGTATACTGCGTATACCCACGAAAATAGGTGGGTATACTGCGTATACCCGCGCTCCATTACAAATTAAGCACTGTTTGGTACCCTATAATTGCTAAAGATTTGGAACGTATAATGAATACAAAGAAGCCCGTGTGTGCCAGCCTTGTGAGCCAGCTGGTTTACACGTCACCACGAGACTGTTGATCTGCCCCTCAGTCGTGCCTGATGATGACAGCAGAGCAGCTGGCTCACAAGGCTGGCCGTGTAGTAGTAGTAGACCGTGTGTGCCAGCCTTGTGAGCCAGCTGGTTTACACGTCACCACGAGACTGCGCCGTTACCACCTCGAGACTGTTGATCTGCCCCTCAGTCGTGCCTGATGATGACAGCAGAGCAGCTGGCTCACAAGGCTGGCCGTGTAGTAGTAGTAGACCGTGTGTGTCAGCCTTGTGAGCCAGCTGGTTTACACGTCACCACGAGACTGCGCCGTTACCACTTCGAGACTGTTGATCTGCCCCTCAGTCGTGCCTGATGATGACAGCAGAGCAGCTGGCTCACAAGGCTGGCCGTGTAGTAGTAGTAGACCGTGTGTGCCAGCCTTGTGAGCCAGCTGGTTTACACGTAACCACGAGACTGCGCCGTTACCACTTCGAGACTGTTGATCTACCCCTCAGTCGTGCCTGATGATGACAGCAGACCAGCTGGCTCACAAGGCTGGCCGTGTAGTGGTAGTAGACCGTGTGTGCCAGCCTTGTGAGCCAGCTGGTTTACACGTCACCACGAGACTGTTGATCTGCCCCTCAGTCGTGCCTGATGATGACAGCAGAGCAGCTGGCTCACAAGGCTGGCCGTGTAGTAGTAGTAGACCGTGTGTGCCAGCCTTGTGAGCCAGCTGGTTTACACGTCACCACGAGACTGCGCCGTTACCACTTCGAGACTGTTGATCTGCCCCGCAGTCGTGCCTGATGATGACAGCAGAGCAGCTGTCGAAATATTGCGTGACCTGATGTTGAACAACATCAAGAATATTTTTTTATTATTATAGGCAGATAAGTTAGGTAACGTGGGGGAAAAAGCTGTCAGTACCTTTGGTGTGTAGTTATTTGTTGGAGATTAAACCACACTTTTTGTATTATGTAAATGTGTGCATTGCAAATTAGTGTATACAGTAGCGCATCCTGGAATTCGAAAAGGGGGAATTTAATCAGTGATATAGAGAAAACACCCATAAGTAGAGTTAATCGGGGGGCTGGCTCCCCGATTTTGTTTCTCGCGGTGGTAGTTTTAGTGGAAATCTGTGCGATTTAGAGCGGACAACTAAATCAAATTACAAAATTGCTATCAATACATTTTGTCTTGAGCCCCACCAATAAAAGGAACTTCAACACTTGTTTAGCTACAATAATCTATAATAAATGATTAAAGGTGTTGTTTTTCGCAAACAGCGATAAAGCGAAATCATAAACCATTGTTTTTATATTGAAAAAAAAACTTCAGATATTTATGAGTTGGGGTATAGAGGTTTCGAATCCGTCTGCGAAATAAAGTCGAAATTTACGTAAACAGCGAAATTTCTGCGTATTTGCGAAATAAAGACTAATTTACCTTGATAGGGAGAAATTATGCTTTTTATTAGTAATTTTCAAGATATTTAAAAAGGTGTTAGTAGTTTGTTGATAAAAAAAAGCTTTCACATAAATTCGTCTTTGCCCGAGCGTGCTTCATCGCTCGAACCAATCCCAATACGACCCAATACCGACTAAGTGAATAGTCTAGAAATAAACTAGTAGGCTTAGTCGTCGCGGTAAGCCGGACCCTTTGGTCTAGGCAAAGTTATTATATAGTTACATCTAGGCATAATTATTATATAGTTACCTGATGCTAGCAGAGTTAAAAGTGACAACAGTTATGCTTGAACAACAAGTTGTATGTAGGCATGTGTGTGTATACATGTATAATCTCAGTTGTGTCAATAATAAATGTGATGTCACAGTCACATACATAACAGTGATATCACATAATTAAAAACAGATCAGTAATTCATTAAAAATTTGCAAGTTAATATTTTCTATTAAGGCAAAATGGGCTGAATAAATAGCATCGAAATAACATCGAAATTTTAAAATCATTGAGCTAAATTTTGGAAAAAATAAAACTATTTTCTAACACCTCTTAAATGATAAATGCGTGCATTTTTAAACGAAACCAGTAGATTTGGTATACAAATTAATGTTTTCTTTTAACGGAAAAATGTCATAATTTCTAAATTATTTTTTTTAAAGAGGGGTTGTCACATAGGCCCCTTCCCTCTTGGATAAACCACTGGATATATATTCCAACAATAGTTACACTACGTATTCATCGTTACAGGGTATGTGTTTCTAACCTTTAGACGATAAGGGCTCTGGTCTTACTTTTGTGTCACTATTTGTTTATAAGAACACACAATGAGAAATAACCGGACAATATGATAACTGCGAAAAGGCCGCCGGACGTTTGGCAAGTGGTAACCCTACATATTCGTCATTACATTCAGATCTCTCAGAAGTTAGTGACGACGATCCAGAACCACTTGCCTTCCCACATTGGTGCGATTACCATCGGGTATGCATTGCAGTATGATCAACAAGCAATTCTTATGTTATCAGACAATACATTTAAACGTAACCTAATCTTATATACACATTAATGTTTCTTTGTTTGTTTGTCTCGTATCCATTCAACCGATTGCGATAAAACTTTGGTGGGTTGTGCGCGCGCACACGAAGGTTTCTGAATAAGTACAACCAGTGGTGAAAGTGGACTCAGAGAAGTGACGGAATGCACTAATGCTGTGTAAAGCAGACAAAGCGGGTATGTCAAGGGATCTGGGGGGCTGCGCCCCCTTGTTTAGCCACGCAGAGATTTTTTTAAGGTGTTTTGTCTCAAACACGTTTAAAATTATTACTTTGGAGATGAGTCTACGCTCGTAATGACGTACATTTATGCTGAAAAAGTCAAAATTGATAATAACATTGGAAAAGAAAATATAAATACGAAGTACCTACAACAAAATGTTCTACATAATTCGTCAATATGTTTACAATCGATACAAATTAGTGCCGGTATAGAATACCGTCGGTATTTTTAGTAACGGTATGCATACCGGCTCATACCGTCCCACTTTAACCACTAAGTACAACCCCACCCCCCTGAGACACCAACATGCAATATCAACAAACATTCTGGAATGGGTAAAGTACTCCAATCATGTCACCTCATTACACGGGACGAATGTACTATGGCGCACAACAAAGCATTGCAAGCGCTTCATCGTACACTGAATGATTTGAAAAGAAATGAACAGCTCTTCGGTGGCGCACTTGTTGCATTGTCTGATTCGACAAACTCTACCAGTTATACCGGTGAGTGTATTAGCTACACTGATAAACTCAATGGTTATTGCAACAGCTGCTCTTGAATTAAATGCATGCATGTCTCAAATCAACAGTTTAATGGCGAAACATACAGAAATAAGGAATTGACTTAAGACTATTTATTCGTGCACAACTACAACATGTTGCATCCGCTGAACGTTTAGCAAAACAATTATTGGATATTGATTATGGGAAAACGGCAATCGATGAATCCACACAATGAACCACATTGCCAACAAGCTTCTGTACAATCACAACAGCCACAGACGAATTGATGCACAACGGTTTCCCAAATATGTAAGTACTGTTGCACGCATACCAATGATTCTGACAGATATGTATTCGAATTCAAACGTCTGCGGTCTCCGGTGCGACTCGCATTTGTAATGACTATCAACAAAGCACAGGGACAATCGCTACGACTGTGTAGAACAAATATGGGAAACCCATGGCGCTCGCACGGACAGCTGCATGTTATGTGGCCTGCTCTCGCACCGACAGCTGTATGTTATGTGGCCTGCTCTCGCACGGACAGCTGCATGTTATGTGGCCTGCTCTCGCACGGACAGCTGCATGTTATGTGGCCTGCTCTCGCACGGACAGCTGCATGTTATGTGGCCTGCTCTCGCACGGACAGCTGCATGTTATGTGGCCTGCTCTCGCACGGACAGCTGCATGTTATGTGGCCTGCTCTCGCACGGACAGCTGTATGTTATGTGGCCTGCTCTCGCACGGACAGCTGCATGTTATGTGGCCTGCTCTCGCACGGACAGCTGCATGTTATGTGGCCTGCTCTCGCACGGACAGCTGCATGTTATGTGGCCTGCTCTCGCACGGACAGCTGCATTTTATGTGGCCTGCTCTCGCACGGACAGCTGCATGTTATGTGGCCTGCTCTCGCGAAGACAGCTGCATGTTATGTGGCCTGCTCTCGCACGGACAGCTGCTTGTTATGTGGCCTGCTCTCGCACGGACACCTGCATGTTATATGGCCTGCTCTCGCACGGACAGCTGCATGTAATGTGGCCTGCTCTCGCACGGACACTGTGTGTTATGTGGCCTGCTCTCGCACGGACAGCTGCATGTTATGTGGCCTGCTCTCGCACGGACAGCTGCATGTTATGTGGCCTGCTCTCGCACAGACAGCTGCATGTTATGTGGCCTGCTCTCGCACGGACAGCTGCATGTTATGTGGCCTGCTCTCGCACTGACAGCTGTATGTTATGTGGCCTGCTCTCGCACGGACAGCTGCATGTTATGTGGCCTGCTCTCGCACAGACAGCTGCATGTTATGTGGCCTGCTCTCGCACGGACAGCTGCATGTTATATGGCCTGCTCTCGCACGGACAGCTGTATGTTATGTGGCCTGCTCTCGCACGGACAGCTGCATGTTATGTGGCCTGCTCTCGCACAGACAGCTGCATGTTATGTGGCCTGCTCTCGCATGGACAGCTGCATGCTATGTGGCCTGCTCTCGCACGGACAGCTGCATGTTATGTGGCCTGCTCTCGCACGGACACTGTGTGTTATGTGGCCTGCTCTCGCACGGACAGCTGCATGTTATGTGGCCTGCTCTCGCACAGACAGCTGCATGTTATGTGGCCTGCTCTCGCACGGACACCTGCATGTTATATGGCCTGCTCTCGCACGGACACTGTGTGTTATGTGGCCTGCTCTCGCACAGACAGCTGCATGCTATGTGGCCTGCTCTCGCACGGACAGCTGCATGTTATGTGGCCTGCTCTCGCACGGACACTGCATGTTATGTGGCCTGCTCTCGCACAGACAGCTGCATGTTATGTGGCCTGCTCTCGCACGGACACTGCATGTTATGTGGCCTGCTCTCGCACGGACACTGCATGTTATCTGGCCTGCTCTCGCACGGACACTGCATGTTATGTGGCCTGCTCTCGCACGGACACTGCATGTTATGTGGCCTGCTCTCGCACAGACAGCTGCATGTTATGTGGCCTGCTCACGCACGGACAGCTGCATGTTATGTGGCCTGCTCTCGCACGGACAGCTGTATGTTATGTGGCCTGCTCTCGCACGGACAGCTGCATGTTATGTGGCCTGCTCTCGCACAGACAGCTGCATGTTATGTGGCCTGCTTTTGCACGGACAGCTGCATGCTATGTGGCCTGCTCTCGCACGGACAGCTGCATGTTATGTGGCCTGCTTTCGCACGGACACTGTGTGTTATGTGGCCTGCTCTCGCACGGACAGCTGCATGTTATGTGGCCTGCTCTCGCACAGACAGCTGCATGTTATGTGGCCTGCTCTCGCATGGACAGCTGCATGCTATGTGGCCTGCTCTCGCACGGACAGCTGCATGTTATGTGGCCTGCTCTCGCACGGACACTGTGTGTTATGTGGCCTGCTCTCGCACGGACAGCTGCATGTTATGTGGCCTGCTCTCGCACTGACAGCTGTATGTTATGTGGCCTGCTCTCGCACGGACAGCTGCATGTTATGTGGCCTGCTCTCGCACAGACAGCTGCATGTTATGTGGCCTGCTCTCGCACGGACAGCTGCATGTTATGTGGCCTGCTCTCGCACGGACAGCTGTATGTTATGTGGCCTGCTCTCGCACGGACAGCTGCATGTTATGTGGCCTGCTCTCGCACAGACAGCTGCATGTTATGTGGCCTGCTCTCGCATGGACAGCTGCATGCTATGTGGCCTGCTCTCGCACGGACACCTGCATGTTATGTGGCCTGCTCTCGCACGGACACTGTGTGTTATGTGGCCTGCTCTCGCACGGACAGCTGCATGTTATGTGGCCTGCTCTCGCACAGACAGCTGCATGTTATGTGGCCTGCTCTCGCACGGACACCTGCATGTTATATGGCCTGCTCTCGCACGGACAGCTGCATGTTATGTGGCCTGCTCTCGCACAGACAGCTGCATGCTATGTGGCCTGCTCTCGCACGGACCGCTGCATGTTATGTGGCCTGCTCTCGCACAGACAGCTGCATGTTATGTGGCCTGCTCACGCACGGACACTGCATGTTATGTGGCCTGCTCTCGCACAGACAGCTGCATGTTATGTGGCCTGCTCACGCACGGACAGCTGCATGTTATGTGGCCTGCTCTCGCACGGACAGCTGTATGTTATGTGGCCTGCTCTCGCACGGACAGCTGCATGTTATGTGGCCTGCTCTCGCACAGACAGCTGCATGTTATGTGGCCTGCTCTCGCACGGACAGCTGCATGCTATGTGGCCTGCTCTCGCACGGACAGCTGCATGTTATGTGGCCTGCTTTCGCACGGACACTGTGTGTTATGTGGCCTGCTTTTGCACGGACAGCTGCATGTTATGTGGCCTGCTCTCGCACAGACAGCTGCATGTTATGTGGCCTGCTCTCGCACGGACAGCTGCATGTTATGTGGCCTGCTCTCGCACAGACAGCTGCATGTTATGTGGCCTGCTCTCGCACGGACACCTGCATGTTATATGGCCTGCTCTCGCACGGACAGCTGCATGTTATGTGGCCTGCTCTCGCACGGACACTGTGTGTTATGTGGCCTGCTCTCGCACAGACAGCTGCATGCTATGTGGCCTGCTCTCGCACGGACAGCTGCATGTTATGTGGCCTGCTCTCGCACGGACACTGCATGTTATGTGGCCTGCTCTCGCACAGACAGCTGCATGTTATGTGGCCTGCTCTCGCACGGACACTGCATGTTATGTGGCCTGCTCTCGCACGGACACTGCATGTTATCTGGCCTGCTCTCGCACGGACACTGCATGTTATGTGGCCTGCTCTCGCACGGACACTGCATGTTATGTGGCCTGCTCTCGCACAGACAGCTGCATGTTATGTGGCCTGCTCACGCACGGACAGCTGCATGTTATGTGGCCTGCTCTCGCACGGACAGCTGTATGTTATGTGGCCTGCTCTCGCACGGACAGCTGCATGTTATGTGGCCTGCTCTCGCACAGACAGCTGCATGTTATGTGGCCTGCTCTCGCACGGACAGCTGCATGCTATGTGGCCTGCTCTCGCACGGACAGCTGCATGTTATGTGGCCTGCTTTCGCACGGACACTGTGTGTTATGTGGCCTGCTCTCGCACGGACAGCTGCATGTTATGTGGCCTGCTTTCGCACGGACACTGTGTGTTATGTGGCCTGCTCTCGCACGGACAGCTGCATGTTATGTGGCCTGCTCTCGCACAGACAGCTGCATGTTATGTGGCCTGCTCTCGCATGGACAGCTGCATGCTATGTGGCCTGCTCTCGCACGGACAGCTGCATGTTATGTGGCCTGCTCTCGCACGGACACTGTGTGTTATGTGGCCTGCTCTCGCACGGACAGCTGCATGTTATGTGGCCTGCTCTCGCACTGACAGCTGTATGTTATGTGGCCTGCTCTCGCACGGACAGCTGCATGTTATGTGGCCTGCTCTCGCACAGACAGCTGCATGTTATGTGGCCTGCTCTCGCACGGACAGCTGCATGTTATGTGGCCTGCTCTCGCACGGACAGCTGTATGTTATGTGGCCTGCTCTCGCACGGACAGCTGCATGTTATGTGGCCTGCTCTCGCACAGACAGCTGCATGTTATGTGGCCTGCTCTCGCATGGACAGCTGCATGCTATGTGGCCTGCTCTCGCACGGACACCTGCATGTTATGTGGCCTGCTCTCGCACGGACACTGTGTGTTATGTGGCCTGCTCTCGCACGGACAGCTGCATGTTATGTGGCCTGCTCTCGCACAGACAGCTGCATGTTATGTGGCCTGCTCTCGCACGGACACCTGCATGTTATATGGCCTGCTCTCGCACGGACAGCTGCATGTTATGTGGCCTGCTCTCGCACGGACACTGTGTGTTATGTGGCCTGCTCTCGCACAGACAGCTGCATGCTATGTGGCCTGCTCTCGCACGGACAGCTGCATGTTATGTGGCCTGCTCTCGCACGGACACTGCATGTTATGTGGCCTGCTCTCGCACAGACAGCTGCATGTTATGTGGCCTGCTCTCGCACGGACACTGCATGTTATGTGGCCTGCTCTCGCACGGACACTGCATGTTATCTGGCCTGCTCTCGCACGGACACTGCATGTTATGTGGCCTGCTCTCGCACGGACACTGCATGTTATGTGGCCTGCTCTCGCACAGACAGCTGCATGTTATGTGGCCTGCTCACGCACGGACAGCTGCATGTTATGTGGCCTGCTCTCGCACGGACAGCTGTATGTTATGTGGCCTGCTCTCGCACGGACAGCTGCATGTTATGTGGCCTGCTCTCGCACAGACAGCTGCATGTTATGTGGCCTGCTCTCGCACGGACAGCTGCATGCTATGTGGCCTGCTCTCGCACGGACAGCTGCATGTTATGTGGCCTGCTTTCGCACGGACACTGTGTGTTATGTGGCCTGCTCTCGCACGGACAGCTGCATGTTATGTGGCCTGCTCTCGCACAGACAGCTGCATGCTATGTTGCCTGCTCTCGCACGGACAGCTGCATGCTATGTGGTCTGCTCTCGCACGGACACTGTGTGTTATGTTGCCTGCTCTCGCACAGACAGCTGCATGTTATGTGGCCTGCTCTCGCACGGACAGCTGCATGTTATGTGGCCTGCTCTCGCACGGACACTGCATGTTATGTGGCCTGCTCTCGCACGGACAGCTGCATGTTATGTGGCCTGCTCACGCGTCGGAAAACCTTCTGATATATTTGTGTACGCACCAGATGGAAAAACAGAAATATTGTGTATCCAAACGCAATTGAACAAACATAATTAAAACACAAAAACTATCTTTCCCTCAGTGGCATTGCAGCGCATGCCGGATACTCGCTAGTCGAGTAAATTTATAGCACTTATACATCGTCCCGTATTGAAATCATTATTAAGTGTTCAAATACGTGAAGGAATAAAATAAATCCTAATAATATACAGTGCTAGGTGACCCGGCGAACTTCGTACTTACTTAGAATCAATAAATGTGGTGTTAACTTATTAGTTAAGCGAGCGAGGCGAGCGTTTCCACTTGACTCTTATGGCACTTTGTTCTGTTTTTTTTTGTTTGTTTTTTTTTTTGTTTTTATGTCTGTCGATAGCGGTCGAACGGAAAGTCCGATCAACTTGAAATTTGGACCATCTACAAGCCTCGATGTGCATAGGCGTGCGCAGGAGGGGGCAAGGGGGGGCAGCGGCCCCCCCATTAGTATAGGTGAGCTTTTTTTTTATATTATTTGGCCCAGGGTATACCGTATACGCCTGCCGATCGTAAAAGACGAGGAGGACCTATAGCACCTTCCTCATATTTAATATATTCTTCAAACTGTCACTGTTGCTCCAACTGCCTTGCCCGTTTGACCCGGGAAAGAATAGGTCCAAGATAGTGCCTGTCGTAATGGGTGACAAAAATGCTGACGCCTGACATAATGGTTGGACCTAGATAAGAATGACCTTGGAATCAGCTTACCGGCCTCAACATCTCCTGTTGCCTTACCGCCAAGATTTTGGCTGTAGGACTGACTACTTCCTTCACTTTGTAACAATGATATCACTGATATCCACAAATAACTGTGTGAAATTAACCCATTGAACAGACAACCTGTACTCCTACTAATACGCTTAAAAACACGTTTAAAAATGCATGTCTTCAAAAAATCTCCTGCGGAGCTTTTTGGGGGGAGGGCATCCCCCCCACACCTCCCATTGAAGCCACCGTGAAGTACTTTCATTGGGAATTTATTGTGCCCCCCCAAGGATCAACCTCTGCGCACGCCTATGTCGATGTGGATTGAAGGTGTATGGTTTTGAGGCAAAATCGTTTGAAAATTTACAAAGTTACACCATAGTTACTGCAAAATATTTTTCTGAAACAAAATGGCGGCAAAATGTGAGATAGCTAGATTTTTCTACAGATTTTTCCAGTCACGAATATGTTAATGTAATGGTGATCTGATAAATATTGGCAAAGTTACACGAAAGTTACTCGAAAATATTTTTCTAAAACGCAGTAACGGCCAAATGTGAGGTGGCTATCTTATAGTAAATTTTTGTCCGGTCACGAATATACTAATGTAAACGCGATTTAATACGTATTTGAGGCAGAAATTACATTTCTATTGCTGTCAATAAGTGTTAGTAACGGTGGCGGACCGTGTTGAAAACATGACCACAAAAATTCTTAGCAACGCACATTGCACTGCATACAATAATGTCGGAAAGTATAATAGCCATGGAAATAAGAACAAATTTTGCAATGCGCATTCTTGAATTGTTGTTAATTGTTGTTCGTATTAGCATTGAAATCTTTTCGCCAGAAAGTTCGTAGATATTGACGCGCTCGCTTATCAAAGCGTCAAACAGAGCGTTTTCCTAGAATTAAGATAAATGGAATATTTCAAATGAATAAGTCCAATAAATGTACAAACATCTAAAAGAAAGGTATTATAATAACATTGATATGAATGTTATTCACGTGGTTGCAAGGCATTTTCTTTATTGAAGCGAATCGACATGATTAACGTATAGCATTGTTCTAGGAAAACGCTCTGTTTGACGCGTTGATAAGCGAGCGCGTCAATATCTACGAACTTTCTGGCGAAAAGTTTTCAATGCTAATACGAACAACAATTAACAACAATTCAAGAATGCGCATTGCTAAAATGTTTCTAATAATTTCCATAGCTATTATACTTCCCGACATTGTTGGATGCAGTGCAATGTGCGTTGCTAAGAATTTTCGCTGTCATGTTTTCAACACGGTCCGTCACCGTTACTAACAGTTATTGACAGCAATAGAAATGTAATTTCTGCCTCTAATATGTATCAAATCGCGTTTACATTAGTATATTCGTGACCGGACAAAAATATACTATAAGATAGCTCACATTTTGCTGTTACTGTGTTTCAGAAATATATTTTCGAGTAACTTTTGTGTAACTTTGCCAATATTTATCAGATCGCCATAACATGAACATATTCGTGACCGGAAAAATCTGTAACAAAATCTGGCTATCTCACATTTTGCCGCCATTTTGTTTCAGAAAAATATTTTGCAGTAACTATTGTGTAACTTTGTAACTTTTCAAACGATTTTGCCTCAAAACTATACACCTTCAATCCACATCGAGGCTTGTGGATGGTCCAAATTTCAAGTTGATCGGACTTTCCGTTCGACCGCTATCGACGGACATAAAAAAAAAAAAAAACAAACAAACAAACAAACAAACAAACAAACAAACAAAAAACAGAACGAAGTGCCATAAGAGTCAAGTGGAAACGCTCGCTTCGCTCGCTTAATTATTCAGTCTATATCTGCAACAGGGCCGAGGTCCCACTAGTGCAAATGTAATATATTCTATATGATGATTGATGAATGATAATGAAGAAGGGAGGAGGGGAAGCCTGGTACCGGCACGTTGCCTATTCTTGTCGAAAAGTACCAAGGGGACCATGGGCTACGTCTCACCCAAAAGGACGGTGTAACTTTGACCAGTCATATAGGTTCCTCCACTAACCTGGACTGCCGAGCAGTTGACGAGAAGAACGAAGCTGTTACACAAGCTTTCGAACCCTCCAATCTGCTCTAACCAACGGTAACTAGTGTTTCGGAGGAGACTGGTCACTCATCGACCTCCTGACCTAGCCCGAGGCTGCTTAACTTCGGTGTTCGTACGGGAACCGGCACAGCGACCGCATCTCAACCGTTGGCTTGCACTTCTTTCTGTTGAACTATTTGCTGGATGGGTTTCACTCGGGTCGATTACCTTCATTGAAGTGACGTGGAGCGGTCCTGAATTAAAGTAAATAACGTAATGCTGCCACCACTCACTCAATTGTCTGTCGGAGTGAGACCACAAAACAAGTAATTAAGGAATGCAATATAAAGGAGGCGTAAATATAGGTTCTTAAGCTACATTGTAACTTTAAGCTGAGATAAACTTTGAGCATTTTATTAACAAATATAGACACAAATACAGTATTAATATAATAATATAGACTCACCAGTATACAAGTATCTTGATGCACAAAAAACAGGGTAAGTACACAGAATTATTGAGAGATGCAGTAAGAGCCTAATACTCAGTAACTACTCAAGATTATACTCTCTGTAAAACCAACCCAACTATGGTTTACCACGGCAAATATGGCTCATTGGTCTACCAAGAAGTAGTAGAGGTATATAAGGTATATATATAACAAGGTATACAACAAGACCCCTCGTCTTGTTAGGAATACGCCAGAAGCTGACGACAACTGTGTACCAGTCTAGAATCTAGTCAGTCGATCAAATCACTGTCCTCCTGGGTTTGGATCCACCCATCTTATATACCCAAGTCTCGAATAATCCGTTAATCACCCATAGTATGTGATGTGTTCCTACTCCCTTATTTGTGACGTAGGTCAATGTAAACTTCTGCCGCTGTGGTGAGGTATACTATCTTATCGTGACGATGCCTATATTTGTGCCACGTACTTACCTACTGGCGGATACAACGTACTTATCAGCTAGTCGAGCAAGACTGATCCAAGGTCCACCAGATTGGTTGTAGCGCGCGCGCAGTGCGTGCGCTTCGAAATTACTGCGCTATAGGAGTAAATCCAGTAGACCTTGGACTGATCAAGTACTGCGAATTCAGATTATAAATTTCCAAGGTTTTGTTTTAAAATTGTTGCTTTGCATTGGTGGTATCGTGTTATTATTGATTTAATTGAAATAATCACATAAAACAATTTAAAATAATTAATGATACCTTGTTTTTGTTTTATTTTGTAAAATGTTACCAGTTTCAAGTGTCCGCCTTACAAAAACTGAGCCTATAACGCAACACTTCGTTTATCTCGAAAATTGGCAAAGTGAACACCTCACGGCTCATATTTACCTCGCTTATCTCTTATCACTGAGCACCGCACCTACCTGCCAGCCTATTGCGCAGTGTTGGGCGGGTTTATCTTCAGACAGTGAGAGACGAAGCAAAGGCAAGGGTAGCGGCCACACTATAGTTACAGTTTTATATTTGTTAATTTCGTTTAATTTGCAGTCGCAAATAATTGTCAATAAACTCGTTGTGTCAGCTTATTACATATCTCGCTGAGTAGTCTGCCTATCTACCCGACAATACGGCCTGGCCATACGGCGCACTAACATACAACATACACGACCGTAAGTAATCTTGGCTGATTCGCATTAATGTTAACACTAGGAAAACGCTCTTGTGTGACGCGTTGATAAGCGAGCGCGTACATATGAACGAACTTTCTGTCAAAAAGTTGTCAAAGTTTTTTTACAACAATAATTAACAACAATAGAAGAAGGCGCGTTGCAAAGATTTTGGAATCGCTATAGCTATTATACTTTCCAACATCGTTGAATGCAGTGCAGTGTTTGTTGCTAAGATTTTTTTCGTCATGTTTTCGACACGGTCGCTACCGTTCCTAACACTTATTGACAGCAATAGAAAGGTAATTTGTGCCTTTAATAAGTATCTGCTCGAGTTTAAAGTAGTTTGTTTGAGACCGGACGAAAATCTTCTATAATATAGCCACCTCACATTTTGCCGTTTCTGTATTTCCGAAAAATATTTTCGAGTAACTTTTGTATAACTTTTCTAATACTTATCAGATCGCCATAACATGAACATATTCGTGACTTAAAATATCTTTATAAAAATATGGCTGTCTCAAATTTAGCCGCCATTTTGTTTCCGAAAAATATTAGGCAGTAACTATGGTGTAACGTTTAACTTTTTCGAATGCTTTTCTCACAAAACTATACACTTTCAATCCTCATCGAGGCTTGTGGATGGTCCAAATTTCAAGTTGATCAGACTCTCCGTTCGACCGCTATCGACAGACATATATTATATTATTATTCTTTATTTACCAAAATGAGCTTGCGCTCTTTACAATGGTAAGAACTTACACTACGAAATTGTAGTAGATTAATAAAACAAAACAATATAAACTAGGAATCCGCTCTGTTTGACGCGTTGATAAGCGAGCGCGTCAAATATCGATCTTTGATTGGTTATCGCTCACTCGTCGATGGTGTTCGAAGCCTACAGGGTTGGTTTAGTCACTTTAAATTAAAGTCCCCCACTGCAAATCAGTTTAATTACTGACTGGGTAGACTCTAAATGTGAATTTATTTTATTTATTTTATTTATTTTAATATCTACGAACTTTTTGGCGAAAAGTTTACATTACTACAGGGTTGGTTTAGTCACTTTAAATTAAAGTCCCCTACTGCAAATCAGTTTAGTTACCGAGTGGGTAGACTCTAAATGTGAATTTATTTATTTATTTAATTAATTAATTAACAACAATTCAAGAATGCGCATTGCAAAAATTGTTCTTATTTCCATGGCTTTAATATTTTCCGACATTGTTGTATGCAGTACAATGTGCGTTGCTAAGAATTTTCGTGGTCATGATTCAACACGGTCCGCCACCGTTACTAACACTTATTGACAGCAATAGAAATGTAATTTCTGCCTCTAATACGTATCGGATCGCGTTTACATTAGTATATTCGTTACCGGACCAAAATTTACTATAAGATAGCCACCTCACATTTTGCCGTTACTGCGTTTTAGAAAAATATTTTCGAGTAACTTTCGTGTAACTTTGCCAATACTTATCAAATCGCCAATACATTAACATATTCGTGACCGAAAAAATCTGTTCAAAAATCTGGCAATCTCAGATTTGCCGCCATTTAGTTTCAGAAAAATATTTTGCAGTAACTATGGTGTAACTTTGTAACTTTTTGAACGATTTTGCCTCAAAACTATACACCTTCAACTCACATCGAGGCTTGTAGATGGTACAAATTTCAAGTTGATCGGACTTTCCGTTCGACCGCTATCGACAGAATCCTATCTTGGACAGTGACCATGTAGCAAAATAATTAGTTTTAATTACGGGAAAAAAAATCCCTAACAAAATGACAAGGTCCGCTTGATCTCCGCCTAGCGGAGGCTCGTCGAACTCCAAACTTGCGAGTTAGGCGAGCATCCGCTAGTCGTTGATCTCCGACTAGGCGGAGATCATGATGACCTTGACAAAATAGCCAACACAATAAGGCATTGCATGCCAGTCATCATCCCATGGAATAGACAGTATTAGTGATGACGTCAGATTAAATGGCAGACGAGCTATCCGACTCCAAACAACTTTTGAAACGTAGTTTATTATTTAAAGTAGTAATTGTATTATTACAATACTTGACTTATTAATTTAATCTTCTGTTTCACTGTTTCGTGTTAAGGAAAACGAAATATCAGAACGGATAGCCCTCGTTACAATGCTTGCAAAAACAAAACCATCTGTCAGTTGTCAACTTTCATGATTGTTTGGAGTCACAAATACGGTTCGTCATTGGTTGACACGGGAAACATGACGTCACACTAATATACTCTATTCTAACGTAGTGTAACCATGGTGTAACAGGTTGTATACTAAGGTATTTGGTGTAACGGTCATTGGCCTGTTATTAGTAATAATAACCCGCGTTGGGTTTTTGACATTGAATTGTTTGACTTGGATACATGCCAAGATTAGTCTTTTTAAATAAAAAGCATTGATAAACCAAACAAAAATGCAAAAAATTTGCAAAAAAGAGGTCATGCCCAAAACGGAGAAGACAAACCGTTACAAACCAAAGAGGGCACACGTACAATAAACACCAATTTCTAAAGAGGCTCAACATTTATATGGGTGTTTTTTAAAACTGTGGCTAAGCCAAATATTTAATTTCCAATATATAATTATAGTAATTATAATGAAAGAAACAAATATATAAATGTTTATATCACTTAATAATTGATAAATGAATATATTAACAACAATTAGAAAATTAAATTAACTTATTGAAACATTTCGAGATGGGAAACACAAAATGAACACACTGTTCTTGTAAATATAAGCTAGGCCGATGAATTTGTAATTTGGCTTTGGGTAATATATTATTAATATTATGTACTATATAAAGCAATAACGGTAAACTCTTCAAGCTAATAAACTTCAAAATTAATTTAATATGTAATTCAAGAAACATTTAATTATAATTTACATATATTTTTTCATACCGTGCAAACAATGTGATAACAATAAGAACTATTCATTTTAACGTATTTATGAGTCAGTACGTTGATATAATGAGGTGGAAGAGCGAACTCTGTTCGAACCTCGCTTTTTGTATTGCTTATTGCAAATAAAGACCTTTGTAATGTATTGTATTGTATTGTGATATTGGTCAATAAATCTAAGAAAATGTTAGAAATTACCCATTTTGAGGAAATTGACCTCAATCAAGGTCAAAAAAGACTAAGTCGGTAATTTAATTTTTTTAAATAAACATAATACATCTACCTTTCTAAAAGTGTATGCTTTAACTTGCAAACATTTTTCATTATTTAATTAAAAATTATTTAAAACAAACACAAATTATACCTTTTACACTAACTTTGACACAGAAAGCTGGATTTGCCAGAGGTGTATCATGGTTTTTTGAATATTGCTCATCGTAAGCTTTCATTTTATATATATCATCTTTTGACCCAAATTGTATACCGTCATTCTCGTTATGCAAAGGACTATTGTGTTCTGCAAAACATACAAATGCAACGTAGACGACATTGCGATGCCTTCATCTGGGGACATTTCCTTAGCAGAAGATGGACACTTACTTCCACCAAGCCATCATGCCGTATCAAGCCATCATGACTAGCACATAAGAACGGTACATGCTCGTCGACAACAAGACCACAACTGACAACTGATATACCCTCAGTTGTTGCCAACTCACGGATAGCCGTAGCCTCGTTAGTACGCCCATGGCCCATACCGCATTGATTTGCCCCTCCTTGGAAAATATCCTGGCGGCGCCCATGGTTCGAACCCACGTCATTGAATTCCGTATGTTTCCTACATGTACGAACAACGTACGTACCCCAAGTATAAAGAAGGAAACACATATCATTGTGAAGTGCGATCCATCTTGAACGATAGTCTTCGGCTTGACTTTCAAACAATGAAGCAAGAACGTATTTTATTTATAGCAGCACTGCTAATTACGCTACAACTTCCATTCAAATTGCATCGTTATTATGAAAGTGTCTTTTAAATTAGGGTTTGCATTTTAATTTTTTTATCATTTTACGACAGAAAGTAGATTTCTTGACTGGCGTAAGCGTTCCCCACCCCCCTCGGTGTCAGTTATCTTATCGCTCCAAAGTGGCCAGGTGACTGCATGGTCTCGGATAACAGGGGCCTTGTCTTTATCTCCCTTCATCTCGCATTGAACATTTCGAGTGTTTTGTTTTCTGTTGGCCGAAATCATTACATAGTTTTGTCCGTTCAAGTGCTGTTTTTTTTTTATATATATATATATCAATAAAATTAAAATAATTGCGGGTTATTCCGCCACGTCCTACCTCCATAATGTGCCGACGTTTCAGGAATTTTATGGATCCTATCCTCAGGGCGTCGAGCTGTCAACTCGACTGCTGTTGACAGCTCGACGCCCTGAGGATAGGATCCATAAGGTTCCTGAAACGTCGGCACATTATGGAGGTAGGACGTGGCGGAATAACCCGCAATTATTTTAATTTTATTGACATAAATCCTGGCCACGAAAGCTTCAGTGTTTTAATATATATATATATATATATATATATATATATATATATATAATAAAGCAATATGCTTGGGTCTGTACTCTTTGTTAGACTATAAGCTAGGTTAAGGCTTTGGAAAAACACGTCGATCTTGTTTCTATTTTCCCCCATAACTGGCCAAACTTTGGTCTGATTATGGTTAAAAATATATTTCAATTCGTTTCTTGTGACTTTTTTCTCACTTATTTAACTAACGGAATTAAATAGCGAAAACTTAATAACATAGATAACGTTGTGCTTTATGTTCGTGTATTTTTTTATATCCACAGAGTAAACATTTGAGAATGTTGCGATTGTTAAACTGTGCACCTGCATTGACAGTGAAACGCCAGCAGATGCGGTTCTGGTGAATGCTCTTAATAATATGGTTCAATCTGTTCGGCACACATTGAACATCTTATTCTAACTTTTAAAATAAAAACGAAACGTGAGAAAATTTCCAGAGCCAAAAACCAGAAAATAGTTTTTTTCCATGGTGTACACTTGTCAGGCACCTTATCTACTGGCGGATAAAACTTATCAGCTAGACTGATTAAATACTACGAATTTAGATTATAAATTTCTAAGTTTTTATTTAAAAACTGTTGCTATGCAATAGTGGTGGTGTAGTGTAATATTGATTTAATTCAATTATAAACACAAACAATTAAGAATAATTAATTATTCTGTTTTTGTGTTTTTTTTTGGTAAAATGCCACCGTTTTTAAGTGTTCGCCTAACAAAAACGGGAGCCTATAACGCAAAATTCCGTTTATTTCGAAACTTGGCAAAGTGACACATCACGGGCTCATGTTTGCCTCGTTTATCTCTTATCACTGAACACCGCACCTACCTGCCAGCCTATTGCGTAGTGTTAGTCGGGTTTATCTTCAGACAGTGAGAGACGAAGCAAAGGCAAGTGTAGCGGCCACACTATAGTAACAGTTTTATATTTGCTAATTTCGTTTAATTTTGAGTCGCAAATAATTGTCAATAAACTAGTTGTGTCAGCTTATTACATATCTCGCTGAGAAGTCTGCCTATCTACCCAACAATACGGCCTGGCCATACGGCGCACTAACATACAACATACACGACCGTAAGTAATCTTGGCTGATTCGCATTAATGTTAACACTAGGAAAACGCTCTTGTGTGACGCGTTGATACGCGAGCGCGTACATATCAACGACCTTTCTGGTGAAAAGTTCTGAAAGTTTTTTTAAAAACAACAAAACAAAAACAACTCTTTCGTCAGGACACTATGTCACTAAGCACAGTGACATAGTGTCCTGAGGACAGAGCACATACGTTGCTCAGAAACGTTGACTAATATGACAATAATATAATAATAATAATAATATATATATCAATAAAATTAAAATAATTGCGGGTTATTCCGCCACGTCCTACTTCCATATTGTGCCGACGTTTCAGGAACCTTATGGATTTATGGATCCTTACATCATTTTAATATATATATATATATATATATATATATACACAACACACACATATTGGCACAATATAGAGGTAAGACGGTTTTACCTATAAATTGTTTTCGTAATTTATATTTGTAACCAACAAAATCTAAGAAATCATATATATACACACACAACACACACATATTGTTGGCACAATATGGAGGTAGGAAGGTATTGGCTTTAAAATTCTTTCGTACTTTACATTTTGCAACCAACAAAATCTAAGAAATCATATGTATATATATATATATATAAATATATACTGTACCTTCTGCCCCTTTTTCCTCACTAGAACATATTTTATCTTGTTCTGAGTTCCAATTTTATATATAGACACACATATTGGCACAGTATGGCGGTAGGACGGTTTTACCTTTAAAATTATTTCGTACTTTATTTTTTAAACCAACAAAATCTAAGAAATAATAAATATATACACACAACACACACATATTTGCACAATACTATATTTATAAATATATATAAATAAATATAGGTAAATTATCATTAAATGTTTCTTGAATTACATACTTAAATTGATTTAAAAGTTCATTAGCTTGATGAGTTTACCATTATTGCTTTATAGTACAAAATATTAATGAAATTATACCCAAACACAAATAACAAATTCATCAGCCAAGCTTTAATTTATAAATACAGTGTGTTAATTTTGTTTCTCCCACCTCGAAATGTTTCAATAAGTTTATTTAATTTTGTAATTGTTGTTAATTTATTAACTTATCAATTATTAAGTGATGTTAACATTTATATCCTGCCCAGGGACTGCTACCTTATCGTGGTGGGCAGGTTTGTGTGCTTTGTTGATCCCGAGAGTAATGCCGGCAGAAGCGTATGCTTCTGGTAGAGCCACCCTAGCCGGACTGGTCGAGGAGGAGAAGTCAGACGAAGTGCAGTCCACACCCCAATCCCCTTTCCTTCCCTTTCCCCTTTCTTCACGCGCCCTCCTACTTGCCCCTTTCCTCCAAAGAGCCCCCAATTTCATCTTCATTATCACCCACTCATTGTCTTGATTAGCCTAGTTGCAAAAATATAAGACGTTAAGCCCAAATAATCAATTTAACATTTATATATACATTTAATAAACATTTAATAATTATAATAATAATAATAATAATTATAATAATAATATAATTATTATAATAATAATAATAATAATAAAAATAATAATAATAATAATAATTTTTTTTTTTTTATCTGTACACCTTGTTCCAACATTGTCAGGTAAGGGGGTGTTGCCACCAAATACTAGGGCATTCAGGAATCAGCACCAGTCTGCCAGTCTTGATGCATCATCTAATAATAATAATAATAATAATAATAATAATAATAATAATAATAATAATAATAATAATAATAATAATAATAATAATAAAAATAATAATAATAATGATAATAATTATAGCATTTATTTGAGTTTCGAAGTCTCTTACATTGAACGTTTCCCGTGAAGTCGATAACACTGAAATCCCGATGTAACGTTTTTCTAGAATATGCGCCAAACAAAAGAAACAGAAAAAACTGATGAATACGTGAAAACGGTGAAAGCAACAATATACATGGACAAATTAAAAAAATTAGTGTTGGTATTTTATTCACTTTGCATCGAAGTGGGCAAGGAAATACAATATTTAAATGCCATAATAAATGTAATATGAATGGACTGAATGGTGGTGGATCAGTATACTTGCCCATTATCGACCAATAAACCACAGGATCTGTTTTGATTGACTTGTATTGTTGTTGCAGATAGTTGTCTTCCGAGATATACCCTTGTCACAGCAGATCCCGCTAGGAAGCCCGAGACAAGGTATGTAGGGCCTGCAGGTCCAAGACAATTTACTAACGTGATCAGTTAATGGACACACAGGATCTGTTTTGATTGACTTGTATTGTTGTTGCAGATAGTTGTCTTCCGAGATATACTCTTGTCACGGCAGATCCCGCTAGGAAGCCCGAGACGAGGTATGTAGGGCCTACAGGTCCAAGACATTCTACTAACGTGATCAGTTAATGGACACACAGGATCTGTTTTGAATGACTTGTATTGTTGTTGCAGATAGTTGTCTTCCGAGATATACCCTTGTCACAGCAGATCCCGCTAGGAAGCCCGAGACGAGGTATGTAGGGCCTTCAGGTCCAAGACAATCTACTAACGTGATCTGTTAATGGACACACAGGATCTGTTTTGAATGACTTGTATTGTTGTTGCAGATAGTTTTCTTCCGAGATATACCCTTGTCACAGCAGATCCCGCTAGGAAGCCCGAGACGAGGTATGTAGGGCCTACAGGTCCAAGACAATCTACTAACGTGATCAGTTAATGGACACACAGGATCTGTTTTGATTGACTTGTATTGTTGTTGCAGAAAGTTGTCTTCCGAGATATACCCTTGTCACAGCAGATCCCGCTAGGAAGCCCGAGACAAGGTATGTAGGGCCTACAGGTCCAAGACAATCTACTAACGTGATCAGTTAATGGACACACAGGATCTGTTTTGATTGACTTATATTGTTGTTGCAGATAGTTGTCTTCCGAGATATACTCTTGTCACGGCAGACCCCGCTAGGAAGCCCGAGACGAGGTATGTAGGGCCTACAGGTCCAAGACAATCTACTAACGTGATCAGTTAATGGACACACAGGATCTGTTTTGATTGACTTATATTGTTGTTGCAGATAGTTGTCTTCCGAGATATACCCTTGTAACAGCAGATCCCGCTAGGAAGCCCGAGACGAGGTATGTAGGGCCTACAGGTCCAAGACAATCTACTAACGTGATCAGTTAATGGACACACAGGATCTGTTTTGATTGACTTATATTGTTGTTGCAGATAGTTGTCTTCCGAGATATACTCTTGTCACGGCAGATCCCGCTAGGAAGCCCGAGACGAGGTATGTAGGGCCTACAGGTCCAAGACAATCTACTAACGTGATCAGTTAATGGACACACAGGATCTGTTTTGAATGACTTGTATTGTTGTTGCAGATAGTTGTCTTCCGAGATATACCTTTGTCACAGCAGATCCCGCTAGGAAGCCCGAGACAAGGTATGTAGGGCCTACAGGTCCAAGACAATCTACTAACGTGATCAGTTAATGGACACACAGGATCTGTTTTGATTGACTTATATTGTTGTTGCAGATAGTTGTCTTCCGAGATATACTCTTGTCACGGCAGATCCCGCTAGGAAGCCCGAGACGAGGTATGTAGGGCCTACAGGTCCAAGACAATCTACTAACGTGATCAGTTAATGGACACACAGGATCTGTTTTGATTGACTTATATTGTTGTTGCAGATAGTTGTTTTCCGAGATATACCCTTGTAACAGCAGATCCCGCTAGGAAGCCCGAGACGAGGTATGTAGGGCCTACAGGTCCAAGACAATCTACTAACGTGATCAGTTAATGGACACACAGGATCTGTTTTGATTGACTTATATTGTTGTTGCAGATAGTTGTCTTCCGAGATATACTCTTGTCACGGCAGATCCCGCTAGGAAGCCCGAGACGAGGTATTTAGGGCCTACAGGTCCAAGACAATCTACTAACGTGATCAGTTAATGGACACACAGGATCTGTTTTGATTCACTTGTATTGTTGTTGCAGATAGTTGTCTTCCGAGATATACCCTTGTAACAGCAGATCCCGCTAGGAAGCCCGAGACGAGGTATGTAGGGCCTACAGGTCCAAGACAGTCTACTAACGTGATCAGTTAATAGACACACAGGATTTGTTTTGATTGACTTGTATTGTTGTTGCAGATTGTTGTCTTCCGAGATATACCCTTGTCACAGCAGATCCCGCTAGGAAGCCCGAGACGAGGTATGTAGGGCCTACAGGTCCAAGACAATCTACTAACGTGATCAGTTAATGGACACACAGGATCTGTTTTTTTTGACTTGTATTGTTGTTGCAGATAGTTGTCTTCCGAGATATACCCTTGTCACAGCAGATCCCTCTAGGAAGCCCGAGACGAGGTATGTAGGGCCTACAGGTCCAAGACAATCTACTAACGTGATCAGTTAATGGACACACAGGATCTGTTTTGATTGACTTGTATTGTTGTTGCAGATAGTTGTGTTCCGAGATATACCCTTGTAACAGCAGATCCCGCTAGGAAGCCCGAGACGAGGTATGTAGGGCCTACAGGTCCAAGACAATCTACTTACATGATCAGTTAATGGACACACAGGATCTGTTTTGATTGACTTGTATTGTTGTTGCAGATAGTTGTCTTCCGAGATATACCCTAGTCACGGCAGATCCCGCTAGGAAGCCCGAGACGAGGTATGTAGGGCCTACACAGGTCCAAGACAATCTACTTACGTGATCAGTTAATGGACACACAGGATCTGTTTTGATTGACTTGTATTGTTGTTGCAGATAGTTGTCTTCCGAGATATACCCTTGTCACAGCAGATCCCGCTAGGAAGCCCGAGACGAGGTATGTAGGGCCTACAGGTCCAAGACAATCTACTAACGTATTCAGTTAAGTGTATGAGTCATACTCATAAGCCATGGCTAGTTCATCTAGGAAATGAATAGCTTGCACTATCTGAGAAAATTACAACCCTGATTTTTGCGATGACTACTGTCCAAGAAATTGGGTTCCCTCAATAGATAATTGGCACAGTTGTGATTCGGGCTGAGTTGTTTAAACGTGTAAACGCCCAAGCGAAAATATACTTGAACTTATCTATGAATATTTTTCAAGAACACTCTTGTCTTAATGCACTTCATCCAGACATTGAATAGCCGGTCCCAGTGGTCTAGGGGTCATGGCGCCCACTCGGCAAGTGGGAGTTCTGGGTTCGATTCCCAGTCGGGGTTGGTTTTTTAATTTCTGGATTTCACATACTTGAACTTGTACAAACATTCATACACGTTTAACCTTGTCTTATACCCCGGCCGACCAATACCCCTCCCCCCCCCCCCCCCCCCACCACCCTAACCCAAAACCCAATTCACAGATATGTCACAGCTTTTGGACGAGCCGACAAAGCATAGCAATTAGTGTGTGGAATCAAAATGAATGTGGACAGTTGGACACAAAGCTGGAGAATGTAATGAATCGACAATGAATTTAATAAATCACCCGTGTTATTTCGTTAAACATGTTTTTTCCCAAACCTTACAATTCGTATTTTTGTTATCATTTTGTGAACAACAGGGACATGTTGCGTTTAAACGCAAAAAACTCGGAAAAATAAACGTTTACAAAATGAACCGTTTTCTCACAGCCCTGGTTGTGATAAACACGGACAGTGTATTGAATTCCTCGGACTGGATTCGTAAGAGGTCTTATCTTGGATTGGTGGTCTTAAAAAGGGGATGGGTACATTGACGTCCAAAAACGCAGCAAATTGACATGTTTTAATTATATTTCAAGAATGCACCTCAAAATCAAATAACTGATTTATTACTAATCAGCATGCTGTGGTTTGGTAAGCCCTACTTACTCGATGATAAATGTATACTACATTATAATTACGTCCAGTCTTACAATGTCCCAATAACTACTTATTCGTCGAATAGCTAGTTTTCTCCATGGCAACGACCAATCAAAACTCTTGAAATCCTCCAAATAGCCTAATTTCTACGAATAACTTTACTAATAGGAGATTGTAAGACCGGCCCTTAGTGTAATTGTGATTCTGATTTTATAAAATTATAATAACATTCATACTGGTTATAATGATAAATAGATGTATCATTCAGTTTGTAGGCCTTACCAAACCACTCATGCTGATTACTCAGAATTTTTATTTCGAGGTGCATACTTGAGATATAATTAAATTATGACAATTTGCTGCCGGTTTTTTACGTAATCATAACCATTGTTCTTAAGACAGGTCCTAGGTTTTACGGTTTAACTGTACCAAATGTGCTGTTATAAATCCATGGTAGGCCTACTACACAGCCCAAATGATAGCTAATTTAGTGCAAATCACAGTGAACTTGAAATATTGCCTTGCACTGTTTTCAAGATTAGTGTTTTGTTTCTTCATGCCTCCACATTTTTACAACAGACAACTGTGTGCATGTCAAGATAAGCAAACAATATCTATTTGCATTCACTAAGTAGTAGGCGCATTGCCACCATCTTGGAACAATGATAAGACCAACTAAGACTGGGCAACATTTTGGTCTTACGGGCGAAGGGTACCTCAACGTCAAAAACCACATAACATTTTTATTTGTAAATTATATTTTAAGAATAAACTTTGAAATCAAATATCTGAATCAATAAGCACTGGGGTTTGGTAAGCCCTTCATACTGAATGCTCTACGTTATTGTTAATGATTTATTTGGCTTCGACACAAGTTTCTACGCTTGAGTATATTTCACATTGTCAATCAATAATATAATGTTAAAAAGCAATAGCCCATTATAAGGTACTTCTTGCTAATAATATTGAATCATCGAATTTTGAATAACGTCTGCTGTCGAGACAGCTTGATTTGAATTTAATCACATCCAATGTGTAACAATTTGTTCATTGGCCCAATTAAATAGGACACATTTCAGTTATCCTGTTCTCACAATGATATACTTTTAATACTCAGTGGGCCTAAATGGCCTACAATTGTGTAGGACAGATGGTCTAAAACATTGTTTTAACATTAAAAAAATCAAACAATATTAATCAAAAGTTATGATTTCTCCATTTTCTCATGTATGGAGACATTTCTCTAGAAATTCCACGAGAAAATTCTCCCCAAAAAAAACCTCGCCCGTCAGCTAGCATGTGGTTTGTCTGGTGCGCAGGGTGTTTGGGAGGGGGCGTGGAGACCTTGTCGTTGCTATGAATAGCTTACTGCATAGTACACTAAGTGTAGCAACAAAGACTGGTAGATAACAGAATGGTCGGTGCCCGTAACAGCGGCAGGCTAGCCCGTCAGTTAGCATGTGGTTTGTCTGGTGCGCAGGGTGTTTGGGAGGGGGCGTGGAGACCTTGTCGTTGCTATGAATAGCTTACTGCATAGTACACTAAGTGTAGCAACAAAGACTGGTCTAGATAACAGAATGGTCGGTGCCCGTAACAGCGGCAGGCTAGCCCGTCAGTTAGCATGTGGTTTGTCTGGTGCGCAGGGTGTTTGGGAGGGGGCGTGAAGACCTTGTCGTAGCTATGAATAGCTTACTGCATATTACACTAAGTGAAGCAACAAAGACTGGTAGATAACAGAATGGTCGGTGCCCGTAACAGCGGCAGGCTCGCCCGTCAGTTAGCATGTGGTTTGTCTGGTACGCAGGGTGTTTGGGAGGGGGCGTGAAGACCTTGTCGTAGCTATGAATAGCTTACTGCATAGTACACTAAGTGAAGCAACAAAGACTGGTAGATAACAGAATGGTCGGTGCCCGTAACAGCGGCAGGCTAGCCCGTCAGTTAGCATGTGGTTTGTCTGGTGCGCAGGGTGTTTGGGAGGAGGCGTGAAGACCTTGTCGTAGCTATGAATAGCTTACTGCATAGTACACTAAGTGTAGCAACAAAGACTGGTAGATAACAGAATGGTCGGTGCCCGTAACAGCGGCAGGCTAGCCAGTCAGTTAGCATGTGGTTTGTCTGGTGCGCAGGGTGTTTGGGAGGGGGCGTGAAGACCTTGTCGTAGCTATGAATAGCTTACTGCATAGTACACTAAGTGTAGCAACAAAGACTGGTAGATAACAGAATGGTCGGTGCCCGTAACAGCGGCAGGCTAGCCAGTCAGTTAGCATGTGGTTTGTCTGGTGCGCAGGGTGTTTGGGAGGGGGCGTGAAGACCTTGTCGTAGCTATGAATAGCTTACTGCATAGTACACTAAGTGTAGCAACAAAGACTGGTAGATAACAGAATGGTCGGTGCCCGTAACAGCGGCAGGCTAGCCCGTCAGTTAGCATGTGGTTTGTCTGGTGCGCAGGGTGTTTGGGAGGAGGCGTGAAGACCTTGTCGTAGCTATGAATAGCTTACTGCATAGTACACTAAGTGTAGCAACAAAGACTGGTAGATAACAGAATGGTCGGTGCCCGTAACAGCGGCAGGCTAGCCAGTCAGTTAGCATGTGGTTTGTCTGGTGCGCAGGGTGTTTGGGAGGGGGCGTGAAGACCTTGTCGTAGCTATGAATAGCTTACTGCATAGTACACTAAGTGTAGCAACAAAGACTGGTAGATAACAGAATGGTCGGTGCCCGTAACAGCGGCAGGCTAGCCAGTCAGTTAGCATGTGGTTTGTCTGGTGCGCAGGGTGTTTGGGAGGGGGCGTGAAGACCTTGTCGTAGCTATGAATAGCTTACTGCATAGTACACTAAGTGTAGCAACAAAGACTGGTAGATAACAGAATGGTCGGTGCCCGTAACAGCGGCAGGCTAGCCCGTCAGTTAGCATGTGGTTTGTCTGGTGCGCAGGGTGTTTGGGAGGGGGCGTGAAGACCTTGTCGTAGCTATGAATAGCTTACTGCATAGTACACTAAGTGTAGCAACGAAGACTGGTAGATAACAGAATGGTTGGTGCCCGTAAAAGGGCAGGCTAGCCCGTCAGTTAGCATGTGGTTTGTCTGGTGTGCAGGGTGTTTGGGAGGGGGCGTGAAGACCTTGTCATAGCTTTGAATAGCTAACTGCATAGTACACTAAGTGTAGCAACAAAGACTGGTAGATAACAGAATGGTTGGTGCCCGTAACAGCGGCAGGCTAGCCCGTCAGTTAGCATGTGGTTTGTCTGGTGTGCAGGGTGTTTGGGAGGGGGCGTGAAGACCTTGTCATAGCTATGAATAGCTAACTGCATAGTACACTAAGTGTAGCAACAAGGACTGGTAGATAACAGAATGGTCGGTGCCCGTAACAGCGGCAGGCTAGCCCGTCAGTTAGCATGTGGTTTGTCTGGTGTGCAGGGTGTTTGGGAGGGGGCGTGAAGACCTTGTCATAGCTATGAATAGCTTACTGCATAGTACACTAAGTGTAGCAACAAAGACTGGTAGATAACAGAATGGTTGGTGCCCGTAACAGCGGCAGGCTAGCCCGTCAGTTAGCATGTGGTTTGTCTGGTGCGCAGGGTGTTTGGGAGGGGGCGTGAAGACCTTGTCGTAGCTATGAATAGCTTACTGCATAGTACACTAAGTGTAGCAACAAAGACTGGTAGATAACAGAATGGTCGGTGCCCGTAACAGCGGCAGGCTAGCCCGTCAGGTAGCATGTGATTTGTCTGGTGCGCAGGGTGTTTGGGAGGGGGCGTGAAGACCTTGTCGTAGCTATGAATAGCTTACTGCATAGTACACTAAGTGTAGCAACAAAGACTGGTAGATAACAGAATGGTCGGTGCCCGTAACAGCGGCAGGCTAGCCCGTCAGTTAGCATGTGGTTTATCTGGTGCGCTGGGTGTTTGGGAGGGGGCGTGAAGACCTTGTCGTAGCTATGAATAGCTTACTGCATAGTACACTAAGTGTAGCAACAAAGACTGGTAGATAACAGAATGGTCGGTGCCCGTAACAGCGGCAGGCTAGCCCGTCAGTTAGCATGTGGTTTGTCTGGTGCGCAGGGTGTTTGGGAGGGGGCGTGAAGACCTTGTCGTAGCTATGAATAGCTTACTTCATAGTACACTAAGTGTAGCAACAAAGACTGGTAGATAACAGAATGGTCGGTGCCCGTAACAGCGGCAGGCTAGCCCGTCAGTTAGCATGTGGTTTGTCTGGTGCGCAGGGTGTTTGGGAGGGGGCGTGAAGACCTTGTCGTAGCTATGAATCGCTTACAGCATAGTACACTAAGTGTAGCAACAAAGGCTGGTAGATAACAGAATGGTCGGTGCCCGTAACAGCGGCAGGCTAGCCCGTCAGTTAGCATGTGGTTTGTCTGGTGCGCAGGGTGTTTGGGAGGGGGCGTGACGACCTTGTCGTAGCTATGAATAGCTTACTGCATAGTACACTAAGTGTAGCAACAAAGACTGGTAGATAACAGAATGGTTGGTGCCCGTAACAGCGGCAGGCTAGCCCGTCAGTTAGCATGTGGTTTGTCTGGTGTGCAGGGTGTTTGGGAGGGGGCGTGAAGACCTTGTCGTAGCTATAAATTGCTTACTGCATAGTACACTAAGTGTAGCAACAAAGACTGGTAGATAACAGAATGGTCGGTGCCCGTAACAGCGGCAGGCAAGCCCGTCAGTTAGCATGTGGTTTGTCTGGTGCGCTGGGTGTTAGAGAGGGGGCGTGAAGACCTTGTCGTAGCTATGAATAGCTTACTGCATAGTACACTAAGTGTAGCAACAAAGACTGGTAGATAACAGAATGGTCGGTGCCCGTAACAGCGGCAGGCTAGCCCGTCAGTTAGCATGTGGTTTGTCTGGTGCGCAGGGTGTTAGAGAGGGGGCGTGAAGACCTTGTCGTAGCTATGAATAGCTTACTGCATAGTACACTAAGTGTAGCAACAAAGACTGGTAGATAACAGAATGGTCGGTGCCCGTAACAGCGGCAGGCTAGCCCGTCAGTTAGCATGTGGTTTGTCTGGTGCGCAGGGTGTTAGAGAGGGGGCGTGAAGACCTTGTCGTAGCTATGAATAGCTTACTGCATAGTAGTGTGTGTGTAAGGATGTATGTATGTGTAGAATGTATTGTAGGAATGTGTGAAAGAACGCCAGGGTTCTTTTAATGTTCCTTCAATAAGTGCGCATGAAAGGGGCCGTAGATGATGATCTGAGATCGTTATGCGAATGATCACATTAAAGCTAGCATAAAGACAAACTGGCTATCAGAATGATGTAAATGATGTCAATCTGATTAGTTAAGTGATATTTAAGTTTTAAATCCCATATTTTTGCAACTTGGCTAATCGAAATGATGAGTTGATGAAATATGAAGTTATGGATAAATAAAGATATTTGAGTTTTGTATTTATCTGTGAATCATATTCCCACTCTAACTCAAGTCCCTTTCTGTGCCCAACATCTCGTTTGGTTGCAGGATGGCTGAGAACGATGACGCTCGGTTCGTTATAACCAAGCCTGGTGTCCTGGTGTTGGATGGAGACCTGCCAGCTGGATCGAGCATTGTGTCGTTCTCCCAAGACGAGACCGTCGTTCAGGTGTCTTGCGGTGGAGACCACTCTGCAGTTGTCTGCGAGTCTGGCCGCGTCTACACCTTCTGTGTAACACAAGACACAGAACGGATGATGAACGAAGGCTCGGTCGCTGAGCCGAGGCTTGTTGACACACTCAGCACTGTGAGGACAACCCAGGCTGCTAGTGGACGTGGATACACCATGTTCCTCACTGACAAGAGTGAGGTGTATTCGTGTGGGCGGAATGACTACGGTAAGCTTGGGCTCGGTCACACCCGTGACACCCCCACACCCGTCCTGGTTGCCGGTCTGCCGCCCATCAACAAGGTTGCTGCTGGGTGGGGCCACACGGTGGTTCTTGCAACAGATGGTGAGGTCTGGGTGTGTGGACACAATGGCTGGGGCCAACTAGGACTCGGTCATACAAACCAGCAAACCTCATTCACTCGCGTGCCCAACCTCCCCGAGGCCATCGTTGACATATCGTGTGGCGTCTGCCATACAGCTCTTGTCTCGGCCTCTGGGGTCCTCTTGATAGCTGGGTCGAATTGGTTTGGTCAACTTGGGCTTGGTGCAGTCAGAAGCGTGTCCAGCTTCATACGAGTATCGGTGCCGTCAACAGCCGTGGCTGCCGTGTCCTGCGGTTACAACCACACTGTGGCCCTCGGAGTGGATGGGACGACCTGGGCTTGGGGTCGTAATGATGGAGGTCAGTTGGGTACCGGTGACACAACCAAGAGATCCGCCCCCACTAGAATGATTGACCTCGAGGACCAGACTGTCTCCCAGGTTATCGCTGGATGTCACCACACTGCGGTGTTGACACGGGCAGGGGACGTGTTTGTGTGTGGCCGAGGAACAAGTGGTGAACTGGGTCAGGGGAAGAATAACCTCACGGTGGCGACTCTGTTGCCGAAGTCACCGGGGCTGGTGGTTCAACAGGTGGCTTTTGCCTACACATATTCACTACTGTTGGTCACGTCAATCGTCGCACCTTCAGCGCAGCGCGGGATAGGAATAGATGAAAAGTTGAGGGAAGACATAACAGACCTGAGGCAGATCATAATGCGGAACCTGGAGTGTCCCGTGTGTTTTAAGGACATGTGCGCACCGATACGTCAGTGCACCGCGGGGCACAACCTGTGTAACGCTTGCTGGTCTGACGACAGGATCACAGTTTGTCCGCTGTGTCGCGGACAGCTCTCTGCTGGGAGGAATCTTACCTTGGAGGGTCTTAGTGCCGACATCCGGCTACCGTGCACGGAATGCCTGCTGCGCATGCCCGCGTGCGAGCTGGGGGGACATGGCGCGGTCTGTCCCCGCCGTGACTACGACTGTCCCCTGGCGTGCGGCGGTTGGAGGGGCCGGCCCGAAGCGATGCTGGGCCACGCCCTCTCGGCCCACGCGGACCGGACGTGGCCCGACCTGCCACGCACGTTTGTGCAGCGGCGCGGACTCTTGCTCACGGACGTGCTCGCGGCGCACGGCAGAGTGTTCACGCTACATCGCGGGTACGACGGGGAGGGGCGCACGTTCCGGGCGGCCGTCAGGTACGTGGGCGCGCCCGAGGACAGGCACGCGCTCAGGTTCGAACTCACACTTCTCACCGAAAACATGAGTAATACTTACCGCAGGAACCTGTGTTCCGACATCGAGAGCGTCGAAGACATGTTCAGTTCTTCCAACTGTGTGAGCTTGAAGGTTGAATGTCTTGATGCGTTTCTCCAAAACGGCGATCTGACGTGTCGGGCGGCCATCTTGGAAGTGTGATCCGGGCGGTTAGGTTTCAACATGTATACCGTTACACACCACGTTGCACTCGACGAGTGCAGAGGAAAGACTAAACCCTGCCTGCATACAAGGGCCCGGTTTCACCAAAGTATTCAAATTGGAGATTAGCTTAATCGGCGCCGTCACCAACTTTTCATAAACAAATTATTTTACATATATTGAAAACATTGCATGTGGTTGTATTCCAGAATTGAGTAAGTAATTAGTGTTAGCGTAATGCCCAATTTAGACGGTTCAACGTTCCGCTCAATGTTCCTTGAATTCGAGGACAAAAAGCATGACATAAAGTAGAGTATTGTTGTGTTTTATTATCCATGTATATTTTGATGCTGTTTTATCCTTGAATTCAAGGAACAATTAACGGAACATTGAACTGTCTAAATGGGGCATTAGAGTAGCTATAAAATGTTGTACTGTTAATAGTATTTATACTAATTTTCATGAAAAACGTGAAAATATATCAGTAAGTCACCAACACTTTTAGTCAGTCATTCACCAATAAATGTCTGACACAAGTTTAGTCATTTCTTGTGCATTATTGGATCCTTTAATAAAATGCATACAGAAAGCCATGTCCGACATTTGTTATCTCAAAAGAAATCCATGCTCTGTCTTCAGATCATACAACATTAAATATTCGATCTACCTGTAGAGTCTTTGTTTTCATTTCATGTTTATTTACTAGAACAAACGAACGTTGCAACAAAATAACATTACTTAGCAAACTCTAGAATATGAATCTTTGTATAAATTATGAACATACTGTATTTCGTTGTTGAGTGTAAATACCTGTCATAATGGTAGGATATTTTATAACTACTATAAAACTGATGTTTATTAATTACTCAATTTTGAAATACAGTATAACACACAATAAACAATATTTTCCCTGGATGAAAGATTTGATTTTATGAAAAGTTGGTGACGGCGCCTATCAAGCAAATCTACGATTTAAATACGTTGTTGAAACCTTGCCCAAGTTACGTTATTGGCTCCGTTTGTTGTGTCCGGGCCGAGGTGGGTGTTCATCAGTTAGGCAGCCTGACAAGCTGCCCACTAATATCCTTGTTGAACATTGCTCGCATTGAACGACTATTTACTACTTTCAAGTAATCAACTCTATTGTTTTGTATATGTTGGTATAATCATTCATCTAAATGAAATGTAAACTGAAGTCTGTATTGACAAGGTGTGCGTGCATGTATTGCACAGTTGCATTGTTCTTATTGTGTTCTCATTAAGTATGTGAAATGTTAATTTAGTTTATTTACCATATTTCTTCATCTTGACAAAAGATATTGAATGCATTCAGTTGTAATCATTCTGTTAGATTTAACGTATTCTTGAGACAATAAACCTGGGCCCAGATTCACAAAGGTGCCTAAGTGCTAAGACGTCCTAGTCTAGGCAAATCTTAGTGATATAAATCACGCATATGTCGTTCTGCAATATCATACAGATGCAATATAGTAAAATATCAACAATTTAACTAATAATATTTTATTTGTGAATGTGTAGTAATACCAAGATTGATTTATCTTGATTTATCTAGTTAGGATTTGCCTAACTTAGGACAACTTAAGAGTTAGGCATCTTTGTGAATCCAGGCCCAGGAGTGCACGTATTGCATTATTCTCATTGTATTTGTGTTAGCCTAAGTGATATGTTGACTTTTTTTCTTTGCAAGTATAGACATTTCTTTACCTTTACAACTTATATTTTAAGCTTTCAATGCCTTTTTAAAACATATGTTATTATCTTTTAACTGGTTTTACGAAGTGTGTTTGCATTGTGTTATTATTAATATCTATGTGGATTGTAGATTTTACATCTAAGTTAATCGAGTTGGGCCCAATATTGAATGCTTTCAATGCTTGTTGATTTATATTTTATATTAATAATTTTTATACCTTAAATGTAACCTTCAAATAATTTTTTTAGCAAGTAAAGTGTACATGAAACAAATAACATTGTTGCGTTGTCCTTCACACCACCTGTTTCATAAAGAATCCCGTTCTTGCCATCCCGTTAACATGCTCTTGGGTTGTTCTCCTTGAAGGGTAATTAATTGTAGCCCGGCCCGGCCTAGGCTGGTCTGTCTGGAAGAATTGTGATATGCATGATTTTATTAATTTTTTTTATAATAAAAAAAGTTGACTGAAGTACGAGGTGAAGTACTAAGGTACTAAGGTGAGTACTAAGTGAAGTGGGCAAGTGGACCCTGAGAGCTATGCCGGCGGCCGGCTTCTGGTATAGGGCCACCCTAGCCAGCCTGACAGGTCGAGGGGGAGGAGCCAGACGAAATCCTCCCCTTGCCCTTTCCATCCTCTTTACGTCCTACTTATCTCTATCTTTTTCAGCTATGATCCCAGGGTGGGGGGGGGGGGGGGGGGGGGTGGAATCGTCATTCATTGTTTTTCAATTGACTTACAGTTTCGCTTGCAACAAGCAATACAACCTTATCAACTATACATAATTTATTTGTAAAACTTCATTGTTTTACATTGGTATTGTTCCTAGTCTCGTTTCTTTAAAGGGTTAGTCAGATGGAAAACTAGAAAACTATCATTTGTATATGTCCACCCTCAAATATGGAAAACATGACTAAAAGATAACATACTTTAAAAGCAGGCGGTAAAAAAATTAAAGAAACCCGCGATTTTTTTGCTTGTTGCTACCAATGAAGCACCGAGCAACTTTTCTCATGGTAATTCCCATATACAAAAAATGTTGCCTCGAGATAGTAAAACCACCGCTAAAATAGGGCACTCATCAAAAATCGACCAGGAGGTTTAATTTGCATCGTTTCCCTACCGATAACATGCTTCTTAGTATGAACGTGTACTTCTACAAAATGCCCTGCAATTAATTTTCTTGTGACTTGATGTGAAGAAAAGTTGCAATCTGTTTTGAGCGGTACTGTCCGCAGTCGCTGAGTGTTTCGCGAAGCATTGGCAGGACTCGTATTACACAATGAGTGCTCTGTCTATCAGGCAGGCGTTAGCGACCTCAGAACCGATACAGCTGTACTACGCATTAAAAGAAAAATGCAGCAGGGCTTTCGAAGTTATAATCTTATAGAACAGCTAAATGTTCACTATTTTTTTCCTTGCATTGAAGCAACCTATATCAATTTTGTTTTACACATAACTGAATTTCATGCACTTATGACTCAGTGGTGATTTTTTAGTTCATCATCTGACTAATCCTTTAACTTCACGCCCCCACCTCTTATTATCGGGTTATTCTTTTCTGCTTCTGCCATCACCATAGTCGCCATTAGTCATTGTCGATAATAATGAATCAGAAAGTGAGATTAAAATTAATTCATTAATAATAATTGTCACTTGCATGACGTTGTCCTGAGATAGATAGATGTGGTGGAGGGTTGGCAATATGCAAGACCACAAATTAGGCCGTGTTCACTGTATTTCGTTCCGCCCCCTGTCGCATAGTTATATTCTCCCGGTAGCGAGGAGACTCCGGCCACTGTTCACTCAGCTCTCACAATACCTGACAACTTGTAACACTCAACCCCCTGATGAGAACTCAAAAGCCGCCAGCTATCACGGTAATATGTCGTGGATGTGTGAATCTTTCATGCATATAGACTAGGAGACCTACGTGATATGGGGCCTCGACCTTGTGATTGTGAAGCGCCACCTTGGGAATGACGAGTCGCTGCATGAGAGAACATTGTTATCTATAGATACTATAATGGAGTTGTTGACCCTCTGCCTGGAGTTGAACTATTTCCAATTCAAAACGGAATTTCATAAACAAACAGAAGGCCTTGCAATGGGTAGCTGCCTGTCTCCTATTCTTAGCAACCTGTTAACGGATGAGGGCGACTTAGAACGGGGTGTTATGACGAGTGGATTGATGCATAAGCCTAAGGTGTGGAAGAGATACGTTGACGATGAGTTAAGCATATGGGAACACGGAAGACCTTCACTTGACATATTTCTCAGTTATATTAATGATATAGACCCACACATTAAGTTTACGTTAGAAGTTGAGGATAACAACAAAATTCCGTTTCTTGATGTAGAGGTTGAGAAACGATCTGGCCGTCTTGTTACTGGGATCTATAGGAAACCCACGCATACGAATCAGTACATTCACTACTTGTCTAACCACCCGAAGCATGTGAAAGAGGGGGTTATTAAATGTCTGAGCCAAAGAGCGAGGAGAGTTTGTTCCAACGCTAAAGTGCTTGAAGGAGATCTAGATCATCTCAAATCTGCTTTTTTACTTAATGGGTATCCTCCGGAGGTCATAGACAGGGTGTTAAGTGGAGGTTCTAGTCGCAAAGGTGAGGGTGTCGGAATGGTGAGGAATAACCCTCTTGCTACGGTAGCTATCCAATATGTCCCGCAAGTAGCGGGGAACATAAGGAGGGTGTTAAGCTCCTTCAATATAAGAACGGTATTCAAGTCTTATGGTTGCCTACGAAATGATTTCATTAAAAACAAACCGGAGAATTAGGTTCAAGAATCTATGTGTTGTGTATATTCCATCACGTGTCAGTGTGGGGAATTATATATTGGAGAAACTAAACGACCACTGCAAGTTAGTATTAAAGAACACCAGAACAATGTTCGAAACAAAAGAGTTACCAGCGCACAACTTGCGGATCACGTTTATTCCCGGTGTCACCACCCGGTTTGGACTTCCGCTCGCACCTTGGCGAGGGAGGGATATGAGAATACGCAAGGTAAAAGAGGCGGCCATTTTGGCGTGCAGTAGTGCGAAGATCACTAGTAGCCCCGCAGCGTGGAAATAAAGGTAATTGGGTACCCAATAATTGCTAAATATGTGGAACGTATAATGAATACCAAGTAGACCGTGTGTGCCAGCCTTGTGAGCCAGCTGGTTTACACGTCACCACGAGACTGCGCCGTAACCACTTCGAGACTGTTGATCTGCCCCTCAGTCGTGCCTGATGATGACAGCAGACCAGCTGGCTCACAAGGCTGGCCGTGTAGTAGTAGTAGACCGTGTGTGCCAGCCTTGTGAGCCAGCTGGTTTACACGTCACCACGAGACTGCGCAGTTACCACTTCGAGACTGTTGATCTGCCCCTCAGTCGTGCCTGATGATGACAGCAGACCAGCTGGCTCACAAGGCTGGCCGTGTAGTAGTAGTAGACCGTGTGTGCCAGCCTTGTGAGCCAGCTGGTTTACACGTCACCACGAGACTGCGCCGTTACCACTTCGAGACTGTTGATCTGCCCCTCAGTCGTGCCTGATGATGACAGCGGAGCAGCTGGCTCACAAGGCTGGCCGTGTAGTAGTAGTAGTAGACCGTGTGTGCCAGCCTTGTGAGCCAGCTGGTTTACACGTCACCACGAGACTGCGCCGCTACCACTTCGAGACTGTTGATCTGCCCCTCAGTCGTGCCTGATGATGACAGCAGAGCAGCTGGCTCACAAGGCTGGCCGTGTAGTAGTAGTAGACCGTATGTGCCAGCCTTGTGAGCCAGCTGGTTTACACGTCACCACGAGACTGCGCCGTTACCACTTCGAGACTGTTGATCTGCCCCTCAGTCGTGCCTGATGATGACAGCAGAGCAGCTGGCTCACAAGGCTAGCCCTGTAGTAGTAGTAGACCGTGTGTGCCAGCCTTGTGAGCCAGCTGGTTTACACGTCACCACGAGACTGCGCCGTTACCACTTCGAGACTGTTGATCTACCCCTCAGTCGTGCCTGATGATGACAGCAGAGCAGCTGGCTCACAAGGCTGGCCGTGTAGTAGTAGTAGACCGTGTGTGCCAGCCTTGTGAGCCAGCTGGTTTACACGACACCACGAGACTGCGCCGTTACCACTTCGAGACTGTTGATCTGCCCCTCAGTCGTGCGTGATGATGACAGCAGAGCAGCTGGCTCACAAGGCTGGCCGTGTAGTAGTAGTAGACCGTGTGTGCCAGCCTTGTGAGCCAGCTGGTTTACACGTCACCACGAGACTGTTGATCTGCCCCTCAGTCGTGCCTGATGATGACAGCAGAGCAGCTGGCTCACAAGGCTGGCCGTGTAGTAGTAGTAGACCGTGTGTGCCAGCCTTGTGAGCCAGCTGGTTTACACGTCACCACGAGACTGCGCCGTTACCACTTCGAGACTGTTGATCTGCCCCTCAGTCGTGCCTGATGATGACAGCAGACCAGCTGGCTCACAAGGCTGGCTGTGTAGTAGTAGTAGACCGTGTGTGCCAGCCTTGTGAGCCAGCTGGTTTACACGTCACCACGAGACTGCGCCGTTACATTTTCGAGACTGTTGATCTACCCCTCAGTCGTGCGTGATGATGACAGCAGAGCAGCTGGCTCACAAGGCTGGCCGTGTAGTAGTAGTAGACCGTGTGTGCCAGCCTTGTGAGCCAGCTGGTTTACACGTCACCACGAGACTGCGCCGTTACCACTTCGAGACTGTTGATCTGCCCTTCAGTCGTGCCTGATGATGACAGCAGAGCAGCTGGCTCACAAGGCTGGCCGTGTAGTAGTAGTAGACCGTGTGTGCCAGCCTTGTGAGCCAGCTGGTTTACACGTCACCACGAGACTGTTGATCTGCCCCTCAGTCGTGCCTGATGATGACAGCAGAGCAGCTGTCGAAATATTGCGTGACGTGATGTTGAACAACATCGAGAATATTTAAACTGTGTAAGTCCTTCAGTGTTTTTATTATTATAGGCAGATAAGTTAGATAACGTGGGGGAAAAAGCTGTCAGTACCTTTGCCGTATTGTTATTTGTTGGAGATTAAACCACACTTTGTATTATGTAAAAGTGTTCCTTGCAAATTAATGTATACAGTAGCGCTCCCTGGAATTCGAAAAAGAGGGGCTTTAATCAGTGATATAGAGAAATCGACCCATAAGTAGAGTTATTCGGGGGGCTGGCCACAAGATTTTTTCTTCTCCTCGCGGTCGTAGTTTTAGTGGGAATCTGTGTGATTTAGAGCAGCCAACTAAAAAATTACAAAATTGCTATCAATACATTTTGTCTTGAGCCCCACCAATAAAAGGAACTTGAACACTTGTTTAGCTACAAACAATAATCTATAATAAATGAATTAAGGGTGTTTGTTTTTCGCAAACAGCGATAAAGCGAAATCATAAACCATTGTTTCTATTGAAAAAAAACTTCAGATGTTTATGAGTTGGGGTATAGAGCTTTCGAATCTGTCTGCGAAATTAAGTCGAAATTTACGTTAACAGCGAAATTTCTGCGTATTTGCGAAATAAAGACAAATTTACCTTGATTGGGAGAAATTATGCTTTAAATTAGTAATTGTCAAGAAATTTAAAAAGGTGTTAGTAGTTTGTTGATAAAAAAAAGCTTTCACATAAATTCGTCCTTGCCTGAGCGTGCTTCATCGCTTGAACCAATCCCAATACGACCCAATACCGACCCAGTGAATAGTCTAGAAATAAACTAGTAGGCTTAGTCGTCGCGGTAAGCCGGACCCTTTGGTCTAGGCATAGTTATTATATAGTTACGTCTAGGCATAATTATTATATAGTTACCTGATGCTAGCAGAGTTAAAAGTGACAACAGTTATGCTTGAACAACAACTTGTATGTAGGCATGTGTATGTTGTATACATGTATAATCTCAGTTATTTCAATAATAAATTATGTGATGTCACATAGATATCAGTGATATCACATAATTATAAACAGATCAGTAATTCATTAATAAACCTCAAAAAAATTGCAACTTAATATTTTCTATTGAGGCAAAATGGGCCGAAAAAATAACATCGAAATAACCTCGAAATTTTCTAAATTTTGGAAAAAATAAAACTATTTTCAAACACCTCTATAAATGATAAATGCGTGCATTTTTAAACAAAACCAATAGATTTGGTAAACAAAAATTAATGTTTTCTTTTAAAGGTAAAATGTCACAATTTCTAAATTATTTTTTTTAGAGATGGGTTGTCACATAGGCCCCCTCCCTCTTGGATAAACCACTGGATATATATTCCAACAATAGTTACACTACGTATTCATCGTTTCAGTCTATGTGTTTCTAACCTTTAGACGATGAGGGGTCTGGTCTTACTTTAATATTTTATATATCTTAGAATTGGACAAGACAATATGGTGCTGTTTTATACTTGACTTATGTTTATTGCTCAATTAGTTTTAAGCCAGTACCAGTGTTGGATACTCTACTTTAATAATGACATTAGGCTTAGGCCTATTCCCTAGTCTGAGCAACTTATTATTATTACTTACTATTTTTATACTGTTTTATCATAGGATTATAGACTTGGCCTTGGCCGTATTAGTTGGTTGTCACCTAAATCACGAGGCGCGTGTATTGATTTATTTTAAATGCGTGATATTTTATACCAATGATAGATACAATTTTTAATTTTTAATTCTAAATGCCCACTTAATAAATCTTGGGGGGAGGGAGGAGTCTCTGCCACCGGGTATACGGGCCCAGCCGCAGAAGAGAGAGATAATAATAATAATAATAATAATAATACTTTGGTGTCACTATTTGTTTATAAGAACACTCAATGAGAAATAACCGGACAATATGATAATTGCGAAAAGGCCGCCGGACGTATGGTAAGTGGTAACCCTACATATTCGTCATCAGATTCAGATCCCTCAGATGTTAGTGACGACGATCCAGAAACACTTGCCTTCCCACATTGGTGCGATTACCACCGGGTATGCATTGCAGTATGATCAACAAGCAATTCTTATGTTATCAGACAATACATTTAAACGTAACCTAATCTTATATACACATTAATGTTTCTTTGTTTGTTTGTCTCGATTGCGGTAATACTTTGGTGGGTTGTGCGCATGGTCTAAGAATATCCTAGGTCTGGCACTCCCGCGCGCCCGATCTCGTCCGGCCCGCGCATAGCGTCACGTGGATACAAGATCGCTGGCCGGCTGCCGCTTCGCGCGTGTTAAAATGCTACTCTCCTCCACTGATATCGACCGTCAAAATTAAAGTCGTATTTGAATGTGTTTGTTATATGATTACTAACAATGCATTATATAAGTGGATAGAAATATTAGCTCAGTAGAAACTACTATAATATTAGGCGTACAGTGGTATAACATGAAGACATGACCGATAAATACATCTTTGCGTGATTATGTGTCATGTGAACGTGATAAAACCGTTACAGCAACATTAAACACACAATACGCATTTTGTAGGTAAATATATAGTTACACCAAACACATTTTAGCTGGAATTATTTCGCTATAGCATTGTCATTTTATTCGTACCCAGAGTTACGCCTTATTCGATTACGTCAGTTATGATTCGTACCATTATATAATATTGCGTATTATTATATAATGCTTACATGGGCCAAGATTCCAGTACGGTACTGGACTAAGGCCCCAGCCACAGTTTTTGGCATCGTGATCGTAATCGGTTTCGTGATTGCAATCGTACAATTTCCCATTACAATCAATTACGACGTTACGATTCAGTTGTGAACACTGCCATAAGAACCATGTAAGTTAACTTTTTTACGATTTCCGACTTGCGATCCCGATATCGACACCGAGAATTGTGGTTAGGAGGCATGGTTAGGCCCATGTAAACGTAGCACATAATAATGCCGTTCCATAGGTCTACACTGTACAGTATAACGTCACATCACATGCAATAAAAATATAAAGTCGGTACATTTCATTTGTAAACTGTTCAAATACGAATTAAAATGTGATTGCGTGCTGGCTTAAAATACGAGCGTAAATGCAAATTCAAATACGGTGGTTTTTCCTTCTAGATATTACGTGTAAATAATATTAGGTGTTTGGAGGTGATGTTCATCAAGACCTGATAACGCGAATCAGTTGTAAGTTTTAAATTACATTGAATATGCCAATAAATTAAAAATAACAATAACATCATTGAAACTTAATTGAACCAGATGAGATGACGGCATTGCTTTGACTAGGCATATAGCTGTAGCTTACTGTTCTGCAATACAAAATAATAACGTGAATATATTTAGAGAATGCTTTATGTGGATGCTTTTATGCCTTTATGGAGATGTTCGTATATGGCAGTCAGTAACAATATTATTCTGATATATTTGACTTACCGTGGTGAAGACTCGACTACTCTATGTTATAGTTTTCTTTCTACTTTGGGTATCGAGCCTTGTACCTCCGTGGCAATTTGCGAAGCCGACATTAGTTTTGAGACGCATCCTGGTTTGACTTTTCGTGATTTTTTTGGTTAATAACCCAACAACTTGTGTTTTAAATCCCAATGACAATCAGAGAGTTCAAAATGTTCAGAATAATCAACAAATTCTTCAATTCTTTCGATTGAATTTGTCAGACCCTTTACAAAATCGAACCCAAATTAAGCACAATCCTTTATAATCAGGAGATCTAAAAATATAAATTTTATTTATCCGTCGGCACTCTGTAAATCGCTTTGTTTGGTAGGGCTTCTGTTGTTACATCCACTCACCACACTATCATCATTATTAGTATTTTTAACTGTAGAGTACATAACTACATAATAATGTATTTAAAAAATATATTTATTTTTTTTTATTTATTTATTTTCCTCTTTTTGTACATTACACATTTGGATTTTTTTCTTGTACCTGCGGAAATACCTGAACCAATAAACATAGGTTTGTGGCGGTTCAGGTTTACATATAATTTACCCTTTTTTTTAATATACAGTAAATATAAAAAGCTTTTACGAACGAAACATACGAATAAACAGTTGCTTACTAATAGTTAACGCTGTACAAACGTGGAGAACCAACTGTGTAGGTCAAAATATGCAAATAGTATCACATCACGTCACACTTATTAATATCTAGAAAAAAAAACGTTCATATTATAATATCGGAACTTCTAATTGAGACAGTACGTCTAAAATATCACTTTTATAAAAGTTAATTACTTTTTTATATTCTTCCGGAACTAAGCACTTTGGGTAGAAAATTCTGCTTTTTAAACACTCAAATCAAACACACTGACAACTGTCAGTTCTCAATATCTTTGTAGTATTTACACTCAACGAGACGTTTGGACACGACTCCTTGCACATTGAAAGAAGACGACACACTACTGAGAGGTCCAGATATGGTCAGTGAGAAAAGTTTATAAACATTTGTGGAAGTAAGCAATCGTAATAAATTTATGATGACTTGGCGAGAATAATGCTATCGTAAAAAGGTTTCGAACTAACAAGGATCGAGCGAACATAACTGAGAGTAGTTTTGTGTGCGTGTTTATTAACTGAAGTGAGTTATTTATATCGGTATCAAGAAAATGCAATGTAATAGTTCTGTTGTGGCAATATTACTGATATCTGAAGAAGATTATAAGTTGTCACCAAGACGGCAACCATAAACAAAGTGCGAGGATTTGAAATATGAGTGTTTAGTTAAGAACAGAGACAGTATTTATTGATTACCCCTGTCAATAACTCAGAGCGAAGCCCTGAATGCGAGCACTTGACTCGTGCGCTGGGCGATTCTTGTATCCACGTGACGTCACGAGCGGGCCAGCTGCCGCGAGCATCTGCGCAATGTCATACCTAGCCCACACAGTAATATCATTGTATCATGGGTTGTGCGCACGCACACGAAGGTTTCTGAATGAGTACAACCCCCCTTCCCCCCCCCCCCCCCCCACCATGTGACACCAACATGCAATATCAACAAACATTCTGCAATGGGTAAAGTACTCCAAGCATGTCACCTCATTACACGGGACGAATGTACTATGGCGCACAACAAAGCATTGCAAGCGCTTCATCGTACACTGAATGATTTGAAAGGAAATGAACAGCTCTTCGGTGGCGCACTTGTTGCATTGTCTGGTTCGACAAACTCTACCAGTTCAAGTGGTTAAAGTGGATTAGAGAAGTAACGGTATGCACTACTGTTGTGTAAAGTAGACAAACCGGGTATGCCGGGGGTTCTGGGGGGCACGGCCCCCCAGTTTTTCCCCGCATGGAAGTTTTTAAGGGTGTTTTGTTGAAGAGGGTAGGGGGATTGAGATCCCGTGCTTAAATAATAGTTTTGTGCTGCAGAAAAATACAAAATTCAACATTTACTTTTTAAAAACATTGGTTTACCAAATAAATACGAACTACAACAAAACGTTCAACATAATTCGTCAATATGGTTATAAACTCGATTGACATAAGTGCCGGTATAGCATACCGTCGGTAATTTTAGTAACGGTATCCATACCGGCTCATACCGCCCCACTTTAGCCACTAGTTATACCAGTGAGTGTATTAGCTACACTAATAAACTCAATGGATATTGCAACAGCTGCTCTTGAATTAAATGCATGCATGTCTCAAATCAACAGTTTTATGGCGAAACATACAGAAATAAGAAATTGACTTAAGACTATTTATTCGTGCACAACTACTATCGTGACGATGCCTATATTTGTGCCACGTACCTACCTACTGGCGGATAAAACTTATTTATCAGCTAGTCGAGCAAGACTGATCCAAGGTCCACCAGATTGCTTGTCACGCGCGCGCAGTGCGTGCGCTTCGAAATTACTGCGCTAGGAGTAAATCCAGTAGACCTTGGACTGATCAAGTACTGCGAATTCAGATAATAAATTTCCAAGGTTTTGTTTTAAAATTGTTGCTTTGCAATAGTGGTGTCGTGTTATTATTGATTTAATTGAAATAATACGCACAGTCTACTTTGCATTTACGCAATCACTGATACAGCACGGACTCACAAGCTGGGGAGGAGCTAGTCTCACACACCTAACTCTACTTAACACTACTCAAAAACACATACTAAAAATCTTACTCCGCAAGCATTTTTTATATCCATCAGAACAGGTATTCATTGAATCAAAGGTACTGTCAATTAGGAAATTATATATTAAAATTACTCTCACTAACGTTTATAAGAATAACCTGATGTATCCAACAGTCCCTCACACAAAATTAACGCGCAACAGATCAAGAAACCAGCTACTTATACCACGGGTTACAAAAGGAATTGCACATAAACACTTTCTCTATCTAGGACCTAAAATGTTTTATCTGCTCCCCTTGACAATTACAGAAAAAAGATCTAAGACAACTTTTACAAAAATGGTGACTCACTGGTTGACTGATAAATCAGAACAAGAAGTTGAAGACATAATTAAATTACAACCTAATAGACACAAACATACATAACGACATTTAAACAGCTTACACATACCCTACATATAAATTCCTATCATTAAAAATAGTATTGAAATGTAAAATTGAAAGCAATAAAAACTGAAAGTGCATCAATTAAAATATTAAGGAATTAATAATAGTCCTCAATATCGTCTCGTCAATCCACAAAATCTTACTAGTTATTTATAATTTTAAATTAAATGCATAGTTAAAGTCTAGTTTTTAAGTTAATACTTAGTTAAATATATTATTTTATTCCGTACTCCACACACCAGATAGTATACCTACTGACTCACAAGACTAAGGTTGGAATTCATAGTCGGCCCCTACACCTAGGGGCGCCCATTGTTACCAAGGTAACAGTTGTTTCCATGTTATTTCCCATAAACAAAACAAATCCATAGCAACAATGGGTGCCCCTAGGTGTAGGGGCCGACTATGAATTCCAACCTAACTTCTGTCAGTAGGTATTGATCAACGTAAAAACAAATGTATTGTAATTCATATTGATTTGTTATATGTGGTAATTGAATAAAAATTGAATTGAATTGAATTGAATTGAATCAAATAACACAATTAAGAATAATTAATGAAACCTTGTTTTTGTTTTATTTTGTAAAATGCCACCAGTTTCAAGTGTCAGCCTAAAAAAAACACTGGAGCCTATAACGCAACACTCCGTTTATCTCGAAGATTGGCAACGTGGACACATCACGGGCTCATGTTTGCCTCGTTTATCTCTTATCACTGAGCACCGCACCTACCTGTCAGTCTATTGCGCAGTGTTGGTCGGGTTTATCTTCAGACAGTGAGAGACGAAGCAAAGGCAAGGGTAGCGGCCACACTATAGTTACTGTTTTCTATTTGTTAATTTCGTTTAATTTGCAGTCGCAAATAATTGTCAACAAACTAGTTGTGTCAGCTTATTACATATCTCGCTGAGTAGTCAGCCTATCTACCCGACAATACGGCCTGGCCATACGGCGCACTAACATACAACAGACACGACCGTAAGTAATCTTGCCTGATTCGCATTAATGTTAACACTTGTTTTTACCTTTTTTTTTATTTTTATTAATAATAATAATAAAAATAATAATAATGGCTTATGATATCAATAATAATAATAATAATAATAATAATTATTATTATTATTTTATTGTTGCAATACATACAAACTCGGTCAAAACCGGCGTTAACATGTTGTACGAACATAAATGTCAAGTATTTCTATGTGTGTACCTTATCGAAGTCTTCTTAGAACTAGTTTCACATATCATTGGCAATTTTATTTTTCCAAAGAAAGTGTGGATGCTATGTATTATTATTATTGTAATAATATATATATATATATCTCTGGCTCCTGTTTCCAACTTAAGTTAGGTCAGTATTGGTAATAATAATTATTATTATTATTATTATTATTATTATTATATTTTTATTATTATTATTTTGATTTTTATTATTATTATTATTATTATTTTTATTATTATTATTTTTAGTTGTATTATTATTTTTACTATTATTATTATTATTATTATTATTATTATTATTATTATTATTATTATTATTATTATTATTATTATTATTATTGTTATTTTTTTTAATTTAATTGTGATTATTGCTTTGTTGGTAATTTTTAATTTATTTTTTTGCTCCGCTTAAAACATACTTTTTGTTATATAGACCCACTGATAAGCCATAATCGGCTTAGTGGAGCATAATATGTATGTTCGCTATTTGTTATTGTATGTTGGATATTGAAATAATAATATTAAAACAAATAATTATTGTTACATCATCTGAATCTCGGTAACTCTCGCCAGATATTACTATTATATGTACGACGGGTCAAACTCACTAATCCGGGCGAAACCACATTTCATTCCGACAACTTCCCGCCCTATGTTGCATGTCCCTAAAACAGCCGCCTGCTGCAATCCTCTCACCAGCGAACCACGAAGACCTTTACTGTTATCATCGATGTACCGAAGAATGTTTGATTTTTGAATGATCTTTACGGCTTAATACCTTCCACACGCAACATCCGATCGGGATGAAATTTGAAATGGGTAGTCTCATGGTAAAAGCCCACCGATTAAAGAAAATGTTCTACTCTAAAAAATCAATTATGGTTTTGCGTCGGCAATTTCGTATCACTTTGATGCTTGCAGGAAGAGTCGCGTAGTGGAAACGTCAGGTAAACGTCTTCTTGCCACTGGTGACTTTCGCTGCAAGTATTATCTACATTATCCGATATACCACAACAGTATTATAAAAGTAATATTATGTCACCGTAATGCAGTGTCTGGTGGAGCGTATACGCCATGTAGACCGACTCCTTGCGACGGAAACGTTTAGTAGGCGCAGTTGATTTGATCGTGACACTGGTGATGCGGAATAAAATCAAACATATTCAAATAAAAATGATACATACGACAGATATAATGGGATAAAATTATATCATACGCCCAATGATGCGTTAGTTTGGGGTTGTCTTGGTTCTGATTGCAGTAACAATCAATTTTATTGTATGACCTTCATGAAGAATGAGGTCTTTATTATTTTGCGTAAATAGCATTGGGCGTTATAGACACCTTCCCCACTTTCGAGGGAACTAAGTATGTGGCGAGCTATAATATATAACGCTTGTTCCAAAAATTATTTCGAAAAGTAGAAGTATCTTTATTATTTCTGCGACGTGTCAACATGTGTTCTGCAAAACATACAAATGCAACGTAGACCACATTGCGATGCCTTATTCTGGGGACATTTCCTTAGCAGAAGATGGACACTTACTTCCACCAAGCCATCATGCCGTATCAAGCCATCATGACTAGCACATAAGAACGGTGCATGCTCGTCGACAACAAGACCACAACTGACAACTGATATACCCTCAGTTGTTGCCAACTCACGGATAGCCGTAGCCTCGTTAGTACGCCCATGGCCCATACCGCATTGATTTGCCCCTCCTTGGAAAATATCCTGGCGGCGCCCACGGTTCGAACCCACGTCATTGAATTCCGTATGTTTCCTACATGTACGAACAACGTACGTACCCCAAGTATAAAGAAGGAAACACATATCATTGTGAAGTGCGATCCATCTTGAACGATAGTCTTCGGCTTGACTTTAAACAATGAAGCAAGAACGTATTTTATTTATAGGGGCACTGCTAATTACGCTACAACTTCCAATCAAATTGCATCGTTATTATGAAAGTGTCATTTAAATACGGGTTTGCATTGTAATTTTGTTTTTATTTTACGACAGAAAGTAGATTTCTTGACTGGCGTAAGCGTTCCCCACCCCCCTCAGTGTCAGTTATCTTATCTCTACAAAGTGGCTGGGTGACTGCATGGTCTCGGATAACAGGGACCTTGTCCTTATCTCCCTTCATCTCGCATTGAACATTTCGAGTGTTTTGTTTTCTGTTGGCTGAAATCATTGCATAGTTTTGTCCGATCAAGTACTGTTTTTTTTTTTTATATATAATAAAGCAATATGCTCGGGTCTGTACTCTTTAGAAAAATACGTCTATCTTGTTTCTATTTTCCCCCATAACTGGCCAAACTTTGGTCTGATTATGGTTAAAAATATATTTTTATTCATATTTTGTGACTTTTTTCTCGCTAATTTAACTAACGGAATTAAATAGCGTTAAAGCAATAACATAGATAACGTTGTGCTGTATGTTCGTGTATTTTTTTGTATCCACAGAGTAAACATGTGAGAATGTTGCGATTGTTAAACTGTGCACCTGCATTGACAGTGAAACGCCCGCAGATGCGAGTCTGGTGAATGCTCTTAATAATATGGATCAATCTGTTCGGCACACATTGAACATCAAATTCTAACTTTTAAAATAAAAACGAAACGTGAGGAAATTTCCAGCAGGGAAAACCAGAAAATAGTTTTTCCATGGTGTACACTTGTCAGGCACTTATCTACTGGCGGATAAAACTTATCAGCTAGCTGCTAGACTGATTAAATACTACGTATTTAGATTATAAATTTCTAAGTTTTTATTTAAAAACTGTTGCTATGCAATAGTGTAGTGTAATATTGATTTAATACAAATAATGACATAAAATAATTCCGAATAATAAATGATACTTTTTTAATGTTTTATTTTGTAAAATGCCACTAATTTCAAGTGTCTGCCTAAAAAAAAAAAACTGGAGCCTATAACGCAAAACTCCGTTTATCTCGAGACTTGGCAACGTGGACACATCACAGGTTCTTAATTGCCTCGCTTATCTCTTATCACTGAGAACCGCACCTACCTGCCAGCCTATTGCGCAGTGTTGGTCGGGTTTATCTTCAGACAGTGAGAGACGAAGCAAAGGCAAGGGTAGCGGCCACACTATAGTTACAGTTTTATATTTGTCAATTTCGTTTAATTTGCAGTCGCAAATAATTGTCAACAAACTAGTTGTGTCAGCTTATTACATATCTCGCTGAGTAGTCTGCCTATCTACCCGACAATACGGCCTGGCCATACGGCGCACTAACATACAACATACACGACCGTAAGTAATCTTGGCTGATTCGCATTAATGTTAACATTAGGGAAACGCTCTGTGTGACGCGTTGATAAGCGAGCGCGTACATATCAACGAACTATCTGGTGAAAAGTTCTGAAAGTTTTTTAAAAACAACAAAACAAAATCAAATCTGTCGTCAGCACACTATGTTACTTAGCACAGTAACATAGTGTCCTGATGACAGAGCACATACGTTGCTCAGAAACGTTGACTAATATGACAAGTAAGTGCGATAAACGTGACTTAACAACCTGTTGTGTTTACATATATATTTATCAATAAAATTAAATAATTGCGGGTTATTCCGCCACGTCCTACCTCCATATTGTGCCGACGTTTCAGGAACCTTATGGATCCTATCATTTTAACATATTATACATATATATATATATATGATTTTTTTTTTTTTTTTTTATCGCTGTGGCAGTGTTTTCCATTTTATATGCAAGTGTTTTTTGGTTGTTGTGGTTTTTTATTTATTTGTTTTTTATGTTTGTATGTCTTGAAAAAGACGACGCTAAAGTCGTCGAAACGTTGAAGTATCATTTTAAATAAAATTTGGATTGGTTAAACCGTAAAATGTATCCTTACTTTATATATATATATATATATATATATATATATATATATATACACACCTATTGGCACAATATGGATGTAGGACGATATTGGCTTTAAAATTCTTTCGTACTTTACATTTTGCAACCAACAAAAGTAAAGAAATCATATATATATATTGTACCTTATGTACCTTTCTCCTCACTAGAACATGTTTTATATTGTTCTGAGTTCCAATTGTATATATATACACACATATTGGCACAATATGGAAGTAGGACGGTTTTACCTTTAAAATTCTTTCGTACTTTATATTTGGAACCAACAAAATCGAAGGAATAGTAAATATATACACACAACACACACATATTTGCACAATACCATACTTATATAAATATAAATATATATAGGTAAATTATTATTCAATGTTTCTTGAATACCATAATTAAATTGATTTAAAAGTTCATTAGCTTGATGAGTTTACCAGTATTGCTTTATAGTACGAAATATAATAATATTATACCCAAAGACAAATTACAAATTCATCGGCCAAGCTTTTATTTTTTAATTCAGTGTGTTAATTTTGTTTCTCCCACCTCGAATTGTTTCGATGAGTTTATTTAATTTTGTAATTGTTGTTAATTTATTTACTTATTTATTATTTAGTGATAAAACATTAATATATTCAATTAATAAACATTTAATAATAATAATAATTATAATAATAATAATAATAATAATAATAATAATAATAATAATAATAATAATAATAATAATAATAATAATAATAATAATAATGATAATAATAATAGCATTGATTTGAGTTTCGAAGTCTCTTACTTGAAACGTTTCGCGTGACTTCGATAACAGTGAAATTCCGATGTAACGTTTTTCTAGAATCCGCGTCAAACAAAACACACAGAACAAACTGATAAATACGTGAAAACGGTGAAAGCACCAATATACATGGACAAATTAAAAAAATGAGTGTTGGTATTTTATTCACTTTGCATTGAAGTGGGCAAGGAAATACAATATTTTGATGCCCTTATGAATGTTATATGAATGGACTGAATAGTGGTAGAAGAGTATACTTGCCCATTATCAATCAATGGACACACAGGATCTGTTTTGATTGACTTGTATTGTTGTTGCAGATAGTTGTGTTCCGAGATATACCCTTGTCACAGCAGATCCCGCTAGGAAGCCCGAGACGAGGTATGTAGGGCCTACAGGTCCAAGACAATCTACTAACGTGATCAGTTAATGGACACACAGGATCTGTTTTGATTGACTTGTATTGTTGTTGCAGATAGTTGTCTTCCGAGATATACCCTTGTCACAGCAGATCCCGCTAGGAAGCCCGAGACGAGGTATGTAGGGCCTACAGGTCCAAGACAATCTACTAACGTGATCAGTTAATGGACACACAGTATCTGTTTTGATTGACTTGTATTGTTGTTGCAGATAGTTGTCTTCCGAGATATACCCTTGTCACAGCAGATCCCGCTAGGAAGCCCGAGACGAGGTATGTAGGGCCTACAGGTCCAAGACAATCTACTAACGTGATCAGTTAATGGGCACACAGGATCTGTTTTGATTGACTTGTATTGTTGTTGCAGATAGTTGTCTTCCGAGATATACCCTTGTCACAGCAGATCCCGCTAGGAAGCCCGAGACGAGGTATGTAGGGCCTACAGGTCCAAGACAATCTACTAACGTGATCAGTTAATGGACACACAGGATCTGTTTTGATTGACTTGTATTGTTGTTGCAGATAGTTGTCTTCCGAGATATACCCTTGTCACAGCAGATCCCGCTAGGAAGCCCGAGACGAGGTATGTAGGGCCTACAGGTCCAAGACAATCTACTAACGTGATCAGTTAATGGACACACAGGATCTGTTTTGATTGACTTGTATTGTTGTTGCAGATAGTTGTCTTCCGAGATATACCCTTGTCACAGCAGATCCCGCTAGGAAGCCCGAGACGAGGTATGTAGGGCCTACAGGTCCAAGACAATCTACTAACGTGATCAGTTATGTGTATAAGTCATAAGCCATGGCTAGTTCATCACGGAAATGAATAGGAACTATTACTACTACTACTAGGAAAGGAACCATTTGAGAAAATTACAACCCTGATTTGTGCGACGGCTATTTTAAAAGAAATTGGGTTGCCTTAATAGATAATTGAATTCCTCGGGCTGGATTTGCAAGAGGTCTTATCTCGGTTTGGTGGTCTAATGAATGATATAATGGGTACTTTAACGTCGAAAACTTCAGCAAATTGTCATGTTTTAATTATATTTCAAGAATGCACCTCAAAATCGTAAATCTGAGTAATTAACATGCTGTGGTTTGGTAAGCCCTACATACTCAATGATAAATATATCTAACAATTTACTCAGTATGACAGAAGTACTTATTAAGAAAGTAATTTAATGAAATAATATTTACATTCATACTATTTCTAATGATAAATACATTTATCATTTAGTTTGTAGGCCTTACCCTCCAGTTACAGTGGCAGGCTAGCCCGTCAGTTAGCATGTGGTTTGTCCGGTGCGCAGGGTGTATGGGAGGGGCGTGAAGACCTTGTCATAGCTATGAATAGCTTACTGCATAGTGCACTAAGTGTAGCAACAAAGACTGGTAGATAACAGAATGGTCGGTGCCCGTAACAGCGGCAGGCTAGCCCGTCAGTTAGCATGTGGTATGTCTGGTGCGCAGGGTGTATGGGAGGGGCGTGAAGACCTTGTCATAGCTATGAATAGCTTACTGCATAGTGCACTAAGTGTAGCAACAAAGACTGGTAGATAACAGAATGGTCGGTGCCCGTAACAGCGGCAGGCTAGCCCGTCAGTTAGCATGTGGTATGTCTGGTGCGCAGGGTGTTTGGGAGGGGGCGTGAAGACCTTGTCATAGCTATGAATAGCTTACTGCATAGTGCACTAAGTGTAGCAACAAAGACTGGTAGATAACAGAATAGTCGGTGCCCGTAACAGCGGCAGGCTAGCCCGTCAGTTAGCATGTGGTATGTCTGGTGCGCAGGGTGTTTGGAGGGGGCGTGAAGACTTTGTCGTAGCTATGAATAGCTTACTGCTTAGTACACTAAGTGTAGCAACAAAGACTGGTAGATAACAGGATAGTCGGTGCCCGTAACAGCGGCAGGCTAGCCCGTCAGTTAGCATGTGGTTTGTCTGGTGCGCAGGGTGTTATGGAGGGGGCGTGAAGACCTTGTCGTAGCTATGAATAGCTTACTGCATAGTACTCTAAGTGTAGCAACAAAGACTGGTAGATAACAGAATGGTCGGTGCCCGTAACAGCGGCAGGCTTGCCCGTCAGTTAGCATGTGGTTTGTCTGGTGCGCAGGGTGTTTGGGAGGGGGCGTGAAGACCTTGTCGTAGCTATGAATAGCGTACTGCATAGTACACTAAGTGTAGCAACAAAGACTGGTAGATAACAGAATGGTCGGTGCCCGTAACAGCGGCAGGCTAGCCCATCAGTTAGCATGTGGTTTGTCTGGTGCGCAATGTTTTTGGTAGGGAGCGTGAAGACCTTGTCGTAGCTATGAATAGCGTACTGCATAGTACACTAAGTGTAGCAACAAAGACTGGTAGATAACAGAATGGTCGGTGCCCGTAACAGCGGCAGGCTAGCCCGTCAGTTAGCATGTGGTTTGTCTGGTGCGCAGGGTGTTTGGGAGGGGGCGTGAAGACCTTGTCGTAGCTATGAATAGCGTACTGCATAGTACACTAAGTGTAGCAACAAAGACTAATAGATAACAGAATGGTCGGTGCCCGTAACAGCGGCAGGCTAGCCCATCAGTTAGCATGTGGTTTGTCTGGTGCGCAGGGTGTTTGGGAGGGGGCGTGAAGACCTTGTCGTAGCTATGAATAGCGTACTGCATAGTACACTAAGTGTAGCAACAAAGACTGGTAGATAACAGAATGGTCGGTGCCCGTAACAGCGGCAGGCTAGCCCATCAGTTAGCATGTGGTTTGTCTGGTGCGCAATGTTTTTGGTAGGGAGCGTGAAGACCTTGTCGTAGCTATGAATAGCGTACTGCATAGTACACTAAGTGTAGCAACAAAGACTGGTAGATAACAGAATGGTCGGTGCCCGTAACAGCGGCAGGCTAGCCCGTCAGTTAGCATGTGGTTTGTCTGGTGCGCAGGGTGTTTGGGAGGGGGCGTGAAGACCTTGTCGTAGCTATGAATAGCTTACTGCATAGTACACTAAGGTTGGAATTCATAGTCAGCCCCTACACCTAGGGGCGCCAATTGTTACCAAGGTAACAGTTGTTTGCATGTTATTTCTTATGAACAAAACAAATCCATAGCAACAATGGGTGCCCCTAGGTGTAGGGGCCGACTATGAATTCCAACCTAAGTGTAGCAACAAAGACTGGTAGATAACAGAATGGTCGGTGCCCGTAACAGCGGCAGGCTAGTCCATCAGTTAGCATGTGGTTTGTCTGGTGCGCAGGGTTTTTGGTAGGGGGCGTGAAGACCTTGTCGTTGCTTTGAATAGCTTACTGCATAGTACACTATGTGTAGAAACAAAGACTGGTAGATAACAGAATGGTCGGTTCCCGTAACAGCGGCAGGCTAGCCCGTCAGTTAGCATGTGGTTTGTCTTGTGCGCAGGGTGTTTGGGAGGGGGCGTGAAGACCTTGTAGTAGCTATGAATAGCTTACTGCATAGTACTCTAAGTGTAGCACCAAAGACTGGTAGATAACAGAATGGTCGGTGCCCGTAACAGCGGCAGGCTAGCCCGTCAGTTAGCATGTGGTTTGTCTGGTGCGCAGGGTGTTTGGGAGGGGGCGTGAATACCTTGTCGTAGCTATGAATAGCTTACTGCATAGTACACTAAGTGTAGCAACAAAGACTGGTAGATAACAGAATGGTCGGTGCCCGTAACAGCGGCAGGCTAGCCCGTCAGTTAGCATGTGGTTTGTCTGGTGTGCAGGGTGTTTGGGAATGGGCGTGAATACCTTGTCGTAGCTATGAATTGCTTACTGCATAGTACACTAAGTGTAGCAACAAAGACTGGTAGATAACAGAATGGTCGGTGCCCGTAACAGCGGCAGGCTAGCCCGTCAGTTAGCATGTGGTTTGTCTGGTGTGCAGGGTGTTTGGGAGGGGGCGTGAAGACCTTGTCGTAGCTATGAATAGCTTACTGCATAGTGCACTAAGTGTAGCAACAAAGACTGGTAGATAACAGAATGGTCGGTGCCCGTAACAGCGGCAGGCTAGCCCGTCAGTTAGCATGTGGTTTGTCTGGTGCGCAGGGTGTTTGGGAGGGGGCGTGAAGACCTTGTCGTAGCTATGAATAGCTTACTGCATAGAACACTAAGTGTAGCAACAAAGACTGGTAGATAACAGAATGGTCGGTGCCCGTAACAGCGGCAGGCTAGCCCGTCAGTTAGCATGTGGTTTGTCTGGTGCGCAGGGTGTTTGGGAGGGGGCGTGAAGACCTTGTCGTAGCTATGAATAGCTTACTGCATAGTACACTAAGGTTGGAATTCATAGTCAGCCCCTACACCTAGGGGCGCCAATTGTTACCAAGGTAACAGTTGTTTGCATGTTATTTCTTATGAACAAAACAAATCCATAGCAACAATGGGTGCCCCTAGGTGTAGGGGCCGACTATGAATTCCAACCTAAGTGTAGCAACAAAGACTGGTAGATAACAGAATGGTCGGTGCCCGTAACAGCGGCAGGCTAGTCCATCAGTTAGCATGTGGTTTGTCTGGTGCGCAGGGTTTTTGGTAGGGGGCGTGAAGACCTTGTCGTTGCTTTGAATAGCTTACTGCATAGTACACTAAGTGAAGCAACAAAGACTTGTAGATAACAGAATGGTCGGTGCCCGTAACAGCGGCATGCTAGCTCGTCAGTTAGCATGTGGTTTGTCTAGTGCGCAGGGTGTTTGGGAGGGGGCGTGAAGACCTTGTCGTAGCTGTGAATAGCTTACTGCATAGTACACTATGTGTAGAAACAAAGACTGGTAGATAACAGAATGGTCGGTTCCCGTAACAGCGGCAGGCTAGCCCGTCAGTTAGCATGTGGTTTGTCTTGTGCGCAGGGTGTTTGGGAGGGGGCGTGAAGACCTTGTAGTAGCTATGAATAGCTTACTGCATAGTACTCTAAGTGTAGCACCAAAGACTGGTAGATAACAGAATGGTCGGTGCCCGTAACAGCGGCAGGCTAGCCCGTCAGTTAGCATGTGGTTTGTCTGGTGCGCAGGGTGTTTGGGAGGGGGCGTGAATACCTTGTCGTAGCTATGAATTGCTTACTGCATAGTACACTAAGTGTAGCAACAAAGACTGGTAGATAACAGAATGGTCGGTGCCCGTAACAGCGGCAGGCTAGCCCGTCAGTTAGCATGTGGTTTGTCTGGTGTGCAGGGTGTTTGGGAGGGGGCGTGAAGACCTTGTCGTAGCTATGAATAGCTTACTGCATAGTACCCTTTTTATTAATTTTAATGATGGATTCAATTTCTTTATCATTTTTCTCCCGAAAAGTCAACAGTAAACATGGTCAAACGATGAATAGAGCAACAGTTAATACGTAAAATAATACGTTGTACATAACATGGGGATACTGCAGACTCTTCATGAGTATTAACATGCCAAGACGATAGATAGGGTCTGATATATATATATATATATATTGGGGTTTTAACATTTGCCTTCAATGTTGTAGTTTATACTGATGGCCACTCACCTTAGAACTGTTAAATAACTAATTGAAATCACGTTAAAGTCTCCATCTTTTATTAAAGTTTAGTTTAAACCCGACTCAACGTAAGTTTTCTCTTGCTACGACTTAGCCGAGGTCAAGTTGCCAACATAAGTTCTACTTCTCTAATTTCTACCATCTAATTTAAGCCGGCCCTTTAGGGATAATTTAGGAGCTTCCGTTGGTTACCTGGAACGAAGTCAATTAAGTTAGCCCCCCCTCCCCCAAAAAAAAGATATTTACACCGAAAAAACTTTCCCTGTTTTTGCACTAATTTTGCACCAAAATACACCATCAAATTCAATTTTTGCAACACTTTCACAATCAAGAAGTTTACTAATTAATTTTATAATTAGCACTCGTATTGCTTTTCTTTAATACGATATGATAGCAATTTTTTTTGGCAAAATCATTCAAGATGTTATAAAGTTACAATTAAGTTATATAGCTGGCCCCCCTTAATTTTTTAATTAATATCTTGATTGTGGGAACGGTGCAAAAATTGAATTTGATGGTGAATTTTGGTGCATAATAAGTGCAATAATTAAATGCACTCAAAGTGTCAATAAACGTTTTATTAGTGGGGGGGGGGGGGGGGGGGGGCTACCATTAAGTTGGCCACCCCCACTTAATTAATTGAATTGAATTCTCGGTTATGGAAGTGGTGCAAAAATTAAATTTGTTTGTCTATTTGGTACATAATCGGTGCAATACGTATTTGGGTATGTTTTTAGGGTGTAATATCTGTTTGGGGGGGAAACGACCAACCTTATTGATCCCCTGGAACGGTGGGGTGGGGGAACAGGCGTGTGCACTCTACTCAGCGGTAGACTGCATTTAGGAATGTGTGAAAGAACGCCAGGATTCTGTTGATGTTCCTTCAATTAGCGCGTATGAAATGAAAGGGGCCTTGGATAATGATCTGCGATCGGTATGCGAATACTTACATTGAAGCTAGTATAGACATACAGTTCATCAGAATTGTCATATTAAAATTGTGATTGCATCAGTTGTTTACAGTCACAAAACTGCTAAGTAATCAGTGCATTGCAAATAAATAAGTAAGTTTATATAAAAGAATAAAGTATGTCTCAGAAGGTTTTGAATTCTTCACGGAGTGTTTTTGATTTTATAAAATAATGAAAAATTCGCATTTGAAATTTTTCAATTTTTACCTCTGCCTAATATCCAACGTTACGTATTTTGGTGGTTCTCTTGAATGTTTCAAAAGTTGTTATTGTATAGTTTATTTACTTTGCAAATGAAACGATTTACTGGCCTAAATGAATACAAATTGCAAACATCACATTTTTCCAATCATGAATAAAGTGGTTAATTTATTATTATAATTATTTTTATTATTATTATTACTATTATACTATATTATTTTTATTATTATCATTATTATTTATATTATTATTATTATTATTATTATTATTATTATTATTATTATTATTATTATTATTATTATTATTATTATTATTATTATTATTATTATTATTATAATAATTATTTTTATAACTATTATTATTATTATTATTATTATTATGTTTATTATTATTATTATTATTATTATTATTATTATTATTATTATTATTATTATTATTATTATTATTATTATTATTATTACTATTATTATTGTTATTATTATCATTATTTTTATTATTTTTATTATTAAATCAATATTGCCAATAGGACCGAGGTCCCTAGAGCGCAATACAATAAAATAATGTAATCAAATGTAAATTTGATTGATTGATTGATATTTGGGTTTAAATCCTATATTTTTGCAACATGGCTATTCAAAACGATGTGTGGATGAAATATGAAGTTATAAATTAATAACGATATTTAAGTTTGTTATTTATCCGGGAATAATCCCCCCCACTCTTACTTGTCCCCTTCTGTGTCCAACATCTCGTTTGGTTGCAGAATGGCTGAGAACGATGACGCTCAGTTCGTGATAACCAAGCCTGGTGTCCTGGTGTTGGGTGGAGGCCTGCCTGCTGGATCGAGCATTGTGTCGTTCTCTCAAGACGAGACCGTCGTTCGGGTGTCTTGCAGTGATTACCACTCTTCAGTTGTCTGCGAGTCTGGCCGCGTCTACACCTTCTGTGTAACACAAGACACAGGACGGATGAAGAACGAAGGCTCGGTCGCTGAGCCGAGGCTTGTTGACACTCTCAGCTCTGTAAGTATAACCCAGGCTGATTGTGGATTTCAATACACCGTGTTCCTCACTGACAAGCGTGAGGTGTATTCGTGTGGGCGGAATGACTGCGGTCAGCTTGGCCTCGGTCACACCCGTGACACCCCCACACCTGTCCTGGTTGCCGGTCTGCCGCCCATCAAGAAGGTTGCTGCTGGGTGGAGCCACACGGTGGTTCTTGACACAGGCGGTGATGTCTGGGTGTGTGGATACAACGACGAGGGCGAACTAGGACTCGGTCATACAAACCATGAAACCTCCTTCACTCGCGTGCCAAACCTCCCCGAGGCCATCGTTGACATATCGTGTGGCGCCTGGCATACAGCTGTTGTCTCGGCCTCTGGGGTCCTCTTGATGGCTGGGTGTGATAAAAATGGTCAACTTGGGCTTGGTGCAGTTGATAACGTGTCCAGCTTCACACTAGTATCGGTGCCGTCAACAGCCGTGGCTGCCGTGTCCTGCGGTGATAATCACACTGTGGCCCTCGGAGTCGATGGGACGACCTGGGCTTGGGGCCGTAATGATGAAGGTCAGTTGGGTACCGGTGACACAACTTACAGATCCGCCCCCACTAGAATGATTGGCCTCGAGGACCAGACTGTCTCCCAGGTTATCGCTGGATGTAACCACACTGCGGTGTTGACACGGGCAGGGGACGTATTTGTGTGTGGCGAAGGAACAAGTGGCGAACTGGGTCAGGGGAAGAATAACCTCTTTGTGGCGACTCTGTTGCCGAAGTCATCGGGGCTGGTGGTTCAACAGGTGGCTTTTGCTGAAACATATTCACTACTGTTGGTCACGTCAATCGTCGCACCTTCAGCGCAGCGCGGGATAGGGATTGATGAAAAGGTGGGGGAAGCCATAACGGACTTGGAGCAGAGCATAATGCGGACCCTGGAGTGTCCCGTGTGCTTCAAGTTCATGTGCGCACCGATACATCTGTGCAACGCGGGGCACAGCCTGTGTAATGCTTGCCGATCTAAGAACAGGACAACTGTTTGTCCGCTGTGTCGCGGACAGTTCTCTACTGTGAGGAATCTTGCGCTGGAGGGCCTTAGTGCCGACATCCGGCTACCGTGCACGGAATGCCTGCTGCGCATGCCCGCGTGCGAGCTGGGGGGACACGGCGCAGTCTGTCCCCGCCGCGAATACGACTGTCCCCTGGCGTGCGGCGGTTGGAGGGGCCGGCCCGAAGCGATGCTGGGCCACGCCCTCTCGGCCCACGCGGACCGGACGTGGCCCGACCTGCCACGCACGTTTGTGCAGCGGCGCGGACTCTTGCTCACGGACGTGCTCGCGGCGCACGGCAGAGTGTTCACGCTACATCGCGGGTACGACGGGGAGGGGCGCACGTTCCGGGCGGCCGTCAGGTACGTGGGCGCGCCCGAGGACAGGCACGCGTTCAGCTTCGAACTCACGCTTCTAGCCAAAGACATGCGCACTATTTACCGCAGGAACCTGTGTTCCGACATTGTGAGTGTCGAAGACATGTTCAGTTCTTCAAACTGTGTGAGCGTGAAGGTGGAAAGTCTTGATACTTTTATGCAACAAGATAGCCTGATTTGTCAAGTGGACATTGTGAAAGTCGAGACCACAGAGTTCGCTGACAAAATGAAGGTTCTGCTTAGTCCTCAAGAGTTCCAAAGTTTACCTTGGTAATACCTCATTGTTAACCTTGGTTATAAGATCTTTCTCCAGAGGGGAATGTACCCTGTATCAATTGTTTTTGTATTACCTTTTGTGACTACATTATTGAGATTTGAAGAATATTAGCACATTTGTTGTACCTAATTTTGTATAAGTTGCAACAACCCCATTATTTCTCCTAGTTACTTGGATCTTTTCTAGCATGTACCTAGCATATGTTAAATACATTAACAACATAATGGAAGCAACAGCAATTTATCATGTTTGTCGATGGTCTCTAAAAACAACAGATCACCATCACATGTATGTATAACTATTGGGGTCTAGCCATGTGAGCTGCCCGGGTCATAGGGCAACACCATCACATGTATGTATAACTATTGGGGTCTAGCCACGTGAGCTGCCCGGGTCATAGGGCAACACCATCACATGTGTGTATAACTATTGGGGTCTAGCCACGTGAGCTGCCCGGGTCATAGGGCAACACCATCACATGTGTGTATAACTATTGGGGTCTAGCCACGTGAGCTGCCCGGGTCATAGGGCAACACCATCACATGTATGTATAACTATTGGGGTCTAGCCACGTGAGCTGCCCGGGTCATAGGGCAACACCATCACATGTACGTATAACTATTGGGGTCTAGCCACGTGAGCTGCCCGGGTCATAGGGCAACACCATCACATGTATGTATAACTATTGGGGTCTAGCCACGTGAGCTGCCCGGGTCATAGGGCAACACCATCACATGTATGTATAACTATTGGGGTCTAGCCACGTGAGCTGCCCGGGTCATAGGGCAACACCATCACATGTATGTATAACTATTGGGGTCTAGCCACTTTAGCTGCCCGGGTCATAAGGCAACACCATCACATGTATGTATAACTATTGGGGTCTAGCCACGTGAGCTGCCCGGGTCATAGGGCAACACCATCACATGTACATATAACTATTGGGGTCTAGCCACGTGAGCTGCCCGGGTCATAGGGCAACACCATCACATGTATGTATAACTATTGGGGTCTAGCCACGTGAGCTGCCCGGGTCATAGGGCAACACCATCACATGTATGTATAACTATTGGGGTCTAGCCACGTGAGCTGCCCGGGTCATAGGGCAACACCATCACATGTATGTATAACTATTGGGGTCTAGCCACGTGAGCTGCCCGGGTCATAGGGCAACACCATCACATGTATGTATAACTATTGGGGTCTAGCCACGTGAGCTGCCCGGGTCATAGGGCAACACCATCACATGTATGTATAACTATTGGGGTCTAGCCACGTGAGCTGCCCGGGTCATAGGGCAACACCATCACATGTATGTATAACTATTGGGGTCTAGCCACGTGAGCTGCCCGGGTCATAGGGCAACACCATCACATGTATGTATAACTATTGGGGTCTAGCCACGTGAGCTGCCCGGGTCATAGGGCAACACCATCACATGTATGTATAACTATTGGGGTCTAGCCACGTGAGCTGCCCGGGTCATAGGGCAACACCATCACATGTATGTATAACTATTGGGGTCTAGCCACGTGAGCTGCCCGGGTCATAGGGCAACACCATCACATGTACATATAACTATTGGGGTCTAGCCACGTGAGCTGCCCGGGTCATAGGGCAACACCATCACATGTATGTATAACTATTGGGGTCTAGCCACGTGAGCTGCCCGGGTCATAGGGCAACACCATCACATGTACATATAACTATTGGGGTCTAGTCACGTGAGCTGCCCGGGTCATAGGGCAACACCATCACATGTATGTATAACTATTGGGGTCTAGCCACGTGAGCTGCCCGGGTCATAGGGCAACACCATCACATGTATGTATAACTATTGGGGTCTAGTCACGTGAGCTGCCCGGGTCATAGGGCAACACCATCACATGTATGTATAACTATTGGGGTCTAGCCACGTGAGCTGCCCGGGTCATAGGGCAACACCATCACATGTACATATAACTATTGGGGTCTAGCCACGTGAGCTGCCCGGGTCATAGGGCAACACCATCACATGTATGTATAACTATTGGGGTCTAGCCACGTGAGCTGCCCGGGTCATAGGGCAACACCATCACATGTACGTATAACTATTGGGGTCTAGCCACGTGAGCTGCCCGGGTCATAGGGCAACACCATCACATGTACATATAACTATTGGGGTCTAGCAACGTGAGCTGCCCGGGTCACAGGGCAACACCATCACATGTATGTATAACTATTGGGGTCTAGCCACGTGAGCTGCCCGGGTCATAGAGCAACACCATCACATGTATGTATAACTATTGGGGTCTAGCCACGTGAGCTGCCCGGGTCATAGGGCATCACCATCACATGTATGTATAACTATTGGGGTCTAGCCACGTGAGCTGCCCGGGTCATAGGGCAACACCATCGCATGTACATATAACTATTGGGGTCTAGCCACGTGAGCTGCCCGGGTCATAGGGCAACACCATCACATGTATGTATAACTATTGGGGTCTAGCCACGTGAGCTGCCCGGGTCATAGGGCAACACCATCACATGTACATATAACTATTGGGGTCTAGCCACGTGAGCTGCCCGGGTCACAGGGCAACACCATCACATGTATGTATAACTATTGGGGTCTAGCCACGTGAGCTGCCCGGGTCATAGGGCAACACCATCACATGTATGTATAACTATTGGGGTCTAGCCACGTGAGCTGCCCGGGTCATAGGGCAACACCATCACATGTATGTATAACTATTGGGGTCTAGCCACGTGAGCTGCCCGGGTCATAGGGCAACACCATCACATGTATGTATAACTATAGGGGTCTAGCCACGGGAGCTGCCCGGGTCATAGGGCAACACCATCACATGTACATATAACTATTGGGGTCTAGCCACGTGAGCTGCCCGGGTCATAGGGCAACACCATCACATGTATGTATAACTATTGGGGTCTAGCCACGTGAGCTGCCCGGGTCATAGGGCAACACCATCACATGTATGTATAACTATTGGGGTCTAGCCACGTGAGCTGCCCGGGTCATAGGGCAACACCATCACATGTATGTATAACTATTGGGGTCTAGCCACGTGAGCTGCCCGGGTCATAGGGCAACACCATCACATGTATGTATAACTATTGGGGTCTAGCCACGTGAGCTGCCCGGGTCATAGGGCAACACCATCACATGTATGTATAACTATTGGGGTCTAGCCACGTGAGCTGCCCAGGTCATAGGGCAACACCATCACATGTGTGTATAACTATTGGGGTCTAGCCACGTGAGCTGCCCGGGTCATAGGGCAACACCATCACATGTACATATAACTATTGGGGTCTAGCCACGTGAGCTGCCCGGGTCACAGGGCAACACCATCACATGTATGTATAACTATTGGGGTCTAGCCACGTGAGCTGCCCGGGTCATAGGGCAACACCATCACATGTATGTATAACTATTGGGGTCTAGCCACGTGAGCTGCCCGGGTCATAGGGCATCACCATCACATGTACATATAACTATTGGGGTCTAGCCATGTGAGCTGCCCGGGTCATAGGGCAACACCATCACATGTATGTATAACTATTGGGGTCTAGCCACGTGAGCTGCCCGGGTCATAGGGCAACACCATCACATGTATGTATAACTATTGGGGTCTAGCCACGTGAGCTGCCCTGGTCACAGGGCAACACCATCACATGTATGTATAACTATTGGAGTCTAGCCACGTGAGCTGCCCGGGTCATAGGGCAACACCATCACATGTATGTATAACTATTGGGGTCTAGCCACGTGAGCTGCCCTGGTCATAGGGCAACACCATCACATGTACATATAACTATTGGAGTCTAGCCACGTGAGCTGCCCGGGTCATAGGGCAACACCATCACATGTATGTATAACTATTGGGGTCTAGCCACGTGAGCTGCCCTGGTCATAGGGCAACACCATCACATGTACATATAACTATTGGGGTCTAGCCACGTGAGCTGCCTGGGTCATAGGGCAACACCATCACATGTATGTATAACTATTGGGGTCTAGCCACGTGAGCTGCCCGGGTCATAGGGCAACACCATCACATGTATGTATAACTATTGGGGTCTAGCCACGTGAGCTGCCCGGGTCATAGGGCAACACCACCACATGTATGTATAACTATTGGGGTCTAGCCACGTGAGCTGCCCGGGTCATAGGGCAACACCATCACATGTATGTATAACTATTGGGGTCTAGCCACGTGAGCTGCCCGGGTCATAGGGCAACACCATCACATGTATGTATAACTATTGGGGTCTAGCCACGTGAGCTGCCCGGGTCATAGGGCAACACCATCACATGTATGTATAACTATTGGGGTCTAGCCACGTGAGCTGCCCGGGTCATAGGGCAACACCATCTTATGTATGTATAACTATTGGGGTCTAGCCATGTGAGCTGCCCAGGTCATAGGGCAACACCATCACATGTATGTATAACTATTGGGGTCTAGCCACGTGAGCTGCCCGGGTCATAGGGCAACACCATCACATGTATGTATAACTATTGGGGTCTAGCCACGTGAGCTGCCCGGGTCATAGGGCAACACCATCACATGTATGTTTAACTATTGGGGTCTAGCCACGTGAGCTGCCCGGGTCATAGGGCAACACCATCACATGTACATATAACTATTGGGGTCTAGCCACGTGAGCTGCCCGGGTCATAGGGCAACACCATCACATGTATGTATAACTATTGGGGTCTAGCCACGTGAGCTGCCCGGGTCATAGGGCAACACCATCACATGTACATATAACTATTGGGGTCTAGCCACGTGAGCTGCCCGGGTCATAGGGCAACACCATCACATGTATGTATAACTATTGGGGTCTAGCCACGTAAGCTGCCCGGGTCATAGGGCAACACCATCACATGTATGTATAACTATTGGGGTCTAGCCACGTGAGCTGCCCGGGTCATAGGGCAACACCATCACATGTACATATAACTATTGGGGTCTAGCCACGTGAGCTGCCCGGGTCATAGGGCAACACCATCACATGTACATATAACTATTGGGGTCTAGCCACGTGAGCTGCCCGGCTCATAGGGCAACTTATCAATAACTACGTTTACATGCAGGTTTGAAAAAGTTTTGACTCAAGTCAAACCAAAACCGTCGATCGTTTACATGCCATCGATCTGAATACGTTCTCAAACCATTTTTTAGTTCGTACATTTCCCGGTATACACCGCCACTTACAATAAGACATTTTACTGCTTTCTAAAGAGACATTGGAACAACAGAGAGGGCAGTGCGGGTAATCTATACAACAACAACAACAAAACAACAAAGCTGTCACATTTAGCTGTCACAACATGTAATCCTCACACATTTGTTATATTTTAAGACTTGCGACTTCAAAATATAATATATTACCATCTAGAAGATACAAGCGCGGTAGAAATGTGAGAACCTGACCTCACTTTGCACTGCCACCGCCGGTTTAGTTTGCTAATGAGCCCGCCAAGTCGAAACGTATTGGGGGCAGTGGGGTGTTTACATGGCAGTTTCCAAAACTAGTTTTCAAGTCACCCCTGCGAGCAAACAGGCGTGACTCGAACCGATCCAAACCCACTTTCGAAGTGTTTATATGCTGTTTTGAAAACTCAAAACGTTCTCAAATCGATTTCAAACCTGCATGTAAACGTAGTACATGTGTGTAATGCGTTGTGTAGCCTACGTGTCAAGTCCAACATTACTATAATACCACTCTGCTCCGGTCACCAACAACAGCTGCCCGGCTCATAGGGCAACTTATCCATGTGTGTAATGCGTTGTGTAGCCTACGTGTCAAGTCCAACATTACTATAATACCACTCTGCTCCGGTCACCAACAACAGCTGCCCGGCTCATAGGGCAACTTATCCATGTGTGTAATGCGTTGTGTAGCCTACGTGTTGAGTCCAACATTACTATAATACCACTCTGCTCCGGTCACCAACAACAGCTGCCCGGGTCATAGGGCAACTTATCCATGTGTGTAATGCGTTGTGTAGCCTACGTGTTGAGTCCAACATTACTATAATACCACTCTGCTCCGGTCACCAACAACAGCTGCCCGGGTCATAGGGCAACTTATCCATGTGTGTAATGCGTTGTGTAGCCTACGTGTTGAGTCCAACATTACTATAATACCACTCTGCTCCGGTCACCAACAACAGCTGCCCGGGTCATAGGGCAACTTATCCATGAGTGTAATGCGTTGTGTAGCCTACGTGTTGAGTCCAACATTACTATAATACCACTCTGCTCCGGTCACCAACAACAGCTGCCCGGGTCATAGGGCAACTTATCCATGTGTGTAATGCGTTGTGTAGCCTACCTGTTGAGTCCAACATTACTATAATACCACTCTGCTCCGGTCACCAACAACAGCTGCCCGGGTCGTAGGGCAACTTATCCATGTGTGTAATGCATTGTGTAGCCTACGTGTTGAGTCCAACATTACTATAATACCACTCTGCTCCGGTCACCAACCACAGCTGCCCGGGTCATAGGGCAACTTACCCATGTGTGTAATGCGTTGTGAAGCCGACGTGCTGAGTCCAACATTACTATAATACCACTCTGCTCCGGTCACCAACAACACAACCAGCGTAAACCGAATAGTGTTTGACGCGTGGTCACCGCCAGCTAACAAGTGAAAAGCATCATTGTGCATAGCCAGGCATCTGGGTTCGAGTCCCTGTCGAGACTTAACGTCGGACTCCACTCCCCAGCATAACTTAGACTACCACCATTCATCGCTTCTTTGTTAGATAATTCTTGAAACAATAACATCATTATCACAATATTTATATCAAGTCAAGTGACAGCTTTCCATGTCCTCACCTCAATGATGATTTGCTTAAAAGATAACAATTCAGTGATTTCAGGTGTCCAAAGCATGTACAACATAATACAGTAGAATTTCTTTGTAACAAAATGATCTATTATAACAACTGTTTTTGAGGTCCCAAAAGGTTCTCATGCATGTTAAGGTATCATCTTTATAAAGAAATGTTTATAACAAAATAATAATCTGGCCCCCAAGAGTTAGTTATAAAGAAGTTTTACTGCACAAATATTTTAGTTAGAAATTGAAGAATCCACTTTAGTTTATACCTGAATATCTTGGTTCCTAGAAGTTCAGTATGTTGTCCGGCAAATATTGTTACTTTAATCTAGTTGAGGGCACGCACAGTTCTGTAAGAAGTTTACCTTGGAGATGAATTATATTGTATTTCACAAGTTAAAATACTTTGTGGTAGATATTGAGTGTTACATTTCATAGCTCTACTTGTTTGTACATATATATTATGTTCATCTTAATAGAGGTTTTATAAATACAAGTATGTTATATTTTAAAGGAGCTAACAAACAATAATTACTATATAAAACTTACTCCTCCCCCACCCCTATTGGATGTGACTGACTGTACGCACTGTTTTTCGTATTCACCATAGCGGGCCGTTGCATATGTAACGCGTTTCTTTACGTCTTCAATTTCACATAAATATAATATCTGAGAAAAGAATGACCAGGTTGGAAAATGAATGCGTCCTAGTGGAACATGGTTGGCCAATGACGGCCCTGCTTCAGTGTGCCTTAGTTGTACTGTGCCAAAACCAATCACTTTTCAATCTTTGTCATGACTAATGAAATAGTTACTAATACGAAGTTGATTTAGGTTGACAGTGACTGTTGAACATTCGTACTGATCTAGTTTTTGTTTTTACAAATACTTAATTTCTGTACTGAATATTGATTGGGGGGCATCACAGGAGTCCCGACAGCTGATACCTTCAGGATGATGGTGTTTGTCGGGAACTCGTGGTAGATACGATAGGGAGGAACACATTATATGTGGTTCTACCAGACACAAGATGTCGGAACTATTTGGCGTAACACGGCGGCCTTGTCTACTCAATAGGTGCAGTGAAAAGACTTAACCCTTGCAAGGGTCAGTAAGGTGCTAGGCACTGTTTGTGGGAGGGGGGTGGGGGGCGTTTAGGTAGAACTGGTAGTGTGTCTGTGGTTTCCGTGGGAAGTTATGTTATATCCTCAAATTTAATGCTACCATTTCCATTACACCATTACGGTAGTTTATTTGTGGTTATTTTAATCTACCGGTACAAATGCGCCCACCGTGCCAGTACAGGCCCTGAAAAATAAGAACATAATAATTTTGGTACTTTCTTAAGTCAATGGTTTAATTTTAAAGTTTATCCTTTGTATAGAATGCATATTTGAGAAGAATGAAAACGGTCGATGCACACCCTTCTATTAAAGTTTGTTGTAAAAATATCACAGTAATTTTTGTATTTATCACAGAGATTGTATTCCTGCATTGCTACCTTATGCCTGTTTAATCATTGTGCTTGATGTAATCTTGAGACTGTTGGCCAAGAGTGTACTGTACATGTTGCATTGTTCCATTAGTCTTATTTTATTATCATATTCTCATACGTATGTTGATGTAACTTCTTTATTTTTACATATATTATTGATCTTAGCCTGTATTGAAAGCTAGCAATGCTCATAAATATACATTGTCTTGAGATTTTATTAACCAAGTATGTATGTATTGCACTGCTCTTATTGTTCTATTATATTGTGCATGTAGAATGTAGTAAATTGTAATATGTATTTAATGCATGCAATGCTTATTTGATTTCTGTTCCCTGTTTCATAAATCATTTAGCTATCGTAAATGTAACCTTAAAGTATTATGTTGATTAAAGTAAAGTGTACTGTACACATGCCACACATGACAGTGTTGCATATTTCTCTCCTTTAGCCCCCCTGTTTCATAAGAATCCCATCTGTGAATGTCCTTGTGTTATTCTCCTTGAAGCCTATAGGCCATCGTCTGGTGGAAGAATTGCGGCATTGGATTGCGGTGTGTTATGGTCCTTTGATGCAAAGTACCTGTTTCTCTTTACTGCTTTGTATCGCAATAAAAGCCTGGCAAGCTGAGTCGTTGACTGTGTCCTGCCCTAGACAAGGGCGTACAAACCAAGGAGTATAGCAGGAGTATTCAATCTTCCAAACTGCTTAATTGCTACAAATAATTTTTCTATTAGGAGAGCCTGTAAGGCCGGCTTAAAGTAAATATAATATTACTGCATTGAAATCACTATGTACATTCCGGGTAAGTTTTCTTAATACAAATTTAAAATATACAAATGTTTCAATGTAAATACATTCGTTTAGGGTTGGTATACGTCCCAAAATATCGGGATTGTCCCGGAAATGTATGAATGTCTCAGTTTCCAAAGCCTATGACGTCCTGGCATGTCAGCTGTGACAAACACATCAGCTGTCACTGACGTCCTTGCATGTCAGATGTGACAACTACATCAGCTGTCACTGACGTCCTTGCATGGCTGCTGTGACAACTACATAAGCTGTCACTGGCGTCCTTGCATGTCAGCAGTGACAACTACATCAGCTGTCACTGACGTCCTTGCATGTCAGCTGTGACAACTACATCAGCTGTCACTGACGTCCTTGCATGTCAGCTGTGATAACTACATCAGCTGTGACAACTACATCAGCTGTCACTGACGTCTTTGCATGTCAGCTGTGATAACTACATCAGCTGTGACAACTACATCAACTGTCACTGACGTCCTTGCATGTCAGCTGTGACAACTACATCAGCTGTCACTGACGTCCTTGCATGTCAGCTGTGACAACTACATCAACTGTCACTGACGTCCTTGCATGTCAGCTGTGACAACTACATCAGCTGTCACTGACGTCCTTGCATGTCAGCTGTGACAACTACATCAACTGTCACTGACGTCCTCGCATGTCAGCTTTGACAACTACATAAGCTGTCGCTGACGTCCTTGTATGTCAGCTGTGATAACTTCATCAGCTGTCACTGACGTCCTTGCATGTCAGCTGTGACAACTACATCAGCTGTCACTGACGTCCTTGCATGGCAGCTGTGATAACTACATCAGCTGTCACTGACGTCCTTGCATGTCAGCTGTGACAACTACATCAGCTGTCACTGGCGTCCTTGCATGTCAGCTGTGACAACTACATCAGCTGTCACTGGCGTCCTTGCATGTCAGCTGTGTCAACTACATTAGCTGTCACTGACGTCCTTGCATGTCAGCTGTGACAACTACATCAACTGTCACTGACGTCGTCGCATGTCAGCTGTGACAACTACATCAGCTGTCACTGACGTCCTTGCATGTCAGCTGTGACAACTACATCAGCTGTCACTGACGTCCTGGTATGTCAGCTGTGACAACTACATCAGCTGTCACTGACGTCCTTGCATGGCAGCTGTGACAACTACATCAGCTGTCGCTGACGTCCTTGTATGTCAGCTGTGATAACTACATCAGCTGTCACTGACGTCATTGCATGTCAGCTGTGATAACTACATCAGCTGTCACTGACGTCCTTGCATGTCAGCTGTGACAACTACATCAGCTGTCACTGACGTCCTTGTATGTCAGCTGTGATAACTACATCAGCTGTGACAACTACATCAGCTGTCACTGACGTCCTTGCATGTCAGCTCTGACAACTACATCAGCTGTCACTGACGTCCTTGCATGGTTGCTGTGACAACTACGTCAGCAGTCACTGACGTCCTTGCATGTCAGCTGTGACAACTACATCAGCTCTTACTAACGACCTTGCATGTCAGTGTCACTGACGTCCTTGCATGTCAGCTGTGACAACTACATCATCTTACTAACGACCTTGCATGTCAGCTGTGACAACTACATCAGCTGTCACTGACGTCCTTACATGTCAGCTGTGACAACTACATCAGCTGTCACTGACGACCTTGCATGTCAGCTGTGACAACTACATCAGCTGTCACTGACGACCTTGCATGTCAGCTGTGACAACTACATCAGCTGTCACTGACGTCCTTGCATGTCAGCTGTGACAGCTACATCAGCTGTCACTGACGACCTTGCATGTCAGCTGTGACAACTACATCAGCTGTCACTCACGTCCTTGCATGTCAGCTGTGACAACTTCATCAGCTGTCACTGGCGTCCTTGCATGTCAGCTGTGACAACTACATCAGCTGTCACTGACGTCCTTGCATGTCAGCTGTGACAACTAGATCAGCTGTCACTGACGTCCTTGCATGTCAGCTGTGACAACTTAATGAGCTGTCACTGACGTCCTTGCATGTCAGCTGTGACAACTAGATCAGCTGTCACTGACGTCCTTGCATGTCAGCTGTGACAACTACATCAGCTGTCACTGACGTCCTTGCATGTCAGCTGTGACAACTAGATCAGCTATCACTGACGTTTCAGCCACTTTCGACCAGGTGGAAAACATCATCCGCACTCCCAAACAAGTGCGATCCATACCTGCGGGTGTGTACGGTGTCAATGAAGGAACATATAGCAGGCTGTACGCAAATGGCTCCAATTTACAACGAAAAGAGGGATCAAATATTTGAAAGGTTCCTTTATTTGAAACGTTGCATTAGCATATGCCTACAATAGGGAACATTGTAGTGCAGCCTGCAGACAGTGAGAAAAGAAAAACTGATTTCCGGGTATCGTACAAAATTAAGGAGCCTGTTATGCTGTCTTGTCAGATTATTTATACAAATACTGTTTTATACCGAAACAAGTTATTGTATAACTATCATTTAAAAGCATTTTATGTTAGCATTAAGTTGGTAACAAAATAGTGCAGATGGATAATATGTTGAAATTAGAAATTAGTTTTACATTAGAAAACTGCTGTATCTACCATGCTATGGTGGCGGGTTTTTGTTCCAAATCTTCCTACATACCGATAATAATTATTTTATAGCGATCATTAAATAGCATATTATATTAGCATACTGTTGGTCAAGAAATAGTACAGATAGATAATATAGTGAAATAAAAATTGGTTTGTAGTAGACCATTGTTGTTACTATTGTGCTGTGTTGTCCTGTTGATCCAAATGCTGCTTCATATGCTATTAAATGATCGCTATACAATAATTGTTCTCGGTATATGCAGGAGCACTTGGCACCAAAATACGACAGCATTGCAGGATAGCTAAAACAATTTTATTCTGTAAACCAACGTTAAGTTTCAACATATTATCTCTGCACTATTTTGTGACCAAGAGTATGGTTACATGATTGTGGTTTAAGGTGAATCTACCCCCAATTTATTTTATTTTTTTAAATATGCATAAAGACAACATATGGGTTAGTATATAAAATACGCTCATTTGACAACATCAAAACTAATTTTTTAGCCCATTTTTGAGGAGCCGTATGGTATTTACAACGGGTTTTATGAAAAATAAAATACGGCTAACAACTACGTTCAAACCACATACGCGTTTGGTATACGATTTTTTGTTTACACCTTACCCTCACTATTGTCTATGTGGATTTAGTGTTTTGAAATAAGTGTTTTCAATATTTGGTTTTCTACGATTTATTTTCTTCTCCGGTACAGAAATTGTATTTGTACCGGCGAGCAAAATAAATCGTAGTAAACCAAATATTGAAAACACTTATTTCAAAACACTAAATCCACATAGACAATAGTGAGGGTAAGGTGTAAACAAAAAATTGCAAACCAAACGCGTATGCGGTTTATACATAGTTGTTAGCCGTATTCGTCATAAAACCCGTTGTAAATACTATACGGCTCCTCCAAAATGGGCTTGAAAATTAGTTTTGATCTTCTCAAATGAGCGTATTTAATATACTAACTCCGTATGTGTTCTTTATGCATATTTAAAAAAAAATAAAATGGGGGTAGATTTACCTTAAATGATCGCTATAAAATAATTTGTTTCAGTATAGAGCTGCTATGTTTGTATAAATATTAAGACAGCATAACAGGCTGCCTAATTTTGTACGATAATCATTTTTTCTTTTCTCCAACATTATCGGGTTGCACTATACACTGTAACTGTAACCCGTTGTAGGTATATATAGTCCTCCCAACGAATCTATTCTCATGATTTCGTCATAACCCCTGAGGCCTCGAAATAAACTTCCGCGGACGGTTTACTGCCTGTGTTCATGCGCGCACTATTGCCGAATACTAAGATGGCGCTCGACGAAATTAGCAGCTCCTGCACTGCAATCACGTAACTTTCCTGGCGGAGGCTTGTCGAACTCGGGAGTTCGACGAGCCTCCGCCAGGTGGAGATCAAGTAGACCTTGTTGTGTAGCCAATGAGAGTTGGAGAATTCGAAAAAGTTCACAGGAACTATCAAAATCCAGCAAGCTGTGAGCAACATTGGCAGTCTTTTGTTTTTATTGAAAGCCTGTCAAAATGTATCAAAATTCACACTTTACTGAGTAGATCCATAAAGTAACTACTCGCAGCAAGTATTTATTCTAATATTCCACTGTGTTCTAGAGGTAGGTCTAAACTGTAAAGGTATAGTCCGTCCTACTTTAGTTTTATGAAATAAGTTGTTTAAACATTGGCGTTTCCGCCATTTCTTGGTATCGAAAGCTGTGAATGGCTGGGTTCCCGTGATCTATTTTCAATTATCACTTCTCTTCACACAGGATTTATTGGTTTTGTTACTACAAACTTATATTTGTATTTAATTTTTAAAAATATTCGTCGTGTAATATTATCAATAGCAACCTACACAAATGAGAGAATTACCATTTATCAACGTCGGACAAGTTGGCCAACTCACGAACTGAGACAATCCGACGCAATCTTCCATCAAGCACACGGAGGAATGACAAGTTAAGTTGCCATTCTGGACATGGCCTGTGTAGAAAGCATGAGAATAGATTCGTTGGGAGGACTATAGTTGATAATGCAATCTTTAAAAATATCCGTTCCCTCATTGAGTACAGCCTGCTATATTTTCGTTAATTTACACCGTACACACAGGTATGGATCGCACTTGTGTGGGAGTGCAGACGTGCTGTCAAATCGTCACTTTCGTTTGCGGTCCCTGGCTTTTCAATTCTTTCCTTGTTTGGATCAAGATTTCAAGATTTCTCTGGGCTGTAAGTTTTTTTCGGACTCGTACCGTAGGCCTAGAACACCTCTAACAACTATTGTCATAGATTAATTACGCTAGGCCTAGTTCGTCAGCCGTGCAATATGATGGACGGGCAAAAGAGTAGGGTTAGGCCTAGGCCTAGGCTTACTAGGGTCTAGCCTACTAGCCTAGCCGTAGGATTGATTGACGTACAAAGCCACAAGCTAGGAAGGGCTAGGGTCTAGGCCTAGCCTTTGCCTAGCTCTTGCTAGCCTTGCCACAAACTGGGAAGGGCTAGCCTAGGCCTAACCTAGCCGTAGAATTGATTGACGTACAAAGGCGTAGGGCTAGGCCTAGCCTTTGCCTGGCTCTTGCTAGCCTTGCCATGAACTTGGAAGGGTTAGGCCTACTAGGGTCTAGCCAACTAGGCCTAGCCTAGCCATAGGATTGATTTACGTACAAAGGCGTAGGGCTAGGCCTAGCCTTTGCTTAGCTCTTGCTAGCCTTGCCACAGAGTTGGCAGGGCTAGGCCTACTAGGGTCTGGCCTACTAGCCATGTAACAGACACGGAAGTGCGTACGGCTTGGCAAAGCGTACTAGCCTAGCCATACACTGCGTTTATCTAGCGGACTGGGTTCAGTTCGCAGTGAGTTCGGCACCCGTTTGGCAAGCATAATTCAATCCAGACTCTTATTAAGTTCTATCCCTGGTCCTATTAAACCGGACTAGATCGGCTTCCAAAAAGAACTGAAATTAGCATGAGCTGAGGTGTTTATCAGTCGAACTCGGTGCGCACTAAACTCGGCTCACACCGCCTAGTGCGAGCCCAGTCCGCTTGATGAACGTATTGATAGACTTGAAAGTATAAAGACGAATGCTAGGCCTTGATAGGGCCTAGCCCACGATCTGGCAATATTCTTCTTTGCTAAGATCTGGCACTCCGGCACACTCGTTTCCGTCCGCCCCGCGCTTGACGTCAGCCTCATACATGATTGCTGTAGGGCTGGCGCTTCGTGCGTGTTGCAATGCTAGGCTAGTCACCTGGTTCTACATTTATTGGCCAAATTTACATTGCATTTGGATTTTGTGTTTATACAATTAGAAATGATGCGTGTTATTAGTAGATAGGCAGCACCATTCGACAGTAGTAAGTGTGGTCCAAATATTAGCTGTGTTTTGGTAACATCGAAGTGTTTTTTTTACACAATACAAATCTTTGCATGATACTACTGCTTGAAGAAGGATTACTCAGAGTGGTAGAACCCCAGCCATCGTATGGTCAGTCTTAAGGCTAGTAACATAGCCCAGCCATAGCATGACAGTTGCAAGGGTCTACTGTTTGAAGCAGAGTTACATAGAGTGTTAGAACCCCAGCCATCGTACGGTCAGTCGCAATGCTAGTAACTTATCCAGCCATGGTACGATAGTTGCAAAGGTTCACACACATATGCACACACTAGGGTGGTCTGGCCACGCTGTCAGGCCAACTTGCTCAAGCTTGCTGACGACACTGCGTGGAACGTGGTGCGCGGGGGGCTCGCGACTACATTGTTGACGTAGGTAGCATCAACTGTCAAGGTGGCTTTTGGAAAAAATGACCAACCGGTTTTCAAAATGTGGACCGGGTCGAAGTAGAACAGGTTTTCGGGTACCCGAAGTCATTCCTAATCATACGTTTGTTGTGGGGAAGATGCATGTGATACCTTTGTCACACGTTATAAAATGTATTTTTGATACAAATTAGATTCAAGATGCTTGAATTGTGGGACAAGCGTTTCTCTTTATGGACTGGTAAATTACGTAGAAAAGTCACTCGTCCAATGGGCAGTGGTCTTGTGTGTCTAAATTCCTTTACGATGTATCTATTGCACATTCAGATACAATGACAACAAATTAGTTGAGTCTTGACCATCATGCATCATTAAATAAAGTAGGCCTACTGCCCATCGTCCATTGCTACTAAAGTGTCTCGTTCGATTATGATCGCGCTGTTAGTTTACCCGTTTTCACTTCAAATGAGATATTTAATTTTGAATGCCCTACCATCCATCATACATATAATATTGGTATTTTACAATGATTCAATGTGTCTGTATTTCTGTTTTGAAAAGTAGTTATTTTATATTTATCTCCACCAGATACTTTTCTAAATAACTTATGTATCTTCTTTTCTTTTTGTATACCTAAATCATTTTGAACCAAAGTAGCTACTTTTACCATTACCTGGCCAGTGTTTCTTAAAGGACATCGAAACCCCAGCTCTATTTAATATCCATAACATCTATTGATTTATTTTAAAAATTATAGCGAAAACTAGAACCCTCATACCCACTCCAGGAATTAGCTATTAATTATTTTCGAGTTGATAATATTCCCTTGAGCGCGGCCGTTTTTTTATGGTCGTGACGTAGCTTTTACTAGTCCCGTGCCGCTAGCATCGGCGGGAGACGCGATATGTCGTACGCGCGTCTATTTACCCTGTCATAGCAAACGAACTATTAGCGGTAGCTTACTGAACTCAATTACACGTTAATCTGCAATGTTTTCTCGTCCTACTCAATGCTTAAACGAGAAGAATATCTAACTTACGTAATGGGAAAAATTGATTTTAAATAAACCAAGTTTTCCGTATTAACTCACATATTTCAAAGTCTGGTTAGTATATTTTGCGACGACATTTTTGCTATTTTGGAAGGCTTGACATAATACGACATGCATGAAGAATTACTAAAAAAATACGGTATTGTAATTTGTGTTAGGATGTGCATACAGTTATGTGATAGTGATATGTATTCACGTTGTATCACTGTTTTTACGCCCGCACTGCGCTTCCAGCGTTGGTGTTGTCTAGCTACTCTTGACGTGCTATCGTTTAGTACACATTCCAAAAACATTAACCAGCAGAACATGAAGAATAATGAATATCAGACAAATCGTTCCCAGTATGTTAGTGTACAATAGGGATAAAGTTCAAAGTACAATGTTTTAGCTTTGAGTATTGTACCAAATATATTGTACAATAGGGATAATGTACAAAGTACAGTGTACAATAGCTGATAGTTAAGCTTTGAGTATATACACTACTCAAATGTACTAGCACACAACCCTCTCATTCGTCAGGTTGTCGGTTCGATACCCACTATTGGCAGTCGGCATCCCTAAATAAATAGTTATTTCGAGTTTTTTTGTCATGATGTTGTTGCTGCAATTTAGTCCTACTACCAGCCCTCAGACATCCCCCCTCCCCCACCTGTTAGCCACTTATCCTAATACCAAAATAACTCGTTAGTCACATGAAGAATGTTGGCCCTGGGCAGGTTACATATAGACTTTTCTATTAGTAAATACAAATTATATAGTAAATACAAAATATCAGAACTCTCTATAAGCTGAACATTATAGTTATGATCTGCAGCAGTAAATCGACATTGAAACAAATGTAATCTTAAGTTTTATTGAGTGTTATATTATTGTTGCATTTGCTCTGAGTGATTAAAATTGAAATAAATAAAAATCGAACCAACTGCTGCTACCAAGAAAACTAGACCTGATGTTTTTGGAAATGCTTTGCGGACCGACCACCTCCTAGCCGCTGCTGATAACCTTCTCCAGCCTGGCTAGTTGCCTAGGTAAATGTCACATACCAACACTTATTCATTAAATCACTGCTTGCGGGTTATCTTTAATATCGACATACCGTATTTTTTTAATCATTCTTCATCAAGGATCCGACTCACTTTTATTTTAAACCAAGCCCAAGCCAAGCCAAGCTAGCGTTGAGTAAAGTAAGCCGGGCTTCAAGCTGAGCCGTGGCTTCGACACAACGCCAAAGCAAGCCCAGCCGAAAGCAAGCTCACAAAAACCAAGCCGGGCTAAACCAAGCCGGGCCGAAACTGAGCTCAACTGAGCCGGGCCGAAAGCGAGCCTAAGTAAGCCAAGCCAAACCAAGCCGGGCCAAAACTGAGCTCAACTGAGCCGGGCCGAAAGCAAGCCGAACTAAGCCAAGCCAATCCAAGCCGAGCCGAAAGCGAGCCTAACTAAGCCAAGCCAAACCAAGCCGGGCCAAAACTGAGCTCAACTGAGCCGGGCCGAAAGCAAGCCGAACTAAGCCAAGCCAATCCAAGCCGGGCCGAAAGCGAGCCTAACTAAGCCAAGCCAAACCAAGCCGGGCCAAATACCCGCCAATACCCGTCTGCAATAACATTTTGGCTTTGCCAAGTCTCACGCTCGCTTCTCGCTGTGAGATAATAAATAATAATTGTTCGTAGGAATACCTGTTATATCCTGCACACTAGCTTTACCTGATGTGCCCTTCTTCAGGTGACTTAGGCATACTAGGTTATTACTTAGGGTGTTTGGATAGTTGGGAAGGAATTTCCGAGAGCTAGTAGGACTCAATCCCAGCATTCGCCTTTACGACTGAGGAAAACCTCGGAAAAAACCTTCAGTCAGGACTGCCGGTGGCCAGAATCGAACCGGCGACCTCCAGAATTAGAGTCTCGCGTCTTCAAGCTGAGCCACCTCTATCGGTGCTGTGAGCTTTCAACTTACACAGTTGTAAAATCAAACCTCAAAAGAAGTTATTGGCGTTATTAGAGACCATAAATGTCAATCATGCCTTTCTTCTGCAAAGTACTCACCATCCCTTATAGTACAGGCAGCTCCAAGCCATATTGGCCTCCAACGACAGCGAAAAAATACCCTACTACCCCCACTGTATCAACAATGAAACACAATCATAAGTTTTAATTATTAGCTTTAGCGATCCTCAAATTCTGTACGCGATGTTTAGATTTTAGGTTATTTATTTTCGAAGACAAAATAATCGGAGGTCACTTCATTTTGGAAGCTATGCATCTACCCTTCTTGCTGGTCGGAGAAACTGTCAACGTGATTGAAGTTTACAACCTTGTACAAAGAGAGCAATAAACCAGCCGCGATTGAACCCAAAATTTGCCGCTGTGCTAGTTGATATGGAAAATACAGTCACTTTGGTTGTCTTGCACCCTCTAGTAACTGTTCGCTTGTCACTGTTCGCCCACGCCCCCCTCCTCCTAATAACATACCGTTGTTGATACCGTGCGCGCGGTAGAGCCCAGACAGAATGCAACTTATCGCCAGTGAAACAGAGTTGGCGTAATGGCATATCGCAGCGCATGGCCACGATAATATGATGATAACAGTTGCTCATTTTATGTCACTATCATCTATGCATTTTGAGAAGTACGGTTACTTCTATATACTATAGTGAACATAGAAAGCAGAACTGTTCCTCTTACTTCCAATTACAGATTAATTAAACAAACATTTGCTAGGCCTAGTCAAAGTTTGATGGTGAAGGTAGCAAATCTGCAATCCCCTATTCAGCTTTAAGTCAAAAGTGAGCTGGGTCAAACCAAGCTGGGCTAAATCAAGCTAGCAAGCTCAGCGTGAAACGTGAGCCGCATCAAATCGAGCTGGGCTTAAAAAGCGAGTCAGGCCAAAGCAAGCTGGGCAAGCAAGCCGGGCCAAAACAAGCTAGCCAGCTGGGCTCAGAAAGCGAGCCGGGCTAATCCAAGCTTCCGAGCCCGGCTTGAAAAGTGAGCCGAGCCAAAGCAAGCTAGCTAGCTGGGCTCAGAAAGCGAACCGGGCTAAGCCAAGCTTCCGAGCCGGGCTTGAAAAGTGAGCCGAGCCAAAGCAAGCTAGCCAGCTGGGCTCAGAAAGCGAGCCGGGCTAAGCCAAGCTTCCGAGCCGGGCTTGAAAAGTGAGCCGAGCCAAAGCAAGCTAGCCAGCTGGGCTCAGAAAGCAAGCCGCGCTAAACCAAGCTAGCCAGCCGGCGTAAAAAAACGGGCTTTATACAACCAAGCCGGGCCAAGCCGAGCCGGGCCGGATCCTTGTTCTTCATGCATGTCGTATTACGTCAAGCCTCCTAAAATGGCAAAAATGTCGTTGCAAAATATACTAACCAGACTTTGAAATATGCGAGTTAATACGGAAAACTTGGCTTATTTAAAATCAATTTTTCCCATTACGTAAGTTAGATATTCTTCTCGTTTAAGCATTGAGTAGGACGAGAAAATATTGCAGATGAACGTGTAATTGAGTTCAGTGAGCTACCGCTAATAGTTCGTTTGCTATGACAGGGTAAATAGACGCGCGTACGACATATCGCGTCTCCCGCCGATGCTAGCGGCACGGGACTAGTAAAAGCTACGTCACGACCATAAAAAACGGCCGCGCTCAAGGGAATATTATCAACTCGAAAATAATTAATAGCTAATTCCTGGAGTGGGTATGAGGGTTCTAGTTTTCGCTATAACTTTTAAAATAAATCAATAGATGTTATGGATATTAAATAGAGCTAGGGTTTTGATGTTCTTTAAAGTGTGGTCCATCTGTCTGTCTGTCTGTCTGTCTGTCTGTCTGTCTGTCTGTCTGTCTGTCAGTCAGTCAGTCTGTCTGTCTGTCTGTCTGTCTGTCTGTCTGTCTGTCTGTCTGTCTGTCAGTCTGTCTGTCTGTCTGTCTGTCTGTCTGTCTGTCTGTCTGTCTGTCTGTCTGTCTGTCTGTCTGTCTGTCTGTCTGTCTGTCTGTCAGCCAACACGACAGAGGCGCCACCGAGAACGTTGAGAATCTCGAGTGCGTCAGGGACGAGAGCGGACGTCACAAGAGGCGGACGCAAGACAGACACTCGTGCCAAGGGCCGTCCAAGAAGCCCAAGCTCTCGACCGAACCCCCGGTCTGCCGTCTTCCGGCCGCCGACAATGTATCGGTATTTGGGTTAAACTAAATAATAAATACATGTTTAGTAACAAGCTGCGTTCCGAAATTCGTCTCGACGAGTGATCTCGTATTACCGCCGTGACGCCAGGACATGGGAGGGACACTAATGGGATCTGTTTCGCTTCGTTAATGAAGCCAATGTCAAAAGGAATTGAATTAGTGAATTAGTGCAGATGTTTCTAGTTTTTCATGGTTTGTAGCATCACACCCTAGTTATGTGACAAATACACTATGACTGATTTGAAATAATTTAATACAAATAAATATGATATGACTGTCAGGTTGTCACGGGAGTAAGGAGTCGTCACATAGCAATGGAGGGGAGTGTCAAACTAAGACTATCCTAAGTCTGTTGATTCTAGATCATGTAAGCAGCAATCCAGTATGAATATTGGAACACTTTGGTTACTCTTGGCTGAGTGAGATTAGTTATCCCATGAATCTTGGAAAGCAGCTAAACTTCTTAAATTTAAGTTGCAAGGGATCCTAATAACCTCAATTTGAATTAAAAGAACAATCTTTTAACATTGAGCGAAATGTTCTAATCTGTACCAGGGACATCATAACTACTTTGAACTGGACATATATTTTTAATTTGAGTTAACAGAGTTTAAATTAAGAGCGAAGGATACCTCTACGTCGGAAACTGGAGAAAATTTTCATTTTTTAATTATATCTCAAGATTGAAACACAAAATCAAAAATCTGAGAAATCATAGTCTGTGGTTTGGTAAGCCCTACAGACTGAATGATACATGTATCTTTTTTTCCTTCTTGTGCCAAGATGGCTTTTTCAGCCATTCTTTTGTCTTACTATCCAATATAAAACTGCTTAAAACATTATAATCAGTAAGACTGTGTTACTTATTTCCTTAGTAATTTAATGTAATAAAAATCACAGTCATACTGATAATAATGTTTAATACATGTATCATCCAGTCTGTAGGGCTTACCAAACCACAGTGCTATGATTACTCAGATGTTCGATTTTTTGTTTCAATCCCGAGACATAATAAAAAAAATGAAAATTGTCTGCGATTCTTGACATAGAGGTATCCTTCGCTCTTCACAAGGTTTTACTATACCTTTTTATTGTCTACCCACTCAGTTCTATGTAGTGATATTCAGTGGGGGACATTTGTACAATTTATTATGTGCTTTGTTGCTTTGACGGCTCTAAAGTTACCGTTTACATTATCATACGATTTTCATTTTATTAAAGTCAATTTCCAAAATAAATTAGCTCAGCCCAAACCAGAAAACGAACCCGGGACCTTCTGCATCTTGAAATTATTCGCAAACTTACATCAACTCTGCTGTTATAAAATGGATGTATATGTTAATGATACAGTAGATTTGTGAGGCGTGGGGATTACGTTTTATTTCATTGAAATTTGAAATTAGATTTTTGTTATTGATGTCCACAAAGTAAACATAGGGTCAGAGGGAACTTGTCTTACTCTAACAATTCTTCTGCACTCACCTTATTATTGTTTGGTTCCAACTAATTTAGGCAACAAATCCAAAGGCAATGTAGGTTTATTAGAACCAGATAACGATCAGTAACTGTATCAGTAGAGCCCTACGGAAATAGTTTTTTTCCAAATTTTGTTTTTCAGAACGTAAATTTCACATTTTGGCGGTGTTATTTTTATAAGGGGCATAACAAGCAAAAACAATAAAAGTTATAATCAATTAAGGAATATCACTCATATAAAGACGACTCATTCCTGTGTATAAACAGTACTTCTATCTATTTTCTTATATTTTAAATTCTTTGCATTTTTTCTTACAAAAACACTTATTTTTTGCCAATATTCAACACATTTTGTTATTTTGCTTTTATTTCGCGAATACACTGATATTTCGTGGATTTCGTGGTTAAAGCTCCAAATCACGATTCAAAATTGGTATAATTAGCATGCTGACACGATGTCTCGTCCACAATTATCATATTTAGGGGTACAGCTATGATGTGTGCTTTACTTACTTGCATTCTGTACAGCTATATTGTTTGACAATGGTTGAAAGTTAATAAGTGTTAAATAGTTCAGCAGTGGGTAACACAGCGCACATGGGAAGATTGATTTGAAGCCCCTTGAATAAGGTTGTACATGAAATGTGATAATATTTTCACTGTCAATAATCTGTTGTTTAAGCTAAGTGTAGAGTGTCTTGTCTGATGAATAGTGATAAAGGTAGTTTAAACTATCAACACTAAATATAGGTATGGAAATTGAATTTCACTTTTTTTCATGTGTATTTGTCGGTCTTTTGGCTGGATTTATGTCCATTCGATCACTTTTATTTTTGTTAATCTATGCTTAATGATGACTGCCATGACAGTAACACTAACATTTGCTATTGTTCCTAAGTGACTTACAGCTTTAATCACCATTTATTACCCCTAAAAGTACCAATTGGGCTAATTTGTAAGGAAAATATAAACAAGCAGAATTTTCTATGAATGTGACAGGCTTTTTTATAACCTATTTTAACACGGTCGAAAAAACGTGCAATCTCCTCTGATTTGTACATTTTAAACCCACATTTCTGAGAATGCTACAAAATGCTATAGGTATTTCAAGTAACGAATGGTAAACGTACCTTAACTCTAGTGATCTCATCTTGTAGGAAGAAGGAGAGCTGGGGAAACCTCTTCCGAAGTTGGTGCTACGCCTCAGTCCCAGCGAGACTGTCCCCGACGCTGTGGCTCCACCCCGCAACTTGTAAGTATCCAACTTGATCAAAAGCTCAACTTCCTCGTTTGACCTATGTAAGTAAAAGTTCAAGTTCACTCAAATGTAGGGTGTCCATTCATCTCGGTGTCCCCACAACTGTTCACGGGGACGCTTCTTTGCCCCGTTTTGTTGTATATCTACAGATCTCACACCAATTCATGACTGTGAATCACAATAAATAAATTAACATTCAAATTTGAACATAGATAGATATATCGATAGATTGATTGATTGATTGATTGATTGATTGATTGATTAATTGATTGATTGATTGATTGATTGATTGATTGATTGATTGATTTATTTATTTATTCGAACAAGTTGGTTCACAAAAACCAAATATTACACATCAGTTAACGAGTACAAGCCAGCAGGTACATACATAAATTAGTTTCAAAGATTTAGTATGGAAACAAGGCGTTAAATATTATGAGGCAGGACAAATAAAATGTATATAACAAGGAATGATCTTCTTACTTAACAAAGCACGTGTTTGTGGTGCCACAGTGCGATAGATATAGATAGACAGATACGTAGATAGATCGATAGATAGATAGATAGATAGATAGATAGATAGATAGATAGATAGATAGATAGATAGATAGATAGATAGATAGATAGATAAATAGATAGATAGATAGATAGATAGATAGATAGATAGATAGATAGGGGGAAGATATTTGAAATAAAACTCGTTTGAGATGCCAGTAGGTCTACATTTTCCATGTCAAATTTGCAAAAAAAAAACTTAAAACATTTTTTTTTTAAATAGTTATTTTTATTGATTTTGTTACCTGAACCTAAGGAGTTTTTTTTTATCATATGCCCACATTTGGCTTAATCAGGCCATCATGTAAGATCTGGTCAACCAGTAGAGACAGGCCTCCTTTTCTTCTCTCTTCATGCCGTTAGGCAATGCGTCACGTTCTGTTTTAAGTTTACTACATCTGAAGAGGTGATTTCTGTCCTGTTCCTCCACTCCACATAGCTTGCAGATACTAGTCTCAAATATTCCCATCCGGTGCAGGTGCTTCCCCAATAGGTCATGTTGTGTGTTAAGCCTGAATTGCGCGGTTTCTATTCTTCTGCTGAATTTGTGGGGGGTTTGTCTTGTGGTTGTTGTGTATTGTTTCCACGTCTTGTTTTGTCCTTTCTCCACCCACTGCTGCTTCACTTTGCTGGACATCGCTGCATTCACATGGGATTTAACGGCTCTGTAGGTTATTGGTATTGCTGGTTGCGGCATCTTGCTCCCACGTTTGGCCAGGTAGTCGGCCTTCTCATTGCCATGTATATTGCAGTGTGCAGGTATCCACTGTAGCTTTACCATTTTGCCTATGTTGTTCAGCCTTAGGATCGTTAGCTTGCACTGTCTGATGTCTTCATCCACATCCTCCTTGCTGGCTAATGCTTGTACTGCAGCCTTAGAATCAGTTAGGATCACGATTTTGTCCTTGGTACAACCCTTTGCCTTGAGGAGTGCTTTCTGGATTGCTGTCATCTCTCCATTATAGCTGCTACCATTCATACCCGCAGGGTGGGCTTCTTCAAACTCCCTACAGTATACTCCTGCCCCTGCCAGACCTGCACCTGGTGTTGCTGAGCCGTCTGTGTAAATGTGTAGCCACTCATTTTCTGGGTAGTGTCTGTGGACATGTCTCATTGATAAAATCTTCCATTCTTCACTCGTACACGTTGACTTCTTCGTGCCGTCCACTGTCAACTCATGTGGTACATCAAGTGCAGATACTACTATGTTAGGTAGGGGAATCTTCTCTCTCGTTGTAGTATTAAACAAGTTCCCGACAAGATCAGTCTTTATCTCGTCCACTACAGTGATAAAGGTTTTATGAGTCTTCAGTTTTTCGAGCGGTTCTCTGTCCCATTCATGTTCGTCCAGTCTTATTAATTTTTCGTGTAGATGAACTGCCGCCATGCATCTCCTCGCATCCAGAGAAGGCACTTTTGTTTTTGCTTCCATTGCAGCAATTGGGGTAGTTTTGACACCTCCTGTGATTATTCGTAGGTCCTGATTTTGCACCCTGTCCAATGCATCCCTGCTTGCTTTAGGAGCCGTGACGAGTAGGGCACCTCCATACTCGAGGAGGGGTCGTACATATGTTTTGTATGTGGTTGCCAATGTCTCCTCATTTGCTCCCCATTGCACTCCTGCCACTCTCTTCAGCAAGCTCAGCCTTCTCTTACCTGCTGCACACATCTTTTCTATTTGTTGCGATCCTTTCATTTTTTGGTCCATTGTCATCCCCAAGTAAGCAGGGTTATCTTCCTTATTTAGTAGTGATCCTGCATACTTCAGTTGGAGTACTAGTACCAGCAAACCCCTAAAATATTACATACTAGGCAATATTGAAAAATATGTGTTGTCTTTTCATTGGACGAAAAAACTCCACTTAAAATAGGCCTACGTCATTACCCGACCCAACCCGAAACCCGAAGGTATTTGTAGTACTACCCGTTCCCGACCCGACCCGAATTTAAAAAGTGCTACCCGCAGACCCGTCCCTACTTCCTTGCTTCCTCATATCGTTGTAAATGCTGTTTTGAATATAGTAATAGCCCAACAGATGTTCACCTCCGACAGCTGTGACTCTGCCACAGACCCCTTACAGCCCACAACCACATTTAATTTAAAATGTAACATACAAATTAACAATCTATTCATTATTTTAATTTGAGCAATCGTAATACAATAGTATTCCCATAATAGTTGATAGTTGACTGTTAAGAGCCTCTCATGGATATATCAGATCAGGTAGAAGGTCAGTTTCCGCGAGGTTAGTTTGCTCCTTTACCGACGCAGGCGAAGAGGTTTCTAAATTAGGGGAAGGTAGGCTCTCTCTCTCACACCCCCCGCCTCCCGACCAACCTGTCGAACGCGAACCTGTCAGTGCAGCAGTCGCGCTCGGCAGGTGTTTCGCACAAAAGCGCTGACAAGTCTTTCTCGAATTAAAAAGCAAGGAGGGTTTACTATCGCGAATACAATGTTGATATTGATATTAGGGATGCCATAGGGTAGGAAAATTCGGATCCGGTTCCAGACCTTCCAAGAACCGGGTTACCCGAATCCTAAAAGCCTAAATTATGTCATCTTATCTTGGTTACACCCCCCCCCCCTCCCCCAAAACCACGCGGTTGAAGGTCGTTCTCTGCCCGTGTCAGCTGCCGGCCGCTGTGTGGGTTGGGCGGGGGGAGGGGAGTGTATATGGCCTCACAGAACTCGCCCGCAGTAATGACAGCGCGTACTAACCTGCGACCAGCTGGCCACGCCCACAAGCAGGAATTCACTGTAGCTTCAAGGAAAGTAGCCGCAGAAATATCGTCGCGTATTTTTTTTTTTTTTTTATATACAAATAATACTACCCGATAAGGATCTGGATCCTAAAAATGGATTCAGGTAATTTCTGGATCCCGGTAACCCGGGTACCCTATGACATCCCTAATTTGATATAATAATATCTATAATATAAAGAGTTATTGGGTGACATGAAACGCTACATTGCTTGCAAGTATGACGTATCATAAAGTAGTCCTACATATGCCATAGCTGACAGATGGCACGTGCAAGCGTAGTTATTAATTTATTATGCTCTAATTCATGGACACCAGTGCGATTATGACTAGTAAAGCAATACTTATTGAGGTATCTCCCGAGCTTTTTCTCTGTCAGCAGGCAAATGCAGGGAATGAGATATAATCAAGTCCTCGGACACTCCAACCTAACTATGACTATATGCAATATGCATAAGGGATGAAGAAACCCGACTTTTTTACGACCCGGGTACCCGTTCACTATACCCGCGGGTTACCCGGGTAGGCCTAGGCCTAATAAAACAAAAAAAATCGTGTGGGGGGTCAACTCAACCGCTCAATATCGCTCTCGTCGAAAATAACACTACAAATAGTGTATTGTAGTAGCAGGGATTAGGATGTTTCATTATATTTCGTGATGAAAAGTTGGAACACCCATGACAAGAGAAAGTGAACAACAGCGCGGGGGGTCGAGGATCGGAGCTGGATGAAACATAATCCGTTCTTCGAAACGAAGAATGAGTCACTGGCTCACAGCTGCTACTCAAGCTCAAGGCCACGGGCAGACCGCCCGTTGAAGTGTTGAATGGTTGTGTGCTTTGGAGGGAGTGAGGGGGGAAGGGGGGGGGGTAGCAGCAGTTCATGCTAAAAGATTGCCGGCAGGTGGGCTTACATGAACAGGTAACCGGGCGGCATGAACAAAAGAAACTATCAAAGTAGACAGTTTATTTATAGACGCGATTCTATTTCTAAGGAAAATACCGCCAAGCACCAAAATAAAATACGTAATGACGGATGAATCAGTTCAAATTCAAAACATTTAGCTAATTAGCAGTTCTCAATTTCAGGAACCGGGTTTTGTCGGGTAAATGAATAGAGAAAACACAAACCCGTACCCGACTTCGTTGGGCGGGTATCGGGTACCGGTCGTACTTCCCTAGTATGCATATACCTATCTATCGCAATACACAAGTGGGGGTAGATGGCCTGGTCAACTTTTCTATGAAATATTATTACAACATTACACACATATGTATAGTGTAAGCCTAAAAGGTCTTGCCAAGGTCTATGAAATATCGATACAAAAAGTAACATAAAATTTCTATCGATTTCGGATAAAGTGTTGTTTTTTTTCATTACTATAAGTCAATACAGTATTTTCATTATAACACTGGAGCTCTTCAGTTTTAAAATCGTAGCCGTCCATATCAAGAACGACTGACTGAGCAATGAATAACGTCTAATACTTGCGTACAAAGATGATTATTGTTGATTTGAATAAATACCGTTTATTCAGGCCCTTGCCCGTCAGATGATCACTCTAATACCGATAGAGGTGTCTGAGTGGTAACATGCGAGACGAACTCGGAAGGTCGCCAGTCCGATTCGAGTCACCGGCAATCTTGACGGAAGATTTTTCCGATGGTTTGCTCAGTCATAAGCATAATCCTGGGATTGATGCCTACAGACAGTTCTCTTACATGCCTTCCCAACTATCGAAACACCCTATGCCAGGGTTGCCACCAAGTCATTTTTTAAATCCTCTGAAGATACCAAAAAAATCCTCAAAAATCCTCCAAAACACATTTATTCTGCTGTATAACTTAGCATATTAAAAAGTGTGAAAGAATAATTTTTTTTAGGTTAAATGCGTTATGCCACATTTATATCTATGGCCAGATGATCTTTAAGAATTTACTTTTCCATTATAATTTATATATAAATGATAAAATGAATAATAAATTTATTTATATACGTATATATAAACAAAAAACCAAGCAAGAGAAAAGTCAGTCGTCACGTCACGGGCTCACGCTCACATTGTTGTTGTTTCTAGCGGTAGTGGAAACCCTCACGGTTCTGCTTGTTACCAACGAGGCACAGGCAACGCGCTCTATCGTACACTAAACAAACACACATGTTCTGCAAAGTTGACGATAGAGGACGCTACTTACTACTAGACCAATCACAACGCTTAAGGTACCGCATTGGCTGTCTCCCACACAAGCTCCGCCCTCTGCTTGCTAGTATAGCAAGACAACTTACAAAAAAACAGTTGAAATCTCGATATTTCAAGTGTTTTGAGACATCCTGTCTACGCTGCGGGTTCAAGTGTAAATTGTCCAACTTTACTTTTTACGTTATTAAATCGTTCGTTATGGCGGAATTTTCAAATTATAGTAAATTCACGGTTTTTACAATTATAATAGTAGAAAATCCGCCAATTCTGCCGTTAATCCTCATGTCCGCGAGGCACCCTAAAAATCCGCAAAAGAGGATAAACTCCGCAGAAACGGCAACCCTGCCAGATGCCTAACAAGGGGCACACCGTATAAACCTGGCGTGCACTCCATAATGAACAATTAGTAGGTATTACTCAAAAAAGTGTTTTGATTGACATTATTAGAGAACTATTCAACGTATCCAGGAGAGCCTTTACTGTATTCTCGTCGCCCAAACGGTTCGTAACAAGGCGGCATACACCCATCAAGATGAGATATAGATCCTTTCTTGAAGCATATACGAAGATACTTATTGTTTTTAGGCCTATAATTATTCCATAACGGTAGTTTTATATCGTTATAAATAATAATAATAATAATTGTTTAATAATTGAAGGAGATGAAGAAGATGATGCATCAAGACTGGCAGACTGGTGCTGATTCCTGAATGCCCTAGTATTTGGTGGCAACACCCCCTTACCTGACAATGTTGGAACAAGGTGTACAGATAAAAAAAAAAAAAAAAAAAAAATTATTATTATTATTATTATTATTATTATTATTATTATTATTATAAAATTTGGAAAGTGCAAACACGACAAGTTCCATAAAAAAAACTTTTTAGATTGAAATAACCACTAAAAAACATAAGAATTAGCTACTCGTCCGCTTATTGGTAATCTGGTCAAAGTATGTGGCTTATATCGGGTATAAGAGCAGAGAGAGCAGAAGAGCAGAAGAGCAGTTTTGCAAAGTAAAGATAGAGTATACATATATCCCCTTCAAACAAAAGATAATGCCGAAGTCGCAGTGAACATAAACATAACAAACGCTTCATAACATATGCCAAAGTCAGAGCTAGAACCCGTAACCCAAGGCAGGAACCACGGTTTATTAGACCAAGCCAATCAACCACGGCTTCGCTGCCGGGTTGTCTTGTCAGCAGTTGACGTGTCATCTCATAACGTAAAGCACAGTCGTTGGTCTAGTCATCCATCTGTCATAGAGGGGCCACTCCTGCTTCCAATGCAGATGCTACAGGGTTCGGTTCGAGGTTGGGCAGGGTGTTTTTACTTATGTGATATTGGTGTACGTATATACGGTGACAATGATGCCGCTACAGCAAAGAAACACATAGTAAACTGTATAAATGTCCCCCACTCAAAATCAGTTCTTGTAGGGCTGAGACTATAAAATCAATACAAAATGCATTTATTTTATTTATTAGTAGTGTATTAGTAATGCATATAGGACAAACACACATTCACACATACACACATACATTCGTTTTTATATATATAGATAGAAGATAATGCACACCATTTGTCTTCAACGTCTGTATTATATATAGGTACTATAGGTATTACAATGCTAGCAACAATTAAACACCCGTCAAGGCCCATCCAAAATTCCCCGGCGGAGCTTGGGGTAGAATAGACTCAGGGTGATTCTGTCAGTCGTAGGAGGCGACAAAAGGAGACCCTGTCCCTTTCCTCCCACGGTCATCTTAAAATTCGCCTTTCCACTTGTCCCTGCCCTCCCTTGCCGGACTCCCCTTACGACGACCCTGGCGATGTCTAATTGATCTAATTCAAAAGACGTTATATGACCAAAGTTGTCGACTACGTCGTTAAACACCAAAAATCAATCGATCAATCAACCATCCATCCAAAATTAATAAATAACACAATTAAGTTTGTAAATCAGTTAACATAATGTTATTATTAATAAGTCAACGGAACATGGACTTGTTATAGTAACTGCGTCCATGAACAAAATAAGCTGATACTCGGTTCACAACACCTCGATCGCCTTGTCGAAGTACACTGGTACTGACGTATCGAACATCATAGTTTTGCGTTATTTAAACTAAATTATTTTTACCGTTATTAATGCAATACTGTAAATAATATTAACATTCATGTTGATCTGCTATCGTCTCGATTACACTCGTCCTTCCGTGACCACTATTATTTTCTTTGTTAATTATTGTCTAAACAGTATATTAAGTGAGGAAAGGATCCAACAGCTTACCTTCGAGTAGTAAGATGACGGATTTGCGAGTTTGAAGTACACATGAAGACATAATACAAAATATAACGAGACGTTTCGACCGAGGTCTTGCTCACTCGAGAGAAGAATGGCTACTGCAACTACTCTAGTCAACTAAACAACTATAATAAACTAGACTAAAATATATATATATATATATGTACAATATTTACAAGGCGCTGTTGGGGGGTGTGGTGGCAGGGACTTCAAACTCGCAAATCCGTCATCTTACTACTCGAAGGTAAGCTGTTGGATCCTTTCCTCACTTAATATACCATTCCAGCCGATTGGCACCTACTTTCATAACCTATTGTCTAAACAGTAATATTGATTTTCCAAGCAATACAATGCACAACAATCAATCAACAACAAATTGCAACAACATGTTTAATTATGGTGTCAACAAAATTGGTGTGTTGCATATATTATTTCTTCATGCTTATCATTCACCTAAGGGAAAAACATAGGCCTAATCAATACACATTCCTGATATTTCTTGAGAAACGACCAGAGCTGAAATGCGGAGTCTACCCCGGCCTACTGACAATAGACGTATTACTAGGTAGAGTCGTCGTACAATAACTTCGGTAATGCTTTCGTCATCAATCAATGATGTGTTTTCGGTTTCGGCCAACCCGAGCAGGTATTTGAATTAGCCACGGTCGCTGGTTGGCTACCGCTTACCCACCCGTGACGAAAGCATTACCAAAGTTGTTGTACGACAAGTTTACTCAGGTCTCGGCAACAAACAGCCGGCTAACGATGGTCGGCTGAGCCACGGCGGAGCCAAAACTTCCCCTCCAACTGCGTTCACTACGTGGTTCACTCACTGGCCGCGCTGGCCAACAAAGCGCTAGTAGTACACACTGTGAACCAAATGCAGGCGCTTCACCCATGTTGTATCATCACATGTTTTAATTGATTACTTTTGATACAAATATTATTTGTTCTTACCAGATGATTAAGCAAGATGTGGTCTATTTGCCAACGTTCGTAAAAAATGAATATCATTGTTCAGTCGTCTACAAGTAACCATTGAAAAATGTACCACATTTGTTGCACATGTGCACATTTGTTATTTTTTTTTCCAGATCACGTAACGATAATGAAAATTGTTTCAATGTTGGAATATAGTTCAATCCAAGTAGTAGACCCTGTTTTTTTTCCAAAGGCCTAACTTGAAAATTAAGACAACAAACTATGTGATAGTTAAGGCCCGGCGCACGGTAGGGAAAAGGCTGTCTGGTGAAGACTCTTAAAATAAACAGTTGGTATCCATCCTAACATTCTACTTTTCCAGAATATGTAGCGTTGCGAGTTTTACTAGCCATTGTGCATATCATTATTGAAACGACAATTATTGCAAATGGGTCTTTTGGATGCAGTAAGTAGAGTAGGTACTTTTATACAACTTATCAAAGCTAACTGTAATGGGTTAGTTTACTAAATGTAGGAAAGGAAATCTTGTGTCTTGTCAAATAATACAAAAGGAGCTTACGAGCGAGTCTTTTATGAACCAGTCGCAAATTGCAAAATATAGATATTATGTTTGCATGTTTGTGTCGTACAGATCGCTGACTTCCGAGTTTTGCTGTTAATTTGTGCTATGCAATAGAAATATGCAAACTTTTAAACGTTTAAAAGTTTGCATAAATTATGAACATTCTCAAGTAATAGCTCATACTTGCCAAAACTGAATGCGTTCATTCAAAAGATTTTCATAATTCATTGTAACTTTAAAAGTTTCTTCGCCAATTGCGGTCGTGAGTCGTGACCAATCGCAACTAATACAGTATATATATCATATACAGTAAATTAAATTTGCACTAGTGGGACTTCGGTCCTGTTGCAGATATAGGGTGAATAATAATACTCTAACACACCGCTAGGTATAGGACCACAACTAGTAAAGAATCAAGTTGGGATCGAGTCCACGTGACGGTGCAGTGTTTACATGAGAGTTTTGAAAACCTTTTTTAAGCAAATCCTGTTTTACAATCGTTTATACAAAGAAGTTTGAAATCTAAAAACGATTTCAACCGGGATGCAAACGTCGGTCTAGTAAGCCTGTAAGCCACGTACCGTGTTCGAGTCCTGGCCGAGGCAGTGATGTCATGTGGGGCTTTTACATGGTCATGATCACTCATCGTCTCGATTAGCAGCGTTGCCAAAATATGCTTCACAAAGTCCGAATATTATCGCCATTCTCTTCTTAAATGTACCTCGAGTTTAGTGCCCGACCTCATCTACGTAGTTTCCGCTAACGCACTCTATTAGAACTTCAGGCACCGCCTTGCGCTACACATATGGCCATCACTTGGACTCCTAACCATTTTGGGCCCATGACAGATGAATTCATTGTTGCATTTGGAAGAAGAAAACAGATCATAACTTCTAATTAAATTTACCACTATTATGGGAGACCGTATGACAGCAGCGCTGTGAGCGATCCCACCCACACAAATTTCAGTATGCCCCTCAAATTGATCCATACAATTATGATGTCGAGAAATACAGATGGCTGTGGGACGGCTTAACCTTACCCGCACGCAAAGAGTGTGTTAGACTGTGTTATTCCATCAACCATTGTACAAGGTTTCACTTGTTTTTTGGATTCTTCAGCTGATCTTGATTTTAATTGCATAATAGGCCTACTCATTAATAATTAAGTTTTTTAAGTGCTTAAGTATGTCAATAAAAATTACTTAAAATAATATATTAAGTATATAAGATTTGGAGCACTTAACTGAAGCTGAGCTAGATATAATAGGCAAACTAAACGTCATCGCTCACAGCGCACTCTACCTGTCATACCATCTCCCATATACTAATCCCGCATTGTCCATTTTCCTACTCACTAGCCCAAAATGGCATCCGAATTGAATATTGATGACCGTACGAGTAGCGGAGGGTGGTGTCCCAAGTCTATGATAGAGTGTGTTAATTTCCACCTCCTTACTTGTAACTTACTAAGTAACTTACTTATCGACCGGTTCGTTTGTGTTGCAGGATGGTCCGACCATCTGAGAAGAGAGAGGCCGAAAGTTCGAGCTCGTCCAAGTCAGACATGTATACAACGAAACCATCCCGAGCACAAACGTCCACGCCGAACGATTTCCAGCGGGAAGAATCGCAGAGCAGCTCATCCGAGGAAGACGAGTCAAGCCACACAGATGAAGCAGCCCCGGCCTCTCCCGAGAGATCGGCCAAGCGCAAGCGGACGTTGACCTCCAAGGGAAAACTCTACTCGATACAGAGGGGGAAGTAATCTCGGTGACCGTGTTACTGGACCTTTCACCCACCCCCCAGTATTGACGCCAGTTTAGAACAATACGTGTGCATACTTGGGTCTACGTGTTGTTACTCTATTTAATTGTTGCGCAAGGGAAAGTAATCCCACATGGCTTTTGTTAAATCGTTATTCCGTCCTGTACGTGCTAACGTGCTGATAATAGTTGAGTAACGATATATGTGTGTCTGCGTACTAGTATCTTGATAGTAAAACCTCTAGTCTAGTTGTTGCACAAGAGGAGATCGTATCACGTACCGCATTACTCTTTACCTTGTGTTTGTGCGCCCAGAATGTAATTCACGTTGACGATAGTTGAATGGCGCGTGAACCTGTCTTTAGTCACTCACAAGTGTATACGTCTGTTTCCGACGTAGCCTAAGTCAGGTCAGGGGATGTGGAGAGTCACCTGTATTCTTGGGCGTACAGAGTTTATTAGCGTCGGCTGGCCAGACCCATCTTGTTCTATTCTTCCATTTCGTCTTCTTTCCCGCTTCTTCCAACTACAGTCAAACTTCGTTAGGACGTTTCTGAAGGGCCAGGAAAAAAAAACGTCGTAAAAGTGAAAACGTCATAACGAAAATAAATAAAAACATGTCAGAATTGAATATTCTTTAATTTGAAATACATCGATGTTTTAGCTAGAATAAAAAGAATGAAAAAATACTTCAATATCAAAAGTTATTAATATTTAAATAAATAAATTCACATTTAGAGTCTACCCCACTCAGTAATTAAACTGATTTGCAGTGGGGGACTTTAATTTAAAGCGACTAAACCAACCCTGTAGGCTTCGAACACCATCGACGAGTGAGCGATAACCAATCAAAGATCGGTATTTCAAATACGAAACATATGAATCAGTGATTGGACAGTGCGAACACCTGCGGACAAATGCCAGAATCAACAAGGCCGATTCAGAACAACTTTGAATTTATTGAGTGCTTCGTTGCTAGGACGGCTCCAAAGTCACCGTTTACTTATTACTAAGCCAAGAAGTAATGGAATTGAATCCACATTAGAAGTTAAAAAACTTTTGCCTGAAGCTGGATTTGAACCCGGGACCTTCTGCATTGGAAGCAGGGATGCTAACCACTGGGCCAACGAGCCACCTAAACAGGCCTTTATTGTGACGCTGGCTACTGTAAATAATAAAGTACATACTAATATACTAATTAAATATTTAAATCACTCGTCGCACGCGTCTGAATAACAACGAAAGCGCCCGCGCGTTGCCGTCAGTCAGTCTGGCTGTACTCAACCACACCACACCAGACAGTCACCCGCCCGCTCCCCTCTACACTGACCGTGGACTGACAAACCAAAAAACCTGTCAAGCGGGTTATATTTTATCTCAATGGCCTGTGTCACCGCCTTGCTACGCTCACAGTGGATGGCCTGGGGGGGGGGGGGGGGTAAGGGGAAGGACCTTGAAACCATTTTAGCCAGGTTTGAAGAAGAGCTCGCTTTCATGTTGGTTCCCCGAATTGGTTCTCGTGAATCTTAACTCTATTTTTCATAATGGTGTTTTGTGTTGACGCGGGAATCTCTAGTGTTTTTGACAATTCGGTTCGCGTCTTATTGGGGTTGCGATCAACAATGTCAATAATTTCCAGTTTTCTTTTCAAAGAAAACTGAGTGGGTTTTCGTTTAGCCATAATGACGGACCTGCTTGTAGAATAACACACAAAGAACATTGACGGCTGTCCGAACAAAACTTGGGCCTGACTGCACGTGCGAAGATCAGGTAGCGGTAGGGTTGGGGTGGGTCAGCATACTGGCGAGCACAGTAGACCGCCGCGGGCCCCTGTATTGTTGTTAGTCGGCACCTGGCAAGTAGGGGGGGGGGGGGGGTATCTTCAGGGTTTGTGCTGCCACTGACGTAGGGCGGTCACCGTCGACGGGAAAAGGGTCTCAGCTAGGCCTCGTAGATAACGAGCTGTCATTTTTAAAAGACCGCGGCTCCTCGAAAACGTGGTATAGGCAACCCAAGACTACCTTACATATGCTTTTGTCACATCCGGGGTATTCCTAGGCAATCAACGATCGGTATTTGCGCGCTATTGTCTCGGGCGGTTGGTTCGCTGGTTGGCTAGGAATACCCCGGATGTGACGAAAGCATGTGTAAGGTTGTCTTGGGTTGCCTATAAACGCAAATAAAGTCGGCACGGGACAAAAAAATTATTGCGTCCTAAGCGTGAAAACGTGCTATTGGAGAACGTCAAAATGAATAAAAATAACATTAGTCTTATGCAACTTGAGCGTGACAACTCATAATTCGACGTGTTAACCGTGAAAACGTCCTAACGGTAAACGTCATAACGAAGTTTGACTGTACTTCACTCACATCTTTCTCTGTCTCGCTACAGTCCTCCTGCTTCTATTTCTTCACACTCTCCTCTAAATTATTTTCTAGTTGGTACTGCCACTTTTCTCTTGGTCTACAGCCCTTCTACTGGTATGGCTTACGTTTCTTTTTCAAATTCTGGCTTTAATATTAATTGATAAATACTGTGAACTAATAATAAGAGCCTAATCATACTTATACCTGGTCGTATGAAATTTCACCCAACTATTGAAGTCTCCGCTTACTTGTTTATATACCATGAGAACCACCAATCACAAGTTATAAATCAAATCAGCTGACAACCAAAATATTTCGTTGAAACACATAATCTAAAATTATATTGCCAGGTTTATGTACATAAAAACTATAAATAAATTGTTAAGTATATTGGGTACTGTTTCCTTTCAACTCTGCAGCCCAGCATTTGAAGTCTCCTAATAGTTTTATTGCAATAAAATGGAGGTTACTCGGTCATAGTTTGACTACCTGAGTTGAAACTCTTCCGTGCGCACTGGGACGTTGGAGCTATCTTGACCGGGGTAAAGTTTATCTACACAACTTTTAAGACATAAATTAATCTTTTTTTTGCGTGTCTTACGTAGGTGCCAAATATCTTGTATATTTATTCAATATGACTTGTAAGTTTGGCATCGTTGAACGATCACTTTTTTACATGAACTTTAAATTTCAGGTTTCTGTTTGATATACAATCATCACCGATGATCGGCGGCCTTAAATCGATTAACAGATCAAATGCTAAAATAACCATATCAAATGGGGAAAAATCCAAAACACGTAAATTAATGCAAATAACACGGAGTGTTTAAGTATAGGGTGTGTTATAATCATATTATTAATGATTAATAGTGATGACGATTAAAAAGTTCCTAACCATGTGGGCATACTGTGGGTGCCATGCGGGTTCAGTAATTAAACCATGTGGGTATACTGTGGGTGCCATGTGGGTTCAGTAATTAAACCTTGTGGGTATGCTGTGGGTTTCATGTGGGTTCAGTAATTAAACCATGTGGGCATACTGTGGGTGCCATGCAGGTTCAGTAATTAAACCATGTGGGCATACTGTGGGTGCCATGCAGGTTCAGTTATTAAACCATGTGGGCATACTGTGGGTGCCATGCAGGTTCAGTAATTAAACCATGTGGGCATACTGTGGGTGCCATGCAGGTTCAGTAATTAAACCATGTGGGCATACTGTGGGTGCCATGCAGGTTCAGTAATTAAACCATGTGGGCATACTGTGGGTGCCATGCGGGTTCAGTAATTAAACCAAGTGGGCATACTGTGGGTGCCATGCAGGTTCAGTAATTAAACCAAGTGGGCATACTGTGGGTGCCATGCAGGTTCAGTTATTAAACCATGTGGACATACTGTGGGTGTCATGCAGGTTCAGTTATTAAACCATGTGGGCATACTGTGGGTGCCTTGCAGGTTCAGTAATTAAACCAAGTGGGCATACTGTGGGTGCCATGCAGGTTCAGTAATTAAACCATGTGGGCATACTGTGGGTGTCATGCAGGTTCAGTTATTAAACCATGTGGGCATACTGTGGGTGCCATGCAGGTTCAGTAATTAAACCATGTGGACATACTGTGGGTGTCATGCAGGTTAAGTAATTAAACCATGTGGGCATACTGTGGGTGCCATGCAGGTTCAGTAATTAAACCATGTGGGCATACTGTGGGTGCCATGCGGGTTCAGTAATTAAACCATGTGGGCATACTGTGGGTGCCATGCAGGTTCAGTAATTAAACCATGTGGGCATACTGTGGGTGCCATGCGGGTTCAGAAGCAGAAAAGAACTTACAGTGAGCGTTCTTCGCGCTTAGAATCTATTGTGCAATACGAGATGAGATTGCCATCGCACAGTACTCGCCGTCACCATCTTAAGGTTGGACTGGGTGACGTTTAAAGATGTCTGCTAAAATATGTTCTGATTGGTGACGTTCAAAATATATGCTGAGTCTTGTTAATTAATATTAAGATTTGTAACAACAATGAAAAAAGTTTAGTCGAAAATAGAATATATTTTTATAAAATGTTACATTTACAACAAAAATTTTTATTCTTTTTTTTATTCTTTTTCGTTCCAACGATGGGATCGTTGTGCCACTCTGCGCCGATGCTGTGATCACTTGCACAGCCATCACCAATGCGTGTAGGAACATCCTCCGCCTTGGATGTGCTAGTGGTCGCAGCTGGTATCGTGGGCCTCGCCGTCAAAACACTGCCTTGTTCAGGACTCTGCGTTGACACGAGTGGTAACGCCTCCATCCCCCTAGGCGGTGTCTCGAGGTCGTTGACGGTAGCTTCATCCTCCCCCGCACGTTCTGCCATACTTGTCTCGCTCCGGCGTGCTGCCATCTCTCCGGGTTGCTTAGAAACGCCTGTCACTTCACTCATTTCCTGTACAACTGTAGACATAACCTCACTCTTTATGTTAACTATTTGCATTTCTAAAACTTTTACTTGATTTGTTAATCCACCACTTTTTTCTTCCTCGAATTTAAGTCTTTTCTCCATTTCACTTATTACCTTCTTTGCCATTTCCAACTCACCGTCACTTTTCTCTTCCTTTTTAACCCATAGTACATCACACTTCGTACATTCCATGTTTACACGTGGTTTCTGAACACGAATCTCAGAACTATCCATATTATCTTCTTCTTCTGTATTTAGCACTTGTTTTAACCTTTTCCGAAGCACGCTTTTATTTCCAGTTTTATTTCCACCTCTTTTCTCAAGTTCACATCTCAGTTCATTGACATTTAATTCTTTCAAAAGTTTCCTCTCGTCTTCTCCCCCCATAGCACTATAGCACCCCCCGACACTGGGCGGGGCGGCACTCGTTGAATGCAACAGGTGCAAGTCTTGTTTCCATCTTCCAATCGGTATCGCTTTCTGAAAAGAAAGAAGAAAAAACAATAGAAAACAAACAAGAGAATCGGAAGAGTAGGTGGGGAACAGAAGCGGAGAGGAGCAAGGAGAGCAAAGCTAAAAGGAAGAAGACTATAAGTAGAATGGAAATTAGACTCTCTGTAGAGAATTCCTAGCTCGATGGAAAAAATGTATCAGTATTAGGTCATTAACGAAAGCTTAGCAGATATAGGTACACGTGTATACAAGTTAGCATGGGTGGCGTGGTATAGTTAAATGATTTAGTGAAAACAAAAAAGTGTCTCTTTTCCTTCCACGTGCACTCTGGCTCCGTGCCGGAATGAATGTCTAACTAATCTGTGTTCTTATTTAAAACATGAATTACCTGTGAATTCATAAGAAACACTCTCAGGAAGTCTTTTAGCAATTGTCTGCCGTCCTCTCCCAGTTTGCTGCGTCCCAATCTTCGCAGTACCTCGTCGTAGGCGAACTGTGCTGTGCACTTTATGAAACACTGGTCGTGGACAGTGTAATCTTTGATAAATATATGTGGTCGCCAAAAATATCTTCCACAAAGAATACAATAATATGAGATTTTGTTTTTACGTATAAATGCGTATTTGGTTGTAATCTTCGGCACATTTCGGTCGTTAATGTCCGTCTTTCTTCGAGCTCTTTCGTTGTTTTGTTGTTGTTTGTTGTTTTTCGCACGATTGTTGTTGTTTTTTGCCCTCTTGATAAAGAGCGGAGTGTGTCTGGCGGTTGTCAGTACAGACGTCATCTCACCCCCGCTGCCGTACTCCTTCAAGAACCCCTCGAGGACTGGTCTCAGGTTCTTCCCGCTGCCCGCGTCTCTACGCAGTATCTCGTCGTAGCCAAACTTTGCGACGCAATACTGCCAACACTGGCGATGCACCTTCTTCCCAAAGATGACTTGGTGTTGGTCCTCCAACACGTTGTTACAATATATACAAGTTTGTTTCAAATATTCCATAATTATTCCCACGAGAATGGACGAAAGAGCGGTCGACCAGTGCAGTGCGCCGTACAAAGGCAAGGCTATCTATCCCCACTGGGGCGCCAAGTCCAGGGTTAAGGGCCTACTCATGACCACACAGTACTCCGGTGGCCTACTGCGACTCATCGGCATAGGCCCGAACCTTAAGTAGCTATAGAGGGTTTAAAGTTTTCCTTCTTAGGGATCGGCCAATCAAGGCAAGTCCCCACCCGGTTCTTAGTTCAGCCGGCGTAAGGATTTGGGGGATCATGTGCACTAGCCAGCAATCACCCCCGCCTCCCTCGTTGTCGACCTTAGCAGCCGCACCACGTGAAGGTGAACCATAGGCTAGGAGGGTAAGATGCATCGTTAAGGCAGAATGACTTCCGAGATCTGCCCGCAGGGGCGCCCCCCCCCTTTTCAGGGTTGGAACTCCCCCGCCGGACAGAGCCCGGGGCCACGCTAACCCCCGTAGCTCCCCCTCCTGACCGAGAACTAGCTCAGTCGCGACCGTTTGGAGAGAGGGTGTGAAGAATGTTGTACTTCAACTGGAAGAAATAGCAAACAACACTGCAGGACCCATAAAATGGAGATATCAGCATCCAAAATCAAATGTATGATGGTCAAAGAGAAGTTTTCCCAAAATAGACGCTCTAACATAACAGTGAATAGTCAAGTTATTGGCTTTGTAAAGTCCTACATGTTTTTGGGGATTATTCTGGATAGCAAATTAAACTTCTTGTCCCAGTTAAATTACTTAAAAACAAAGTTCATGAACACGTTTGCCAAAAACAAGGGCATAATGAGGAGGAACTGGTGCTTGAATCATACCACGATGAAGATGTTATACGAACGTGTTTCTGTTCCAGTAATAAATAACTTGCGAAGAGTCGGCGTTGATGGAAGTGGTAGAGAAGACGAAGCAACAACAATATTATCATCAAAGCCACGTTATCGGTTGCCACAGATTACACGAGCATGTAGGACGGTTCGGACCCATGCCTTGCAGATAATAGCTGGAAGAATATCACTGGATCTACAGGGGTTCCAGTATTTTGTAAAGAACAATATCGTTAACTAACTAACCACTGCTAACAACACCGCTAACAATACCACTGAGCAGCTCAACAAAGAAAAGCTGGTGTTTATCAGGTGTGAAAATAGAAGAATGTGGCAAAACGATCGGGACGAGTCGGATAAGGTTAGAATTACAAGAAGCTTTCTCCAATCTATTGAAGATAGACTTGTATGTGATGACTTGTTCGCATCTGGACTACTAGCTGGTCATTATCCCTTGTGGGCCAATCTTAAAAGACTGGGGCTCGAAGAACACTATGTTTGTCGTTGCTGCGACTGCAAGTATGATAATATATATGGCTCGTGCTAGCAGGATGCAATGTTACTCGGACTTCAGGCAGGAATATCTGGATGTGGAAAGTTTGGAAAAGGCACAACAACATGGAGATCTAGGAACTATGCTCATAGGCGTGCGCAGCGTCTGACATTAGACCCGGCACGAAGTGGCGTGGCACAGCTGGGGTCTGGCGAAGCCCCAGCCGCCGGAGGCAATTTCGCCGTGGGCGAAAAAATTTTCAGTTGATGCAATAACTTTTATGGCCTAAAACGCGATTTTAAGACGCGACGCTTTCCGGTGCCATAAAATCTTGTGGCCCCTATAGAGCTATGTTTCGTTTCATTTAAATAAAAGATACATTACAAATTATTTGCACAGCCCCAGGTGAAGTGTGCCTTTGCGTAAAAACGCGCTACTGATTGTGCATTTTAATTTAAAGACTAATTGGAAGTTAAGTTAAAGTTAAACCGTTGAGTGATTAATAAAGTGTAGAGTCGCAACGCAATCGTCAGTTTGTCTACCGCTTTATACTGCCCAACACACTTTAGTCGGGTAGTAGAAGTTCGCCAAGCGATGACGGAGTTTTCGGCTGTCTTCGTATATCTTTGGTGAAGTAGCCGACCAATCAGGCTCCGTCATCGCGTCACTTGGCGAACTTCTACTACCCGACTAAAGCATTTTGGGCAGTAAAAGGTGGTAGACAAACTGCTGATGGCTTTACCCTATATTACTCACTCAAGGGTTAAACTGCTCTCGGCCCAGGCCGGGTCTAAAGGAATTGGAGTCCAGCGCGGCCCGGCCGAGAAGTTGACACATTAGGTCCGGCCTGGGCCGAATAGGCCTGGGCCGTGCGCACGCCTATGACTATGCTTATAAGCAAGGACACATCAAAGCCTAGAAGAGTGTTCCATAGAGTATAGACTCGGCATCAACAAGAGCTAGAAGAAGATAATGAAGAAGCTGAAGAGGAAATTGGAGGTTACACTTCAATGCAGAAGGGAATAACCTTAGATAGAAGTAAGAAAAGAAACTCAAGGAGGGGAGAATACTTAGGAATTGATGATGAAGATTGGACCTAAAGGAATCGAGATGAAAAGCATACAAGCTCAAGACATCCTAAGAGTACCTCAACAAGCATTTAGAAGAAAGGAAAATTAGTTTTAACCTGGACAAGAAGCTAACCAGACAAGAGAGGCCCAAGAAGAGAAACCTAGAAGAAAAAGAAGGCAGACAAGGAAGATAAGAAAGAGTGCAAACAGCAAAGAAAATTCGAGGGCACGTTTCAACATTGAAAGGAAGGGTTCTGGATCAGACAGGAGGAATACAGGAAGAAAAGGAAACGTAGGCCTAGAAGATTATGAAGAAGAAGCGAGAGCGGTCGAAAATCTTTTAATGTAGGGCCAGAGTTCTTTTATGCACTTTGTCATGGGTAGTTAGTTTATAACTTTCCTCCCGTCGACTGCCTTGCAAACATCGTCTTTGCATTCCTCCACGGCCACCGCCTCTTTGATGATATCTTCCACGAAGATACGTAGTCCCTCGAGCGTGTTCGTGACGCTAATAGTAAGCAACTGTTGTCATATATCCTTCAAGTACGTCTCTTCGTAGGGATCGTCCGTCTTTTCGCTACAAATACTTCCGCCCTTATTAACCACCCTGCACTGGTTCGTGTTGTCAACACTCTTGAATCCGTTGGTGCTCGCGATGTTCGGCAATGACGCGTGTTTCTCGTTGGACACAACCTTGTTGATAATATCAAAACATAACATAGTAAAACAGGTGTGGGATTAATGACAGACCGTTATTGGACTATACACTGTTCATCGTCAAATGTATTATAATCTCGAATGCTCTTCAGCACTCTCGACACGCAGTCAAATACTATTTGACTTTTGACCTTTTCATATTAACTTTTGACAATTAACAGTCTTTAGTCCAATAATGGTTCACGCTCCTCCTCGCCCTTCTTCCCACTGACACTCCTCGACGCCTATCTTCTCCGTGCTCAACTTCTCGTCCCAGTCGCAGCCCCCGTATCTACGCTGCCCTGCAGTACTGCCAACACTCTCGGCCCACGCATGCGCGCGCTTCTGCCATCCGGGCCTGGCGGGAACAAGCATGCAACCAACACAAACTATTTAATATAGGCCTACATTTTTATTTTATTTAAATATGCATAACATACAAAGGTTTAACTTTGGAAATTGAAACATTGACCTCTGAAAGTACCAAAATTATTTTTTTCTTAATTTTCCAGCCGTTGGTACCGGCAATATTGCTACTTTAATCCAATTTACGTCGAACTAAGATTTGTAGAAAATACGTTATTGTGAAGAACAATGTTGATTGCAGTTCAAGAACGAACTTTGGTCTCCAACCTCATCTATATAGGGTGTGTTATTCACGTAATGCGTATGGCGGCCATACTGGTGGCCACAATGTCATGTGATTGGTAGTTCATTGTTACAATGATTCAGATGGCATTTGGTGCAAATTCAACTGTTCTCTAACTTTGGTTTGCTAATGTTAGTTGAAAGAAGTTCAAAAATAAAATCTTTGTCTCGATTGCTTTTTTAATCGTTTACAATGGCATTCAATAATCTTATTCGTAAACTTTATCGGTGGATGGACTTATACAAACTCTCATATTTGCATTGATTTTTCACAATATACTATGGTAAAGGTATTTTAACCATGGAAGTAAATAGATATTAGTCTATAACTGAAAAAAAAGTGAAAGTCTCGTACCTATATTTTGACTTAACTTGTAAGCAGGGCAGTGGTTGTATACATTCAAATTTTGATAATTTGCAGATTCTAACTAAAAAAGCTTCTAGATTGACATGATTACATGTTGATATGAAATATTGCATACACCTAAATATATGTACTTACTTTAGAAAGTGCGAGCTATAAAGGTGTAAGCGTACACACAGCATTATGGGAACTGCGCGTTGCCTAGCGCTAGACAGCCTAGCATGGGACAACAGAGAGGGGTCGGTATAATGCAGATGACAATGAAGGTGTGATTGTTACACACTGACTATTGGGAGAAACAGGGAACAGTAGTGCATCCTAGTGGCTGAACCACAAACTGTTATTTACGGGTAGAGACAGAGTCGATAAAGAATTTGGCCCTCTTTGGAGGAGAACTTTTTTGTCGATCCAATGTGTGGAAAATAAATGCCTCCCGCTACCAGAGTCGATAAAGTTCTCCTCAAAGGGGAAACTTCTCATTGGCTCTGGGGAACGAAGGGGAAATTCTATAAAAGAACAGTTATTTCGTGTATTACCCCTATTCATATTTGGGGAAGTTAATTTTAAAAAAGAACTTTAAGAAAGTTGAGTTGACCTTCGAGAAAATTAACTTTATATAAAAGTTGAAGTTCGCTTTTGATAATTCTGCAGTTCAAGTTCACTTCAAAAAATGAATGGTATTTTTAAAGGTTAATTTTTATTTTTGTATAGGCCAATTACAAAAAAATATTAAATTGTCCATGCAATGTTTAATTTAAAATGTAATAAAAATAATCTGCGGACTGCCTACGAGTGTGCTCATGTAAAAACCATAGTAGGCTACGCAGCATGCCCATGTACGTCTAGTAGGCAGGTTGCCATCTACCGTTTGATTAACCTACACATTCTACTCTTTCGGCACTGTGCCTCTGCTCTACCATGGGAAGAGAGTGAAAAAGATGCAATAAGTGTATTGGTAAATCAAACATTCTTCGATCAGAGTCGACTTGGAAGGTTCGCTCTCAATCTTATTGGTGCTCAGTAATTTCCAGGGTATTTTTCGAACCAATCACAGGTTTTGTACAACATTCAGATAATATCTTTTCGTTTTTGTGTTCTACCATAGATATAAAGAATCTTTAATCTTTATATCTTTGGTTCTACAGACTGCCGACTTCCGAGTTTCACTACTAACGTGCAGGCCTTCTGCGCAATAGAAATATGCGAACTTTTCCAACGTTTAAAAGTACATAAATTAATTAACGTGTTCAAGTAAAAGTTCATACTGGCCAAAATTGAATCCGATCGTTCCAAAGTTCATCATAATTCGAATGCGTTCATTTTTAAAAGTACTTCCCCAAGTACGCCCCTATTATATGATTGGTTGATTGCTATCTTCTGAATAGTGACGTTATACCAAATACGTACTTTATTATACAACCTTTCCAGTTTTTGCCGCCATACATATCTGTAAAACTTTAAGCTCTAGACCCTAATTCATAAATGAAAATCCATTCAAAATTATTGAAACATAACTATTCTTGTGTTCATGGAATCCTATTCTAGTAAAATTACAAAAATAATGTACAATCTACCAATTAGGTACCAGTGTTAACTTCTAAATGACTCTTAGCAAGAACAACGTTTACATATTAGAGATGAGTGATATTTGGGCTTAACGTCTTATATTTTTGCAACTTGGCTAATCAAGGCGATGAGTGGGTGATAATGAAGATGAAATTGGGGGTTCTTTGGTGGAAAGGGGCAAGTAGGAGGGCACGTGAGGAAAGGAGAAAGGGGAGGAAAGGGTATTGGAGTGTGGACTGCACTTCGTCAGACTTCTCCTCCTCGACCAGTCCGGCTAGGGTGGCCCTACCAGAAGCATACGCTTCCGCCGGCATAGCTCTCGGGATCAACCAAGTACGCAAACCTGCCCACCACGATAAGGTAGCAGTCCCTGGGCAGGTTACATATTAGTGCTTGTTGTCCTACCGTGTTTCTGCCACACCCACCCACAATAGACTCTGAACATGCTTAATGGTCGCCGGTCCCCGTATCTTGGCCATTCCTTCTCTGGAGGGGTTTGGCCCTGTGGAAAGATAGAGACAAATGTACAGTATGGTTATGCAAAGTAATACAGTAATAGTTCCATACTCGGTATTGTCATTTTTAATTCAAACTGGGATTTGTTGGATCCCGTGGAGTTTAAATGAAATTGCGACTACTGCGTAAGCTATGACGCCAGACATAAACATAGCAGCGAGGTCAACCAACAACTGCGTAAGCTATGACGCCGGACATAAACATAGCAACGAGGTCAACCAACAACTGCGTAAGTTATGACGCCGGACATAAACATAGCAACGAGGTCAACCAATAACTGCGTAAGTTATGACGCCGGACATAAACATAGCAAAGAGGTCAACCAACAACTTCGTAAGTTATGACGCCGGACATAAACAAAACAACGAGGTCAACCAATAACTGCGTAAGTTATGACGCCGGACATAAACATAGCAACGAGGTCAACCAACAAATGCGTAAGCTATGACGCCGGACATAAACATAGCAACGAGGTCAACCAACAACTGCGTAAGCTATGACGCCGGACATAAACATAGCAACGAGGTCAACCAACAAATGCGTAAGCTATGACGCCGGACATAAACATAGCAACGAGGTCAACCAACAACTGCGTAAGCTATGACGCCGGACATAAACATAGCAACGAGGTCAACCAACAACTGCGTAAGCTATGACGCCGGACATAAACATAGCAACGAGGTCAACCAACAACTGCGTAAGCTATGACGCCGGATATAAACATAGCAACGAGGTCAACCAACAACTGCGTAAGCTATGACGCCGGACATAAACATAGCAACGAGGTCAACCAATAACTGCGTAAGCTATGACGTAGACATAAACATAACAACGTGGTCTACCAACAACTGCGTAAGCTATGACGTAGACATAAACATAACAACGTGGTCTACCAACAACTGCGTAAGCTATGACGTAGACATAAACATAACAACGTGGTCTACCAACAACTGCGTAAGCTATGACGCCGGACATAAACATAACAACGTGGTCAACCAACAACTGCGTAAGCTATGACGCCGGACATAAACATAGCAACGAGGTCAACCAACAAATGCGTAAGCTATGACGCCGGACATAAACATAGCAACGAGGTCAACTAACAACTGCGTAAGCTATGACGCCGGACATAAACATAGCAACGAGGTCAACCAACAAATGCGTAAGCTATGACGTAGACATAAACATAACAACGTGGTCTACCAACAACTGCGTAAGCTATGACGCCGGACATAAACATAACAACGTGGTCAACCAACAACTGCGTAAGCTATGACGCCGGACATAAACATAACAACGTGGTCAACCAACAACTGCGTAAGCTATGACGCCGGACATAAACATAACAACGTGGTCGACCAACAACTGCGTAAGCTATGACGCGTGACATAAACATAGCAACGAGGTCAACCAACAACTGCGTAAGCTATGACGTAAACATAAACATAGCAACGAGGTCAACCAACCAATAACTGCGTAAGTTATGACGCCGGACATAAACATAGCAACGAGGTCAACCAACAACTGCGTAAGTTATGACGCCGGACATAAACATAGCAACGAGGTCAACCAATAACTGCGTAAGTTATGACGCCGGACATAAACATAGCAACGAGGTCAACCAACAAATGCGTAAGCTATGACGCCGGACATAAACATAGCAACGAGGTCAACCAACAACTGCGTAAGTTATGACGCCGGACATAAACATAGCAACGAGGTCAACCAATAACTGCGTAAGTTATGACGCCGGACATAAACATAGCAACGAGGTCAACCAACAACTGCGTAAGTTATGACGCCGGACATAAACATAGCAACGAGGTCAACCAATAACTGCGTAAGTTATGACGCCGGACATAAACATAGCAACGAGGTCAACCAACAAATGCGTAAGCTATGACGCCGGACATAAACATAGCAACGAGGTCAACCAACAACTGCGTAAGCTATGACGCCGGACATAAACATAACAACGAGGTCAACCAACAAATGCGTAAGCTATGACGCCGGACATAAACATAGCAACGAGGTCAACCAACAACTGCGTAAGCTATGACGCCGGACATAAACATAGCAACGAGGTCAACCAACAAATGCGTAAGCTATGACGCCGGACATAAACATAGCAACGAGGTCAACCAACAACTGCGTAAGTTATGACGCCGGACATAAACATAGCCACGAGGTCAACCAATAACTGCGTAAGTTATGACGCCGGACATAAACATAGCAACGAGGTCAACCAACAAATGCGTAAGCTATGACGCCGGACATAAACAAAGCAACGAGGTCAACCAACAACTGCGTAAGCTATGACGCCGGACATAAACATAACAACGTGGTCAACCATCAACTGCAAAGCTATGACGCCGGACATAAACATAACAACGTGGTCAACCAACAACTGCGTAAGCTATGACGCAGGACATAAACATAACAACGTGGTCAACCAACAAATGCGTAAGCTATGACGCCGGACATAAACATAGCAACAAGGTCAACCAACAACTGCGTAAGTTATGACGCCGGACATAAACATAGCAACGAGGTCAACCAATAACTGCGTAAGTTATGACGCCGGACATAAACATAGCAACGAGGTCAACCAACAAATGCGTAGGCTATGACGCCGGACATAAACATAGCAACGAGGTCAACCAACAAATGCGTAAGCTATGACGCCGGACATAAACATAGCAACGAGGTCAACCAACAAATGCGTAAGTTATGACACCGGACATAAACATAGCAACGAGGTCAACCAACAACTGCGTAAGCTATGACGCCGGACATAAACATAGCAACGAGGTCAACCAACAACTGCGTAAGTTATGACGCCGGACATAAACATAGCAACGAGGTCAACCAACAAATGCGTAAGCTATGACGCCGGACATAAACATAGCAACGAGGTCAACCAACAACTGCGTAAGTTATGACGCTGGACATAAACAAAGCAACGAGGTCAACCAACAACTGCGTAAGCTATGACGCCGGACATAAACATAACAACGTGGTCAACCAACAACTGCGTAAGTTATGACGCCGGACATAAACATAGCAACGAGGTCAACCAATAACTGCGTAAGTTATGACGCCGGACATAAACATAGCAACGAGGTCAACCAACAAATGCGTAAGCTATGACGCCGGACATAAACAAAGCAACGAGTTCAACCAACAACTGCGTAAGCTATGACGCCGGACATAAACATAACAACGTGGTCAAGCAACAACTGCGTAAGCTATGACGCCGGACATAAACATAACAACGAGGTCAACCAACAACTGCGTAAGCTATGACGCGTGACATAAACATAGCAACGAGGTCAACCAACAACTGCGTAAGCTATGACGCCGGACATAAACATAGCAACGTGGTCAACCATTAACTGCGTAAGCTTTGACGTAAACATAAACATAGCAACGAGGTCCACCAACAACTGCGTAAGCTATGACGTAAACATAAACATAGCAACGAGGTCAACCAACAACTGCGTAAGCTATGACGCTGGACATAAACATAGCCACATGGTCTACCAACAACTGCGTAAGCTATGACGTAGACATGAACATAGAAACGTGGTCAACCAACAACTGTGCTGCTTTGGAAACATTTGAGAACAACATTGAATAACTTGAATTGGTAGAGGTGCAAGAGTGTTTAGCGAGTGGGCATAGTTAGTAAAGTAATGATCAGCCCAACATACGACAGCTTGAAGCAAACTGTTGGCTTCCTAGGTTTCATTTAATATTTTAGAAGGTTTTGTACCAAACAAAAACATTGATTTATCTTCGTATTGATCATTACATATTTATATTTATTATTATTTGTTTTTTCATGGCATACTCGACAGCTAGATATTACAACGCTAGCCTTGGAGTCATCTGTTAGGACTGGCAGGGGTATTATAAGTTATTAATTGTGGTACAGTGAAACCTCTTTATAGCAAACTCTCAGGGACCAGAGTATTATTTTGTTGTAAATAATATTTCTTTATAAGGATCTTACATTCTTATGTATAAGAACCCTCTGGGACCTTAGAGCAGACTTGACTTCAAAAACAGTTTGCTATACAGATCATCATTGTCTTATAAAGACGGTTGTTATAAAGAAGTTTTACTGCATTATGAAGCACTCAACACCTAGCTTATACAATGTTGACCATTAAGGCTCCTCGTACGACAGGTAGAGCTACCCTGGATTAATTCTACCCTGGAACCAGTCGGGGGTTTACCTTACATAGCCTAGTGGTGTATTGTATATTACATTCAGAAATGGGCAGTATCTAAAATACATATATTTAAAAAACACATTTGAAATACTTTTGTATTTCAAATATTGTGTTGCAAAGTATTTGTATCTTGTATTTTTTTTAATATTCTAATATTTTTTTTAAATTTTTTTTTAATATATATATTATATATATTTTATATTTTTAATATTTTAAAAATAGTTTTTTTTACACATTCACACCTCCTTGCACCAAATCACCCAATAGTCCTAAATGCACCAACGTCGTTATTAGTTTGTTTGGTTTCAGCTTTCAACAAACATCACATTTTAAAAGCATGATATGTTTGTTTGTCGAGAATCTCGGCTTACTGGTAACCAGAGTTTAAAAAGTTGGGGTACCTGCCCAAAGAGTGAGTATAATTATTTTTTCAAGTACTTAAGTAAATTATGTTAATATTCATATTTATTGATTTACTAAATAAGCTTGGGGCTATGCTTTTCAGCAATATGTATGTTGCATTTTGAGTATTTTCAAAAAACATTTGTATTTTTATACAGATTGGAAATACAAAATTGCCAATGTATTAGTATCTTGTATTGCTAAACGTTGTGTTCTACAGTATTTTGTATTTCAAATAAATTTTGTTTCACTTCTGTGATTACATTTGCTACCATAAACCATGAACGAATGTAAAAAAGCAATCTATGAGAGCTGCTTATGATTTTTACGTTTGATCTTTATTTTCAAAGGAAACGTTTTAAAATGGTGGCTTGTAACGACATGTTTAACCGTTAGTATAGGCCCTAGTATCACATGATACTTAAATAATAACTCAAGTTGTAGCGAGATGCATTTTGGCAACTTTGGGTCTCAAGCGTCAGAAAAAAAATGCGATATTTCACAGAAGGCCGTGACCACTTTGCATTGTTACTTGAATTTCTTTTTATTTCTTTGTTTTTTAGTATCTTTTAATTTTTGTTATGTTATCTAATCGTTTTTGATGTTATGTTCTTTTGTTAAACTCGGTTTACATACACATTTAAGGTTTCAGGTTTTATTTTCCTGTTTTACTTAGGATCGCTACCATTGGCCGGATTTATAACACGACGCCTCTCATTGGCTGGGCTAAGAATTCTTGGTATAAGAGCAAACATTGCTATGGTTTCCTTAAATCCTAAACCATAGGAAAGTGTGTAAATGCCATTATGCTTTTGGCTTGATTTGATTTTGTTAAATCTTAAATGTTAAATAAGTGTGTAGTAATAATTGTAATAATATACGTGAATGGTAATAATATAATGTTATAATGTGATAGTTTTAATTTAATTTAATGACAAATCGAATATTCTAAATACTGTAATGTATGGATAGATTGTTAAAGATGACAATAAAAAATAAAAATAGCCCATACCAACAAACCGATGAGCGAACCAATTCAGTAGGGGAAGAAACGCATCAACATGCAGCATTTATGCACTTTTAGCACTCTACGATGAAATGATCTGTTTAACATTTAATTTGTTAAAATTTATACTTATATTATTTTATTCAATGTTTTTCCTTATCAGAGTCAAAACTGATTGGAAAAAGGGGTATTTATGGAGTGTTCTGTTACACTTTGAAGGTTGAACTTAACATGTGAAGAAGGTGGCATTCATTTTTGTGTTGTATGATTACATATAACACAACAAATGAATGACACCTTTATGTATCAATGCTATGAATCAAATCCATTTTTTTGAAGTTTGCAAAGAATCCCAGTCCATTTAGCATGTGTGTCATGGCTGTGAAATGGAAATTTGGAGGAACTTCGACAGCCAAATTAATTTCGATGACCAAAAATAGTTAAAGTTGTTCATAAACATTTACTAAATGCTGAAACATAAGAAAAGTGGGTTTTCGGTGTATTTCTTGGAAGAAAGTGAGTTCAAAAAGTGTAACAGCACACTCCATAAATACCAAAAAAGGAGATAACAATAGAACTAATGCCTTCAATGCTGCTTAATGCATGAAATTAAAAGATATTGTCATACAAAAAAATTAGAGTCAAATTGAAGTGCTGCTCTGCCTCTTTGCATTGATTTTCTACAATCTATATTATGTGAAACAGTTAAAATGTATTTTATCAGTGCAAGATATATACTAAATTTGAAAAAGTTTTTACTTTGGCCCTAGACAGGTTTAGCATAGCTAGTACTTTTATCTTTCTCATGCTATTTGGAGTTAGCTTTGTACACAACTTTCGCAAAACTCCAGTTACTAACTAAGAAGGGTTGCAGATATATTATGTGTCTATATATTCATATTATAAATATTATAACTAAACATATTTAAGTACTTACTTTAGAAACTGCGAGCTATAAAAGTGACATGCCCACTGCAACCCCACTCACTTCATTATAAGAAGTGCACGTTGCCTGGCGCTAGACAGCCTAGCATGGGACAACAGAGAGGGGTCGGTACAATGGAGATGACAACTTCAAAACAATTAGTGACAATTGCTTATGTTGACATAAGTAATGTTTCAATTCAAGATGGGAGAATAAATAAAAATCAAATTCATCACACGGAAATATATATAATGAATACAAAATATACCAACTAGACAATGTATCTGTAGATAATCAGAACTACTGAGTGAATAGCACAAACGACTGTTTAGTAACGAGTCCACAACGCAAGTCCCAGTCCCGCTAATCTCCAACTGTCACTCGGCGGCCAGGCACCAGGCGCATGCGTCGAAGTTTCAATAGCTCGCCGCGGAGCAGCACGGAACGTAGGGCGCGCACAGGAGGCGCGCACAATACAAAATAATATAAATGCACTAAAGAGTAAACATATCGCCCACCTTGAAAGGCTGGGCTTTCAATAACAAACACAAACACAGCGATACACAAAAATCACAGTGATCAGTCTGTAGGTAACGGGCACAGATTGTTGGTAGCTCGCTTGAAGAGTCCTCGTGAAGTCTTGACTGTAGCGACACGCACGATGCCATCAGCACCAGGGTGTAGAGTCACGACTCGACCGATATCCCAGGTCAGGGGAGGACGAAAGTCTTCCTTGAGAAGCACCAAGGAGTTGAGTTGAATGTCCCGGCCCTTGGCGCTCCATTTATGACGCTGTTGCAGAGATGTCAGGTACTCGGATGAGTAGCGACGCCAGAAAGCTTGGAGTAGCTGTTGGCCTCTCTGCCACCTACTCAGACGGTTAGTACTAAGTGAGGTGAGGTCGGGTTCAACAGGCGTGGAATGAGTATCAGATGAGAAAATGAGCTGGGGTAAGTGGAAGCAAGTCATCAGGGTTGGAAGATAGTGGAGTGATGGGTCTCGAGTTAACGCAGGATTCGATTTGACATAGCAGGGTTATTAGTTCATCGAACTGCAATTGAGCATTGCCTATCAAACGCTTGAGATGACCTTTCACAGTTTTAACACCAGCTTCCCACAAACCGCCAAAGTGAGGTGATCGAGCAGGGATGAACTTCCACGTTATCTCATCTTCAGCTAGAAGCCTAGCTACGTCATGTTGATACGCGTTAGATAGAAACAACTTGCGTAGATCGGCGAGTTCATTTTTTGCTCCAACAAACGTGGTAGCGTTATCGCAATAGATGTGAGTAGGTTTGCCTCTTCTTGAAATGAATCGTTTGAAGGCAGCAAGAAAGGCTTCTGTGGTGAGATCCATCACCAATTCTAAGTGGATGGCCTTGGTGGCCATGCAAATGAATAAGGCAATATAGGTTTTTACAGCAGTTGAACGTCGTTGGAACATTCGTTTAGCGTATATAGGGCCACAGTAATCTACACCGCAATTTAGGAATGGACGACTTGGTTGAACACGGTAGTGTGGCAAATCACCCATTAATTGCTTGTTGTTTGTTGGATTTACCTTGAAGCACTTGATGCACTTTTGAACTATCCTTCGAGTGAGAATTTTTCCATTGATGGGCCAAAATTTTGTTCTGATTCTTGCTAGAAGGGCTTGAGGTCCGGCATGAAGGGATTTGATATGTTCCCTTTGAATAATTAGTTTAGTTATGACATGATCTTCGGGCAAGATGATAGGATGTTTATGGTTATAGTCAAGTTCGGAATGTTTTAAACGACCGCCCACCCTGAGCACACCATTAGTGTCAACGAAGGGGTTTAAGGTGCGAAGTTTGCTGCTAGGCTTGACTTGACCTTTCTTTTTTAGGCTCTTAATTTCATCTGCAAAATGCAGTTGTTGAGCAGAATTAATCCAAAAGACTTCAGCTACTTGAAGCTCGGGCACCGTCAGGGGGCCAAACTGCCTCTGGTTGCGATGTAGTCTTGTGTTGTTGACGAATCGCTTGCACAATGCGGTGATTCTTGTAAGCTTGTACCAGCAGGAGAACTTCGAGTCTAAGTTGAGATTTTCTGCTGACTCTAGATTAACTGGACAAGAGATGATCAGGTTTTTCTTTTCTTCAAGTATGTCCGGTGAAGGAATTTCTTGTTGTATAGACGCGGTAGGCCATTGCCTGGAATCATGCTTGAGCCAGGAAGGACCAAACCACCAAAGTTCAGAGTTTATGAGTTGTCTTGGGGTAGTACCTCGAGATAAAATGTCAGCGGAATTGTCCCCTGAGTTGACGTGCCTCCAGGTGCATTGATTTGTGAGGCCTTGAATTTCTGACACTCGATTAGCAACAAAAGTTTTCCACTTGTTGGAAGGAGAAGCGAGCCAGTGCAGTACTATTGTGGAATCAGTCCACAAGTGAGTAGCTTTGATGCGGTGCCGGCTTAACTCGTCAGCGACCTTGGAGACCAGTTGGGCAAGCATGAGTGCGCCGCACAGTTCGAGTCTGGGAAGAGATATTTTCTTCAAGGGTGCGACACGAGACTTGGCGCACAGTAGATTAACGGAAGCTACATCGTTGGAGTGTCCACTTCGGATGTAGATGCAGGCGCCGTAGCTTGTTTCGGAGGCATCAGAGAAACCGTGGAGTTCAACGGAGGTTTCGTCAGTGCCATGAGTAACTCTTCGCTTGATTGACGCATCATTTAGGTCGAACAGCCTGGATCTATAGTGCATCCACGTAGTGTGGATGTGGAATGGCACCGATTCGTCCCAGCTGATGTTTAGCTGCCATAATTGTTGCATGATGATTTTGGCTACAATGATTACTGGGGCAACGAGTCCCAGAGGATCAAATAACCGACTAGTTTCAGAGAGAATGGTTCTTTTGGTTACATTCGGAGGCTTGTCTGGGAGGGTAACCTTGAACTGGAAAGTGTCTGATGTAGGTTGCCAATGGATTCCTAAGGCCTTGATACTAGCCTTGCTATCTTTGGTATCAATGGAATAGTATTGGTCCCTATGTTCAGGAGGAATGTTCTTCAACAGTTCAGGGTGATTGGCACACCATTTCCGTAACTCGAATCCACCTGAGTCAAGCATGTGAATCATTTCGGATTGTATTTGGAGAGCTGTTTCGAGAGAGTTAGAACCAGTAACTAGATCATCAACATAAAAGTCATTAACTGCAGTCTGAGCAGCAAGTGGGTAATTATGTTTCTCATCTCCAGCGAGCTGCTGTAATGTTCTAATTGCAAGGAATGGTGCGGCAGCGGTACCATAGGTTACTGTAGTCAACCGATAAGTTTGTAGTTCTTCGTCAGGATTGTTCCGCCACACGATGCGTTGGTATTCCGTTTGAGTAGGCTCAACAAGAATTTGCCTGTACATTTGCTTGATATCTGTGGTGAAAACATAGACATGCATACGGAAAGACAGCATGATTGAAAACAAGTCACGTTGAATAGTTGGTCCAACCATTAATATATCGTTTAATGACTGGCCACTGGATGATTTCGCTGAAGCGTCGAAGACGACTCGTAGTTTCGTGGTTGTACTGGAAGATTTGAGCACGGGATGGTGAGGAAGATAGTAGCAGTTTTCAGGTTCATTTTGTTCCTCAACCAACTCCATATGATTAAGTTCCATGTATTCATTGAGAAAATCACAGTATTGTGTTTTCAGTATGTTATCTGAAGATAAGCGTCGTTCTAGGCCTTTAAATCGTTTAACAGCTTGGTCTCTTGACTTTCCTAAACCTTGTGGATCTTGATTGAATGGCAATTGTACCGTGTAACGGCCGCTTGATGTGCGCTGGAAGTGTGAACTGAAGTGAGCTTCGCATGCTTCCTCTTGCTTGGATGGTTTAGGAGATGAAATTTCAGAACAATCTTCGATCTTCCAAAACGCAGTGAGAAGATTATCGAGTTTAGTTTGAATGCTCAAATGGCAGAATAGAGGGTTCGATTGGATTGACTGCATTGAATTGCCTCGTCGAGACACCCTTCCAGTCACAACCCAGCCTAGGGAGGTTTTTTGAACTATGGGAAGATTTTTACCCATTTTGATTTGGCCTATGCATAAAAGTTCAAAGAATATTTCTGCCCCTAGGAGGGCATCTATGCCCCGCGGCATATTGAATTGAGGATCTGCAAGTTTAACTCTTTGCGGAAGATGCCAATCTCTGATGTCTACCTCGTATAAAGGCAATTCACCTGTAATCTTATTTATGACCAGAAATTCTAGGTCTGCTTGAAAAGAATTGAATTGTGACTTGATTTTAGTTTGCACAGTGTGCGATGCTTTGGCTGACTGCTTGTTTATTCCGAATATGGGTGTGCATGTCTTGTTCCGCTTCAATCCTAGAGATTGGGCCATAGCTTCAGTCATGAAATGAGACTGGGAGCCCGAGTCAAGCAGTACACGGCAAGGGAAAAGAGCGCCAGTAGAATTAGATATGAGAATTATAGCTGTCGCGAGAACTACCTCCCCGTTGCCTTGCGAGCTTGTAGTAACTGTGGGTTGAACGGTTTCTGACTGTGGTCTAGTGGTTTCGCCCAAGTGTAGTATTGTATGATGTCGCTTATGGCACTTCCTGCAGGTTCCAGGATTTTTGCATTTAATTGTTTGATGTCCGAACTTCAAACAATTGAGACAAATGTGCAGGTCTCTAGCCTTTTGTATTCTATCTTGAATAGATAGGGCAGTGAATTTATCGCACTGCATTAGTGAGTGTGATTGCTCGCATAGTAGACATTTGAGCTGTGGGCTTGAAGTCACAAATGACGTAGATGGATTGCGAACCGGGGTTTTTCTCGAGTTAGGCTTATCCGAATTGCATGCTTCTAAAATGACGCACCGATCATTTAGAAATTGAATTAAGTTCTTGTACTTCACATCAGTAACCGTGGCCGAATGAGTTTCCCAAAGGCGCCGGGTAGCAGAGTCGAATTTGTTAGTTATCATATACAAAATCAATGCGTCCCAATGGTGGGTAGGTTCGCCCAAGGTGGCAAGTGCTCGCATGTGTTTTTGAAGGTTGTCGACTAGGGGTCTGAGATAAGCGGTGGATTCGCATTGTAGCTTCGGTAGCTCGAAGAGCGCTTGAATGTGTTTTGTAATTATAATCCTTTTGTTAGCGAATCTAGATTTGAGTAACTCCCATGCAGTGTCATAATTAACACTAGACACCTCAAGAGAATGAATAACGTTTAATGCATCGCCTCGTAGGGAAGCTTTGAGGTAATGGAATTTTTGGATTTTATTGAGTGACTGATTAGAATCAATTAGGGAAGAGAATGTGTCTTGATATTGTTGCCAATCTTCGTAGGAACCATTGAAAGTAGGCAATTCGATGGTTGGAAGTTTAATTGCATTAGTTGTCAGAGTGGCAGCTGAGTGAGCAGAATCAGAATGAGGGCTTTGAGGAGTCGCATGAGGAGTCAAATAGTCCTTGATGCGTGCTTTAAGGTCAAAGTATTCTTCTTCAAATGCAATTCTTTCTTCTACTAATTCATGAGATGACTCAGTATCAGCAAATAATTCTTCTAACTGTGTTTGAATACGATCGAATTCCAGCCAACATTCATCAATACTATTGATTCGTACGGACAAGAGGGAAAGTGGTTTTGACGTGTCAAAGTCATCAACGAAGGTTTTATGACGAGTGAGTCGTGCTTTCACATGACCGCGCTGCTTGATGAGTAGCTTGACCTTGGCCGCGTCAGCCTTGGCAATGTCAGCTGGGGTAGCCATAAAGACAATGCGAAAGACAGACAATGCTCGATTACAGTCCAAATAAACAGGTAAAAAATACGACGATAAATAAGATTGGCATGGAAAATGGCGTGAATAATAAGGGAGGAAGAAAGGAAACCGACAGGAACCTCACATAGTACTAACCTTGGCGAGCTATGACAAACTCGGACGTAGCCTGTCACTGGGTCGGACAGGTGATGTCTGGCTTGACGTCCAAGGTCATGGCAGCTGGCTGGCGGCTGTAGAATCTCGGAGAATTTTCGAGACTAGGGATGCAATAGGCCTTGCTTTGAAAGATCGAGAAAGAAGTAGGCCTTGCTTCCCTACAAACATTTTTAGCTCCTGAGGTTATCCTGAGGACTACCCTTACGGGATGAGAGGTACTCCTCAGGAGTACCTTTCTCATATACTCATAACATGGCAGTGAGACGCTAAGAGCAGATCACAGGATGTATAACCCAGGGTCCTCCCCAGGACTGCCCACAAAGGTAATAGTTCCCGACAGGCAGGTGACAGGTACACTGTGGGTAGTAGTGAGGAAGACCAAGGGTAATCCTGAGGAGGACCCAGGGCAATGCTGAGGAAGACTGTGGGTAGTAGTGAGGAAGACCAAGGGTAATCCTGAGGAGGACCCAGGGCAATGCTGAGGAAGACTGTGGGTAGTAGTGAGGAAGACCAAGGGTAATCCTGAGGAGGACCCAGGGCAATGCTGAGGAAGACTGTGGGTAGTAGTGAGGAAGACCAAGGGTAATCCTGAGGAGGACCCAGGGCAATCCTGAGGAAGACTCAGGGTAATCCTGAGGAAGATTCAGGGCAATGCTGAGGAAGACCCTGGGATGTTTAGTTCACCCCTCAGCCCCCCACTTCGTGGGTGAGGGTGTGGGAGGGGGGAGGGGGGTGAACTAAACATCCCAGGGTCTTCCTCAGTTTTACCATTTTACCCTTGGGTGCAAAACAATGGATATGCCGTAAATAAAATAAAATGCTTATTTTGAGCTTAAAAGTGAATTTAATTATAATAGACAAATACATACAGCAACATACATACATACAACAATATAAGGTATTCACGGAGTGAATCTAAAAAACTTTTTTTCAACGAAATGTAACAAAAATCACTTTTATATGTTACCTGTTACTGTATCTTTCCAATTATGTAAGGCGCATGCTTCAAAAAGTACATATTTATGTTTTAAATCAATTTAATTCTGTTGAATTAGCTAGAGCCTATGCCTAGGCCAATGCACGCCATTCGCCATTGTTCAACACTAGGATGAAGAGAAATATCTCTGCAGCAAAAAAAGTGCTTTGGTTCTTTGTTATCAGCAGATGCACCAACTTAAACATAAGTTACTGTATAATAATCGCAGTATTTTCGATAATTTACCCCTTCTTCAAATTTGAAAAAGGGGTAATTTGAAGAAAGGGTTATTATTTTAAAATAAATTTATACCCAAAAAATAAATTACCCCTTCTTCAAGTTTGCGGGCGATATTCGGTTTTATTTCCTACGTTGGCTACTGAATCAACGTAGAACAGCTGATTGTACCACCCAGTAGGCTGTGTGCATGTTGCTAATGGTGAATGGCATGCATAGACATAGGCTCTAGGCAATTCAACATAATTAAATAGGGAAGTCTCATCAAAAATAAATATTCCTCAAAGTACCTAAAAATGGAAGATCATTATCTAAAAATACGGGCGGTATAATTTTTATATCTGAGAAGCGTATATTTCCAATTCTATTAGCACTTTAAGTTTGAAATTTGGAACTTCTTGTTCCGTAATTGAAAAACGGCTCTTGACGTCATATGTCATGTAAACAACTGCCTCCTTGAAGTATTCTTAATAATATCAACGATATTAAGTTGGACATTTTACAGTATCTAGGATGCAGTGACTTTACAACAATGTCTTTTATACCACTGTTTTCTTTAGAAAATACATTTTGATATTGTATTTACCAAAACGTGATTAAAATAATGCAATTATTTAACATATTGTTGTTAATTAATGTTGAGAAGTGTTCATTTACTAACTATAAATAAACGTTGGTTCAGTTAGAGTCTTATGAGAGCAATAATCTACTAAAGGGTGGGATTTCAGTACTATTTGTATGATATAAAATTATTGTTTACTGACATATGACGTCAGAACCTTGAAATCACGAGCAAGATGGCGCAGGTCCGTTTCTGAGCGTGTTTTGACAGCAATATCTTTGACTTGCTGTTAAAGCGATGTTAATGCACCTTTCGAGCCGAAACCAATTAGTTCCCGTTTATTTTAACTTGAGGTAACCAGTAAGCAAATAAAAAAAATGCGTGAGACTTCCCTATTGATTTTAAACACAAATACGTACTATTTGAAGCATGCGCCTTACATAATTGGAAAGATACAGTAACAGGTAACATATAAAAGTGACTTTTGTTACATTTCGTTGAAAAAAAGTTTTTTAGATTCACTCCGTGAATACCCAATATAACATCAATATAGCTCACGTGTCCCGGTTTTTTACATTTATAGCACACTATTCCAGCTGCACTGAATGCCAACGACTTTTCACTCTCAGAGTTTTCACACATGGCTTCTTCTGAAATCAGTCGTGATGTTAAGTTTGTTACGTTGCGATCCGGAACTGGTGTCGACTCCCATGCTGTTCGGTATGATTTGGGCAAAGTACTCAAGATTTTTGACATGAGCATCTCGTCATATATGGTTTGATTCAATGCTCTTAGTCTATATGCCAGGTTTTCTAATTTGCTTATAAGTAGAGAAATATCACTGCCCTTCTCAAAACTGAAGTTAAAGAACTCTTGTAACAAAGCACACTTTTGTTGCTCGTTATCCTTTTGATAGATGCCACACAGCTTACTGTAGGCCTACATCTCAGCCAATGTTCCACAGTTCATGATGTGCATCATGACCTTCCTATCGATAGACGTTATTATTACCTTCTGTGCCTTTGCATCTTTCTTCTTCCATAATTGCTTTTCTTCTTCTCTAGTACAGTCTTGCAGCTTGTGTTCACCATTTTATTAGGTCTAGACCTACCTTGACTTTTTGACACAACACTGTTTTAATGTGTTTTTTTTTACTTCACTTTTTTATACCACAGAATATCCTGGGCCCATAACCTGTTCAGGATAATTTTTAGTGTAGTTATTACTTATTAATAAAGGTAGAATCAACTTCTAAAAGACCTAGTTTATTATTACAAACATGGAGAGATTACAAGAACACAACAACATTTTTGTCCTAGACAACAATTAAACTTTCTGGAAGACAACAGTGCTAACACACAGACAACTTAAAATAATCTATATTTCATAAAACACGTTGTTGTTGTTGTTGTTGTTGTTGTTGTTGTTGTTGTTGTTGTTGTTGTTGTTGTTGTTTTTGTTGTTGTTGTTGTTGTTGTTGTTACTATTTATTCTTTTTGTATGATTATTATTATTTCTTAACAAGGCCTACCGTGAATGAATGAATAATCACAACTTACTAGTGAAATTGTCGGTTCAAATCACCTTTTTCGAATCACACTCACAAAAAAGTAAAGAAAAACTCACAAAACACGTCGTGTAGGTGGTTTGCTTCGACTAGAAAATCGTATCGTTGCCATGTGCACAAGGTCACGTGGGCTCCGGCTAGGGCGGTAAAAGATTGATGACGACACAGAGCTCAAATAAGCTACTTTATCTTAAAAATTATACCTATTCGACAGTGATAGCTGGTAAAACTACAATAACACAGCAAATTTAATTTATTTTTCAAATCTGGTTCTTTTCTTACAGCAATTTCAAATGATACACGAACACATGAAATAAAGATCTGAATAAATTACTACAGTCGCCTCCCTATTTGAAAGCAAGCAGGGAAGTTCTGCCTGTAGTCTACCTGAAAGGCAGAGTAAACTGAATAAATTTAAAAAGTTTCCTCCGTGGGCCATCCTGAAAGGTAATCTGAGGGTAATTTCCTGTTAGAGCAGGCCACAGGTAGTCCGACGGAAGTCCTGCCTATGCTTTACCCGAAAGGTACAGAAAATCACTTTAGGGCAGGCCACAGGTAGTCCGAGGGAAGTCCTGCCTCAGCTTTACCCGAAAGGTACAGAAAAGCACTTCCTCAGGATATCAAATGTTTGTAGGGTTGATGCTTGAGAAGTGGACGAATTGCTTGAGTATAGGCCTAGGCCTAGTGGGCGTGGTGGCTTGAAAACGATGCTTGTGTAGGCCTATTGCTTGAGTAGGCCTAAGCCGATAAATGTTCGTAGTCTGGCTTACCGTTTCACTCGAAATAAGTTGAAAGACACTTTGAATTACGTAGTTATTACGTCGCATGGCATGTCGATATCACGTCGGGGTCACCAAAAAATGTTATGTCAGGGGATGTTGACATAAGTAATGTTTCAATTCAAGATGGGAGAATAAATAAAAATCAAATTCATCACACGGAAATATATATAATGAATACAAAATATACCAACTAGACAATGTATCTGTAGATAATCAGAACTACTGAGTGAATAGCACAAACGACTGTTTAGTAACGAGTCCACAACGCAAGTCCCAGTCCCGCTAATCTCCAACTGTCACTCGCCGGGCCCGGCTAGGCGGCCAGGCACCAGGCGCATGCGTCGAAGTTTCAATAGCTCGCCGCGGAGCAGCACGGAACGTAGGGCGCGCACAGGAGGCGCGCACAATACAAAATAATATAAATGCACTAAAGAGTAAACAGCTTACAACATTGTTAATTTATTTATTTTGTCACGTACAGTTGTATTCATGCTAGATGATAAATTGTACAGGTCATTTCATAAGATATAATCTTATGTTCTAATTCTAAAAAGGAACAAAGAAAAACTTAGACTAAGTAACTATACACATATATAGATATAAAACATTGTTCACATATAATATTAAAAATTAAAATAGAAACACTGATAGTTGTTATAATTGTTAATGCTAATTGTTGCTGTTAGTCGATGAAGTAGGCAAAGCAGGCCAAATATTCGAATTGAGATATGCCCAATGTGTGATTGATTTGTGATTGATGTGATTGATAATTAATTATGCAACTTTAATGTTTTTCTACGAAAAAAATGAGTACAAAACCTGATCACCTATACGCAAGATTTACGGAATTTGTTTTTCGTAAATTGCGATAACCCGAAAATCTATATTTTAGGTAGAGTTGCTCAAATTTAAGTTTTCTCAACATGAGTGTTTCTCTATGCTGTTTTACATGGGAGTATGCCATTTCTTTTTACATCAACAATTACGCCTAGTTTGCTAAAACCACAAAAACATAAACCTCGAATAAGGATGATGTTATAAATTCTCGTGATCTTTCTAATGTTAAAGCGCCATACGTTGTACCCTATCATTACCTTATTTATAATGTATTTATTTACTTGGCCTGGTATTTGTAAGGAAGACAGACTTTATGTTTTTTTCTAATAATATGTTTACAAACCTCACTGTTTATGTTACCTATCATTGTATCTTTCCAATTTAGTAAGGTGCATGCTTCAAATAGTACGTAATAATGCTTTAAACCACTTTAAATGTGTTATTTTCGCTACGGCTTTGCACGGATTTGGCTTCCATCCTTCTTTGCACAGCCTGTGCACGGCCCAGGACTGTACATAACTCAAGCAAGAGAAGCAAGGAAGGGAAACAGTTTCCCTTGAATATTGTATCTTGTCATGCAAAATAGCATTTACATGTAAGTATACTATGATCTAAATTCTAATAAATATTATTTAAGACATGGGTGGCCAGTAATTGTCAACCTGTGAGTTTTTAGAATCATCATAGATTTTATTGTTTCATTGTGGATAGATCTTGCCAATTTTTCTCGTCACTCCACATAGTGTTCATTACGGAAAACACACGCTCGACGCTCAACGGCCGCATTCGTTCCGGATAAAGCGAGTCCAAATTTAACAACTTCTTTTATATTTCCACACAAGATATGTTACCTATAGACGGGTGCACACGTCTGATCTAAGTTGGCCAACTTATTTCCAAATAGCATTGCAAGATAGGATTTCTAAAACCCACCAACTTTGTGGACAACTTGATTGGTTTCGTTAGGTTAACCTTCAGCTCCAATTATAATTATCTTAATTACATAATATAAGAAGTGTGTAGGAAATATGAAAATTAATAAAACTCAAAGAAATACTCCACAAGTGAGGCTGTTTTTGACGAAGTTGGGCTAATGAGTTGGCCAACTCAGTTTAGTCGTGTGCACCCGTCTTGATGAAGTAATTAAGTAAGTATTTATTAGTCCGGTAGATTCATACAGGGTACAAATATGGATGTCGTCAAAAGTGGGTGTATACCCATATAACTAAACTAGGCTACATTTAACACATGTACACTACATTAACACCGAGCAATTCACATTATAATATTACAAAAGCCCACCAAATAAACACATTCAGATGTTCTTACGGCCTAGGCCTACGCTTTTGTAGGCTACAACCAGTCTGTGGCTAGGCCCACTAGGGTCCACTTCATACATTAATAAAGAAAGGGATGTGAAATAGTACGCGTGAAGTTTGAAAAATAAAAAATTGGTGTTTTTGCATTTTCGTAAAGCCAGTACAAAGGTTCTTTCAAATCTCGCGGAATAGATTAATTTCGATAGGTCGAAAAAAGTTCCAAGATCTGTCACTCGGCGCGCCTATCTCCAGAGGACGTTAGCTCAATGTGGCTCAATGTCGATAGTGCTACTACCTTACCGACAAGATTGCTTCTGCGCTGGTTGGAGCAAAGATACTAACATTATAACAGCTACGTTATTGGTTGGAGCCTAGGTTTCACAGGCGTTTTTTTTTCCACTTTCTTCCGAACCAAATCCGCTCATGTCATCTGTTGCAAGTGCAATTGCATTTCTCGGCTGAAGAAGACGCTCTTGCTCTCTGTTCTTCGATCGGCTCTTGCTGGTTTGGACTTGGTTGGATGAAGATTTGTCCGGGTTTTATGCTGAAAGTTTATTTCAGGTAATAGTAACATCTAGTTTGTCATGCATGTTGTTTTGGCGTCCTAGGCCTATGCCGTAGGGAATATATTCATATATCTTTGGCCTAGGCCTAGGCCTAGGCCTAGTTTGTCATGCATGTTGTTTTGGCGTCCTAGGCCTAGGCCTATGCCGTAGGCCTAGGCTTAGGCTAAGCTACCTAGACCTAGCCAAACGACGTGCAAAGGCGTAGGTCTAGGCTAGGCCCTAACACTTTCAAACACAGTGGCCCTGAGCATAAGCCTACGCCTAGAATACAAACTCTCACGGCCTAGGCCTACGCTTTTGTACAACCAGTCTGTGGCTAGGCCTACTAGGGTCCAGCTTACTAGGTCTAGGCCTCCTATGTACAAAAGTCCAGGCCTAGCTTGGCGACGGACTCGGAAGTAGAAATCCGAAGGCTTACCCCCATGGCAGCGGGCATAGGCCAAGCCTAGCCCCAAGCTGTACACCTACAAATATCTAGGCCTAGGGTTAAGATTAAATACCTAAAGTACCCGTTACTGTAGAACGTTTGGGCTGACGCGTCACGCGCATTGTCCAATCAGATTGCAAGTTTGCCGCTTCAGCTGCGGTGCACGCGAAATGAACCCAAGCAACAATGCAAGACATGTTTATTTCCAGTTTGTTGATCAAACAAACAAACAAAACAAATAACATTAATTTCTTCCACATTTCGAGGTAAACAACAGCTGCAATTTGTCACTGCCTTACAGCGATATTGTATTGTAAACGAATTGATTAAGTGTTCCATCACAGATACAAATTGAGCATATGAACATTTGATTACGTTTGTCAAAGGTGCAGTTATGCGCGTCGGAAGTGTTAACAGTAGCGCAATCTTTCGAAGCCTGGTGAAAAAACAACATATCAAAATATGTCGCAACATGTTCGTAATCTTTAATGTAGGCCTATCTGTGATGAGTGACCCCAAACTGTTTACATATGCATATCCGTTGGGCGTACTTTGCCGAGACAAATTGCAGCTGTTGTTTAGGCCTACATCAAAACGTTGATGAAAGAAATGTGTTTTGTAGGTTAGATTCCGTTGCCGATCAATACACACCTGGGAAATAAGCGTTTTGCATTGTTGCATGGGTTCGTTTTGTGTGCACCACGGCTGAAGCGGCAAACTCACAATCTGATTGGTCGACGCGCCTGAAGTGTCAACGCGTTGCCCCAAATGCTCTACAGTAACGGAAGCTTAAGTCTGGGTCCAGTCGAGACCTATAGCCTACCAAGGGCCAAGGCCTATATACATTCTTTTTAAATATTTTAGGACATTCGATTGTAGTCTGTATTACGCTTGGCAGTTAGGCCTAGCTCTAGGCCATTTCAATTAGCTATGGTTAGCATACATTTGGAACTGACTTTGGGATTGGTCCTTTACATAGGCTAACTGTTACGATTACCCATTCTTATTCATATAGATACAAAACTGATTGCTGTATGCAGCCATACATTTTAACTGGGGGGGGGGGGGGGGGGGGGTCGGTCAGACAACCCGTCACCCCCAATAAAGAAACTTTCAAGTAGGGCCTACAGTATTGAAAATGTGAACAAGTTGTAGGCCTAGGTCCATGGCTTATGGCAATTTGAAGTATAGTGCAATGTTGGTTTAGAACAGGGATGTCAACGGGTACCCGTTACCCACCCAGAGCGCACGGGTACTGTTCCAACTTTCGTTTGGATCATTACCCACCATTAATCATCGTTTCCTTTGCCAAAGAATAACATTATATTCTTAATTACAGCGTCTTTGTGCTTTGTCCTGTGTGCGAGCTGCTTCTCCGCCCCTCTTGCCTGGTGTAGGCATGCATGTCTTGGCTAGTAGGCTACGCGTGTAGGCCTATCTTTGCTTAGGGTAAGTTCAAATTATCACTCGTCTCTTGTACGGTTTTAGCCGTTTGAAGCACAAGTGTTCTGTGTTCAATTAGACACCTTTTACGCACCTTCGTATTTATTGAATTTCATTTTTGTGTTAAAAGTTGTGTTTTGTGTTCAATAAGGCACACCTATTATGCACCTTCGTATTTCTTGGATCCCATTTTTGTGTTAAAAGTTAATAGTTAATAATTAAATTATCCGAAGAACTTTCTTTGAACAGATTTTAATGAACTCAAATAAACATCAGTGCAGTGTGCGTTGTGTATAGTGATGTTGAAATTTGATTTTCTCTTATACCCATAATTGACATCTCATGCCATCCTGTGTTTTTTGTATTCTTAAACAACTTGCTTATTTGCTTCTGTACCAGTGTAGGCCTACCCAGGTACGAACAATTCTGGGTATTGACATCCCTAGTTTAGAAATGGTTATAAGTGAACCAATATGGCTCCTAATTAGTAATTATAATTACAAATTTATTGAACAGTGATATATCATCAGGACTAGGTACATATAAATACACTAGGCCTACATAAAAAATACTATAAGTAGTGCCTCGAGTATTACCGGTAAGTCTAAAAAACAAATTTAAACATTTGGTATATTAAGTGAGGAAAGGATCCAACAGCTTACCTTCGTGTAGTAAGATGACGGATTTGCGAGTTTGAAGTACACATGAAGACATAATACAAAATATAACGAGACGTTTCGACCGAGGTCTTGCTCACTCGAGAGAAGAATGGCTACTGCAACTACTCTAATCAACTAAACAACTATAATAAACTAGACTAAAATATATATATATATGTACAATATTTACAAGGCGCTGTTGGGGGGTGTGGTGGCAGGGAGGTGAGAGGGGGAGAGGGCTATCACTAACGGATGTTTAGGTTGGGAGCCAACCTAGATTTAGTGATCCACTGGTGGGCCAACTCCCACCGTCTTAGTTCGCCTGGGTTGCAGCTGGCTGGGAGGGATTTTATCACTCTGGTGTTGAACTTCGTACTTCGTTAGGCGGGGACCAAGCACAAGTGCGAAGCTCTGCAAGCCAGCGAGTGTGGGGTTTACACTTAGGCCTACAGTTACACTGACGTCAAGCCACATTCAGCGAGAAAACTACTGAAACCTCTGCCGTGCGCAACCGGGATTTAAAAAAAAAAATCTATGTGCCCATCATTCTAAAACATGATCATCTTCGACATATCAAAAGTTTCCACAAGGTTACATACTGGGTTAAAGAAGTCCTTGTCAATGAACTAGGGATATCAATACCCAGAATTTTTCGGACCTGGTCCTGGTCCCCGGGTTACCGGGGTAGAGAAGTAACGGATTATTTACGATGTGGACAATGACTAGCGTAGTTACGGGATAATGTGTTATGAAAGCATGGCAGGGCCTTATTAAATTCTCCACTGGGGCTATTTTGAGGATTGGCGGGAGTGTGAAACTCAATATAGGAGGAGTACACTACCTTCCCATATGCGTCTTCATTAATGTTCACCCCCAGCAAACAGATAATTATGGTAGTTATGAAATAATGTGATGGAAATGTGACGACAGCTGGTATTATTTTTCAGTTGTTGGCCCGCTGTATTGCTGAACTAGATTCTCCGGCCAGATACGATAATCGTCCCCAAGATCACCCAAGTCTCGCGGTTCCACGTAAGTCACAGTACAGTACGTAACTACATAACCAATAGGCCTACATTTGTATGTCACCTGCCTTGTCACTGTAATCGCCGCATAGATTACCTAGCTATTTCTACTTTAGGTGTTCATAAGATGCTTCCCAATGTTATCAACAACAGTCATTGTTGACAATGTCTTGCTGAGCAGAAATAGTTTGTTTTAGTTCTGTCTTCCTATCGGATAGGTAGGTAATTGTTCACTCAAATGCAAATGGCAAATGTAGGCTACATAAGCTAGACTGTACTCTAAGGTAGGTATTAAGGTAATATTATCGTTAACAGTACATTGGAGTTTTTGATCGGTAGTTTAAAAACAAAAGTCCGGCCCGTGTGAGGTAGCCCGGCCCACGCGGAGTATTCGACCACCTAGAGTACTCTGGCCCACATAGAGTAGTCCAGCCCACATAGAGTAGTCTGGCCCGCATAGAGTAGTCTGGCCCGCATAGAGTAGTCCGGCCTGCATAGAGTAGTCTGGCCCGCATAGAGTAGTCTGGCCCGCATAGAGTAGTCTGGCCCACATAGAGTAGTCTGGTCCTCATAGAGTAGTCTGGCCCGCATAGAGTAGTCTGGCCCGCATAGAGTAGTCTGGCCCGCATAGAGTAGTCCGCATAGAGTAGTCCGGCCCGCATAGAGTAGTCTGGCCCGCATAGAGTAGTCTGGCCTGCATAGAGTAGTCCGGCCCGCATAGAGTAGTCCGGCCCGCATAGAGTAGACCGGCCCACATAGAGTAGTGGCCCGCATAGAGTAGTCTGGCCCGCATAGAGTAGTCTGGCCCGCATAGAGTAGTCTGGCCCCCATAGAGTAGTCTGGCCCGCATAGAGTAGTCTGGCCCGCATAGAGTAGTCTGGCCCGCATAGAGTAGTCTGGCCCGCATAGAGTAGTCTGGCCCGCATAGAGTAGTCCGCATAGAGTAGTCCGGCCCGCATAGAGAAGTCTGGTCCTCATAGAGTAGTCTGGCCCGCATAGAGTAGTCCGCATAGAGTAGTCCGGCCTGCATAGAGTAGTCTGGCCCGCATAGAGTAGTCTGGCCTGCATAGAGTAGTCTGGCCCGCATAGAGTAGTCTGGCCTGCATAGAGTAGTCTGGCCCACATAGAGTAGTCCAGCTCGCATAGAGATGTCCGGCCCGCATAGAGTAGTCCGGCCTGTATAGAGTAGTCTGGCCCACATAGAGTAGTCCGGCCCACATAGAGTAGTCTGGCCCACATAGAGTAGTCCAGCTCGCATAGAGATGTCCGGCCCGCATAGAGTAGTCTGGCCTGCATAGAGTAGTCTGGCCCGCATAGAGTAGTCCGGCCCGCATAGAGTAGTCCGGCCCGCATAGAGTAGTCCGGCCCGCATAGAGTAGTCCAGTCTGCGTAGAGTAGTCCGGTCCGCATAGAGTAGTCCGGCCCACATAGAGTAGTCTGGCCCACATAGAGTAGTCTGGCCCACATAGAGTAGTCTGGCCTGCATAGAGTAGCCGGTCCGCGTAGAGTAGTCCGGCCCGCATAGAGTAGTCCCGCCCGCATAGAGTAGTCCCGCCCGCATAGAGTAGTCCCGCCCGCATAGAGTAGTCTGGCCCACATAGAGTAGTCCGGCCCGCATAGAGTAGTCCCGCCCGCATAGAGTAGTCCGGCCCGCATAGAGTAGTCCCGCCCGCATAGAGTAGTCTGGCCCACATAGAGTAGTCCGGCCCGCATAGAGTAGTCCCGCCCGCATAGAGTAGTCCGGCCCGCATAGAGTAGTCCCGCCCGCATAGAGTGGTCCGGCCCACATAGAGTGGTCTGGCCTGCATAGAGTAGTCTGGCCCGCATAGAGTAGTCAGGCCCACATAGAGTAGTCCCGCCCGCATAGAGTAGTCTGGCCCACATAGAGTAGTCAGGCCCACATAGAGTAGTCTGGCCTGCATAGAGTAGTCCGGCTCGCATAGAGTAGTCCGGCCCACATAGAGTGGTCTGGCCTGCATAGAGTAGTCTGGCCCGCATGGAGTAGTCCGGCTCGCATAGAGTAGTCCGGCCCACATAGAGTAGTCTGGCCCACATAGAGTAGTCCGGTCCGCGTAGAGTAGTCCCGCCCGCATAGAGTAGTCCGGTCCCCGTAGAGTAGTCCGGCCCACATAGAGTAGTCCCGCCCGCATAGAGTAGTCCGGTCCGCGTAGAGTAGTCCGGCCCACATAGAGTAGTCTGGCCTGCATAGAGTAGTCCGGCTCGCATAGAGTAGTCCGGCCCACATAGAGTAGTCTGGCCCACATAGAGTAGTCCCGCCCGCATAGAGTAGTCCGGTCCGCGTAGAGTAGTCCGGCCCACATAGAGTAGTCCAGCCTGCATAGAGTTATCCGCCCTGCATAGAGTATTCCAGCTCGCATAGAGATGTCCGGCCTGCATAGAGTAGGCCGACCCGCATAGAGAATTCTGAGCCGCATAGAGTAGCCTAGTCCGGCCTGCGTAGAGTAGTCTGGCCTGCATAGAGTAGTCCAGCCGGCATGGAGTAGTCCAGCCTGCATAGAGTAGTCCAGTCCGCATAGAGTAGTCCAGCCGGCATAGAGTAGTCCAGCCGGCATAGAGTAGTCCGGTCCGCGTAGAGTAGTCTGGCCCGCATAGAGGTAGTCTGGCCCACATAGAGTAGTCCGGCCCGCATAGAGTAGTCTGGCCCGCATAGAGTAGTCTGGCCAGCATAGAGTAGTCCGGTCCGCGTAGAGTAGTCCGGTCCGCGTAGAGTAGTCCGGCCCGCATAGAGTAGTCCGGCCCGCATAGAGTAGTCCAGCCTGCATAGAGTAGTCCGGCCCGCGTAGAGTAGGCCGGCCTGCATAGAGTAGTCCAGCCTGCATAGAGTAGTCCGGCCCGCATAGAGTAGTCCAGCCTGCATAGAGTAGTCCGGCCCGCGTAGAGTAGGCCGGCCCGCATAGAGTAGTCTGGCCCGCATAGAGTAGTCTGGCCCGTATAGAGTAGTCCGGCCCACATAGAGTAGTCTGGCCCACATAGAGTAGTCCGGCCCACATAGAGTAGTCTGGCCCGTATAGAGTAGTCCGGCCCACATAGAGTAGTCTGGCCCACATAGAGTAGTCCGGCCCGCATAGAGTAGTCTGGCCGGCATAGAGTAGTCTGGCCCGCATAGAGTAGTCTGGCCCGTATAGAGTAGTCCGGCCCGCATAGAGTAGTCCGGCCCGCATAGAGTAGTCCGGTCCACATAGAGTAGTCAGGCCCACATAGAGTAGTCCGGCCCGCATAGAGTAGTCCGTCCCGCATAGAGTTGTCCACCCTGCATAGAGTAGTCTTGCCCACATAGAGTAGTCCAGCCTGCATAGAGTAGTCCGGCCCACATAGAGTAGTCCAGCCTGCATAGAGTTATCCGCCCTGCATAGAGTATTCCAGCCTGCATAGAGTAGTCCGGCCCGCAGAGTAGTCTGGCCCGCATAGAGTAGTCCGGCCCGCATAGAGTAGTCTGGCCCGCATAGAGTAGTCCAGCCCGCATAGAGTAATCCGCCCTGCATAGAGTAGTCTGGCCTGCATAGAGTAGTCCGGCCCGCATAGAGTAGTCTGGCCCACATAGAGTAGTCCAGCCCGCATAGAGTAATCCGCCCTGCATAGAGTAGTCTGGCCTGCATAGAATAGTCTGGCCTGCATAGAGTAGTCCAGCCTGCATAGAGTAGTCCGGCCCGCATAGAGTAGTCCGGCCCGCATAGAGTAGTCCGGCCCGCATAGAGTAGTCTGGCCCACATAGAGTAGTCTGGCCCACATAGAGTAGTCCGGCCCCCATAGAGTAGTTCGACTAGCATAGAGTAGGCCTGTTGTTCGTATTCCTTGCCAAATACTACAAAAATTAACTTTCTGCTTTAACAGTTAAACTAGCTTTTAGGGGCCAATTTACACTTCAGTCGGGCCTGGGCCGAGCCCGGGCTTTGATTAGCTTGGGCTCGGGCCGGGCTTCTATATTTAGGCCTGTGCAGACCTTGACAACGTATACTGGTACAAAGTACATACCAAGATCTATGCCACTAGGCTTAAGCTTAGACCACCTATTATGCATATAGCCATGCCCATTCTGGATTCCCATACTATACCCTAAACTAGGCTATATCTAGGCCCCCGTAAGCACCATACCATGAGCTAGATATAAGGTCTCGCAAAACAACTTCGGTAATGCTTCCGTCATCAATCAATGACGTGTTTACGGTCTGGCCAACCCGAGCAGGTATCTGAATTAGCCACGGTTGCTGGTTGGCTGCCGCTCACCCACTTGTGACGGAAGCATTACCGAAGATGTTGTACGATGAGTATAGACCCATTAAGCCCTAATGGGAATACACTAGATTCTAGGCCCATATGTTCTAGGTATCAACAGGGAATCAAACATTTTTTCATTGTAACAAGGATGAATTCTTTAGGCCATACTAATTTATAGAAATGCGTTTAACTTATTTTATCCCCCCCCCCCCCCCCCCACACACACACTTGATGCTCACATTTGCCTCCCCCTTCCCCCCCCCCCCCCCCCCCCAACAGAAAAAGGGAATAAAATAATATTTCATTATAAAAACCTGATTCATATAGCCCAACTTTTAGGTGACTTCGTGTGTTAATTTTATTTCATTCCCCCCTCCCCCCCCCCCCCCTCCAACAACAACACCATGGAATAAAATAAAAACTCATTATAACAGTCCTGAATCATGTAGGCCATAAGCATTTAGAAAGGCTTAGTTGTGCATTTAACAGTTAACTTATTACAGCACCATTAGACAGCACCAGACAGCAGACACCAGACAGCACCATTCGACAGTAGTAAATGTGGTATTAATATTATCCGTGTTTTAGTAGCACCGCAGTGATTTGTTTACACAAATACAAATCTCGCGTGACTTACATATAGTATGAATGAATGTAATAATATCTCTACAGCGTTATTAAGCAAGCAATACGCAATCTAGATGATTAGGCCTACTTATCAATCAGGAATATGACTTTGTTCGTAACCAATCAGCCATTGTAGGGCTACGCCAGCTTTGTGTACACGTAATTTGTGATGTAATATTGTCACATTTGTATGTTATGTGGCCGTCAAACTGGGTGGTATGACAAATTTTGTTTATTGTCCACCCATTCAGGTACATGAAGTAACTTTCAGTGGGGGACATAATTTCATTTAATGTGCTTTGTTGCAATGCATGTATATTACTAGCTACGTATGGGTCAGTGCATTTAGTCCCCAAGCTAATAATACACACCGTATTATACAGTTTACAGATGTCATAGAGTTACAATAATTTGTAATTATAGAATATGTCCATATAGAAATCTATGGGACCTTATTCTTTCCTGCCCCACACAAAACACGGTTAAAATAATTGGTAATGCATTGAAATAATATTGTGAGTTGGCCGTTACGCAGTTTGAGATTGTCACATTTTACCAACACGAAGACCGGCACTAATACAAATACCACTCAAGACCAGCCGTTGTCTTGATTAATCCATTAAACAGCGGTGTTGTGTTAATTTCGGCATCGATGTTTTGTTGAGCGTCTATTTCCTAAGACCGGTGGGAAACTCCTCCACACTGGCTCGCAAATACGCGGCCCCCTGAATCCCACCCGTTGGCAACAAGACTAACACGGGACATTCGGCAACAATAATGTCTGTCCTTGCGAGGTTACTGCTGCTCTGGGGTCATAGTGTGTATTGTCAATTAATTGGTTGTGTATACTTTGATGGAGAGGCCAAAGTGGCTGAGTTAATCACCAGAACATGTTTATCTTGTTAAATAAATAAATATATTGTTGATTTTTATGTTCAGATGGTGTCGTCTATGTCCATTTGCTGATAGATAAATAGAGGACATGTTTTAACAATGAGACAAATACTGCTTGGCCTCACACATGTCTAGATATTTACTTATTAATAATAGCAAATATCAATTTTAGTTCTATTTTCCAGTAAGCCTACCTAGTCGTGTTTTGTTATCTATTGATGTTTTAAATGTTAATATTTTCAGTTTTCTTGTATCAAATCATGCCAGTGAAATATTTTATTCTCTTGTGTATTAAGAGTAAATAATAATAATAGCATTTATTTGAGTTTCGAAGTCTATTACATGAAACGTTATGGTGATGACGATTACAGTGAAATCCCAATGTAAGTTATCGTTTTTCTGGAATCTTTGCCAAAAACATACTGTTGAATACATACGTGAAAATAGTGAAAGCGATAACATACATGGGCAAATTAAAAAATTAAAGTGTTTGTATATTATGCACTTTGAATTGATATAGGCTAGGAAATACAATATTTTGATGCCATAATGAATGTCTTGTGAATGGCCTGAATAGTGGTGTGTGAATAGTCCTAACTTGCCCATTATTGACCAATGGACACACAGGATCTGTTTTTATTGACTTGTATTGTTGTTGCAGATAGTCTTCCGAGATATACTCTTGTCAGCGCAGATCCCGGTAGGAAGCCCGAGACGAGGTATGTAGGGCCTACAGGTCCACGACAATCTACTAACCTTCTCTTGCATGCATTGTGATAAGTCAAGTGTAAACTCGCCCCAAGACTACCTTACACATGCTTTCGTCTCGGGCGAGCAGCTCGTAGACAACCAGCGAACCGCCCGAGACAAGCCCACGCAAATACCGATCACTGATCGACTACGAGTGGGGGCGGATTCCTCGCCTGTGACGAAAGCATGAGGAAGGTTGCTGTACGGCCACGTTATAAGTCGTAAGCCATGGCTAGTTCTTCACGGAAAAGAAAAGCTCTCACTATTTGAGAAAATTACAGGTCCAGATTTTTGCATAGACTTCCGTTAAGAAACTGGGTTGCCTCAATAGATAATTAGGCCTACCATGACTGGGCTGGGTGCAGATAGGTTAATTGTATTCCAACTTCATTATAATTTAACACAGCGCAAACAACGCTGTTCATGCGTGTGTAAAGCCGTGTCCACACAAATGACTAGTGATTATTGACTATTGACTTCAACCCCACTGTGGTTATTTCTTAGTCAAGCCACAAAACCAACAAGACTCGTTTCATTGTCTGCAGTTGAAAGTTGTGTGCACTGATTGGCTGTGACTAAGACTTCACTAAGGAATTGAGATATTTTCAATTCGTTAGTCAATAGTCAATAGTCAAAAGTCAAGTTGTGTGAACGTCAGCACGTTTTGCCTATGGCTCAAATCGCTTGATCAATAGTCATTGGTCATTTGTGTAAACCGGCTCTTAACTGCTGCGAATACATTTCCAATTTATGGGGAGGCGTAACAAGTGCACAGAGAGCGTTGCGAGCGATCCCGCCAACAGTCACTGAATATTGAACACACACAACTTTCAACAATGCAAATTTCTAAGTTGTTTGAAATGCTACTAAGACTTCTTTGGAATCAATGGACATTTTCCCAATAATAATTAGTGCACTGACTTCTAGAGAGGTTTTCGGTTAATTCTAGCAGGCAGAGCTCAGTGGCCGGAACCTTAGATAGATGGTCTAAGGCCGGAACGCTCAAAGCGCTGCAGTGTAGTCGTATGTTGTACGCCTCATAATTATAACCCCCCCCCCCGATGACATTATCTAGATTTATATTATATAAATAATTATCTAGATAACTATTCTGTATAATCTTTATTAACAAACCACAGTTATCTATCTTATCTAAGATAATATTTCTGGTTATCTGTTATGTTGGTTGATTCCCCCATAAGCGGGTGTTACATGGAGAAGTAAGAAAAGTAAAAAGCAGAAAGTGAAGAGTAGAGATAGCGTGTAGCTTAAGAGACTTTTCACTTGTTCAACATTGTCCTACTTTGGAGAGAACTTCTCACTTTTGTTCTTTTCCCGTAAGCTACACGCTATCTCTACTCTTCACTTTCTGCTTTTTACTTTTCTAACTTCTCTGTGTAACACCCGCTATAGATATAAACATGATCTTGGCTTTGCTTTTAACTGGGAATGTCAAACGATATGAAATACCATAGGCCTATGGATAATTGCAACAACAATAAAAAATTATTGCGATATATCGTGCAAAAAAATATTGTCTCAACACTGCATTTTCATTTATCGCCGCGATATTATGAAATAAGCACTAATACTACTTTTTAACATTGCGTCATATGTGGGAGATATTGGTGTCCTCTCAAAAAATCACCCCCTTTTTCCACCCCCGTAAACTGGATTTTCGGGACATGGTAAAGACATATTTATTTATTTTTAAAGGTAATTTGGTAAAATATTGGCCTAAATATTGTTTTATATTTGAGAATCACACTGTATGCCTACTGGTAAAGTGGGCAAATTACTGCCTTTTTAGAGGGGCTGTAACTCTTAAACCAGATTGAGTAACACATAAATATTTGGCCGTTTTGTTCTTTGCTGATAGTTTAACAAAACACAAAATTTTCAATTTTTTTGAAGTTACCCCTTTTCTATAACTTGACCTTGAAAATGTCAAAATTTGACTTTTGCTACATTTTGGGAATATTTTTGGGTATGAAGGGTACAGAAAAACAACATTTTTTATTTTTTTCCTATTACACAAGGCTAAAGAGTATATTATGCAAAAAGAATTGGATGGTTATCTTCAACCCCCTCAGAGTTATTACACCCCAAAATCTGCAAAAACGACAAATTAATATGATGACTTTGACCTTCAGTTTGGACTACTTGCATGTTAAGTATCAAATTTCTGAAAACATATTCTAGTAGAACTATTCAATTATGGTCCTAGAAAGGAAAAATCAAACCAAAAACTTCACCCCTTTAGGAATGGCACTATTAAACGCAAACCCTTAAATTTGCCATTTTCGCGACGCGGACTGAACTTTCAAGGCCCGTAACTTCTTAACCGTTCATCCGAAAAAATTAAAAAAAATTGTGTTACTATCTGCAAGTAAGTAGTTATCAATGATCCAACTTGGAAAAATATCAGAAATAAGTCGGCAACCTACATTGGTTGAACTTCCATGGAATTACCCATTGGGGCTAGTATAGGTCTACTCTTCTATAAGGGGCCGTAGCTGAGATCGGTATGACACTTCTTACATTGTGGCTAGTATAGGTCTTCTTTACTATAAGGGGCCACAGCTGAGATCGGTATGACACTTCTTACATTGTGGCTAGTATAGGTCTACTTTACTATAAGGGGCCTTAGCTTAGATCGGTATGGGAATACTTACATTGGGGCTAGTATAGGTCTACTTTACTATAAGGGGCCGTAGCTGAGATCGGTATGGGAATACTTACATTGGGGCTAGTATAGGTCTACTTTACTATAAGGGGCCGTAGCTGAGATCGGTATGGGAATACTTACATTGGGGCTAGTATAAGACTACTTTACTATAAGGGGCCGTAGCTGAGATCGGTATGGGAATACTTTCATTGGGGCTATTATAGGTCTACTTTACTATAACGAGCCGTAGCTGAGATCACTATGGGAATACTTACATTGGGGCTAGTATAGGTCTACTTTACTAAGGGGCCGTAGCTGAGATCGCTATGGGAATACTTACATTGGGGCTACTATAGGTCTACTTTACTATAAGGGGCCGTAGCTGAGATCGGTATGGGAATACTTACATTGGGGCTACTATAGGTCTACTTTACTATGAGGGGCCGTAGCTGAGATCGGTATGGGAATACTTACATTGTGGCTACTATAGGTCTACTTTACTATGAGGGGCCGTAGCTGAGATCGCTATGGGAAAACTTACATTGGGGCTAGTATAGGACTACTTTACTATAAGGGGTCGTAGCTGAGATCGCTATGGGAAAACTTACATTGGGGCTAGTATAGGACTACTTTACTATAAGGGGCCGTAGCTGAGATCGGTATGGGAATACTTACATTGGGGCTAGTATAAGACTACTTTACTATAAGGGGCCGTAGCTGAGATCGGTATGGGAATACTTTCATTGGGGCTATTATAGGTCTACTTTACTATAACGAGCCGTAGCTGAGATCACTATGGGAATACTTACATTGGGGCTAGTATAGGTCTACTTTACTAAGGGGCCGTAGCTGAGATCGCTATGGGAATACTTACATTGGGGCTACTATAGGTCTACTTTACTATAAGGGGCCGTAGCTGAGATCGGTATGGGAATACTTACATTGGGGCTACTATAGGTCTACTTTACTATGAGGGGCCGTAGCTGAGATCGGTATGGGAATACTTACATTGTGGCTACTATAGGTCTACTTTACTATGAGGGGCCGTAGCTGAGATCGCTATGGGAAAACTTACATTGGGGCTAGTATAGGACTACTTTACTATAAGGGGTCGTAGCTGAGATCGCTATGGGAAAACTTACATTGGGGCTAGTATAGGACTACTTTACTATAAGGGGCCGTAGCTGAGATCGGTATGGGAGTACTTACATTGGGGCTAGTATAGGTCTACTTTACTATAAGGGGCCGTAGCTGAGATCGCTATGGGAAATCTTACATTGGGGCTAGTATAGGTCTACTTTACTTTAAGGGGCCGTAGCTGAGATCGGTATGGGAATACTTACATTGGGGCTACTATAGGTCTACTTTACTATCAGGGGCCGTAGCTGAGATCGGTATGGGAATACTTACATTGGGGCTAGTATAGGTCTACTTTACTATAAGGAGCCGTAGCTGAGATCGGTATGGGAGTACTTACATTGGGGCTAGTATAGGTCTACTTTACTATAAGGGGCCGTAGCTAAGATCAGTATGGAAATACTTACATTGGGGCTAGTATGTGTCTACTTTACTATAAGGGGCCGCAGCTGAGATCGGTATGGGAATACTTACATTGGGGCTAGTATAGGTCTACTTTACTATAAGGGGCCGTAGCTGAGATCGGTATGGGAATACTTACATTGGGGCTTCTATAAGACTTCTTTACTATTAGGGGCCGTAGCTGAGATCGCTATGGGAATACTTACATTGGGGCTACTATAGGTCTACTTTACTATGAGGGGCCGTAGCTAAGATCGGTATGGGAATACTTACATTGGGGCTAGTATAGGTCTACTTTACTATAAGGGGCCGCAGCTGAGATCGGTATGGGAATACTTACATTGGGGCTAGTATAGGTCTACTTTACTATAAGGGGCCGTAGCTGAGATCGGTATGGGAATACTTACATTGGGGCTTCTATAAGACTTCTTTACTATAAGGGGCCGTAGCTGAGATCGCTATGACAATACTTACATTGGGGCTAGTAAAGGTCTACTTTACTATAAGGGGCCGCAGCTGAGATCGGTATGGGAATACTTACATTGGGGCTAGTATAGGTCTACTTTACTATAAGGGGCCGTAGCTGAGATCGGTATGGGAATACTTACATTGGGGCTTCTATAAGACTTCTTTACTATAAGGGGCCGTAGCTGAGATCGCTATGACAATACTTACATTGGGGCTAGTAAAGGTCTACTTTACTATAAGGGACCGTAGCTGAGATCGCTATGGGAATACTTTCATTGGGGCTAGTATAGGTCTACTTTACTATAAGGGGCCGTAGCTGAGATCGCTATGGGAATACTTACATTGGGGCTAGTATAGGTCCTCTCTACTATAAGGGGCGGTAGCTGAGATGGGTATGGGAATACTTACATTGGGGCTAGTATAGGTCTACTTTACTATAGGGGCCGTAGCTGAGATCGGTATGGGAATACTTACATTGGGGCTAGTATTGACTATTTTACTATAAGGGGCCGTAGCTGAGATCGCTATGACAATACTTACATTGGGGCTAGTATAGGTCTACTTTACTATAAGGGGCCGTAGCTGAGATCGGTATGGGAATACTTACATTGGGGCTAGTATAGGTCTACTTTACTATAAGGGGCCGTAGCTGAGATCGGTATGGGAATACTTACATTGGGGCTAGTATAGGTGTACTTTACTATAAGGGGCCGTAGCTGAGATCGCTTTGGGAATACTTACATTGGGGCTAGTATAGGTCTACTTTACTGTAAGGGGCCGTAGCTGAGATCGGTATGGGAATACTTACTTTGGGCCTAGTATAGGTCTACTTTATTAAAAGGGGCCGTAGTGGAGATCGGTGTGGGAATACTTACATTTGGGCTAGTATAGGTCTTCTTTACTATAATGGGCCGTAGCTGAGATCGGTATGGGAATACTTACATTGGGGCTAGTATAGGTCTACTTTTCTATAAGGGGCCGTAGCGGAGATCGGTATGGGATTACTTACATTGGGGCTGGTATAGGTCTACTTTACTATAAGGGGCCGTAGCTGAGATCGGTATGGGAATACTTACATTGGGGCTGGTATAGGTCTACGTTACTATAAGGGGCCGTAGCGGAGATCGGTGTGGGAAAACTTACATTGGGGCTGGTATAGGTCTACTTTACTATAAGGGGCCGTAGCTGAGATCGGTCTGGGAATACTTACATTGGGGCTAGTTAAAGTCTACTTTAATAGGCGTACTTTAAATTCCAGAATGAATTTCGGTATTGAATTCTGGGGAAATTAATCAAAGGTCGAAAAAGAGCAATCTGAGCAATTTCCCTTGCAAAATCCAGCGACCATTGTAAACCTATTTTTAGAAAGCTACAGACACTAACTCTTTACTCACAATATTTTTTATATTTTTGTCAAGACACTTATATTTTACCTGTGGTTTTAAGGTGACAAGAATAACAATTAATAATAATAAAAATAATAATTATATTTATTTATGTTCGTTCCTACGAATCAAACATAACATACAACATTTTAAAAAGAATAACGAAATTCATAGTCACAATTCAAGAATACAAAACCAAATTCATTACACAAAAATGAATAATTAACTATCCCTATTAAATTTGCACCATATACAACTATCCTTTTTTTACTACTTACCAATCAAAGTAAAAGATTGCTCTTCAATTGGACTCTTGAAGACTAAAATTGAGCAAATTCTAATTTGCATTGTTTTCTACAGCATAGAGGAATACCTAAATGATCAACTTGGTCCACAGTAAATTGGGTCTTATTATACTTCCTGTATTCCCGAAATGTTATTGTGAAAATGGTATAAATAGTATTTTTAATCATGAATTTAATTGTTTATTTAAATGTGCTCTGCTCACAAATAATACAGATTTTTGAGTATGTTACATATCTGGGAATCATCACCCCACTCTAACTTGTCCCCTTCTGTGTCCAACATCTCGTTTGGTTGCAGGATGGCTGAGAACGATGACGCTCGGTTCGTTATAACCAAGCCTGGTGTCCTGGTGTTGGGTGGAGGCCTGCCTGCTGGATCGAGCATTGTGTCGTTCTCCCAAGACGAGACCGTCGTTCAGGTGTCTTGCGGTCCATATCACTCTGCAGTTGTCTGCGAGTCTGGCCGCGTCTACACCTTCTGTGTAATCCGAGACACTGGACGAATAAAGATCGTAGGCTCGGTCGCTGAGCCGAGGCTTGTTGACACTCTCAGCACTGTTGGTATAACCCAGGCTGCATGTGGATATCTATACACCGTGTTCCTCACTGACAAGGGTGAGGTGTATTCGTGTGGGCTGAATGGCTGGGGTCAGCTTGGCCTCGGTCACACCCGTGACACCCCCACACCCGTCCTGGTTGCCGGTCTGCCGCCCATCAAGAAGATTGATGCTGGGTATTACCATTCGGTGGTTCTTGCGACAGGCGGTGATGTCTGGGTGTGTGGACACAACGACTGCGGCCAACTAGGACTCGGTCATACAAACCAGCTAACCACATTCACTCGCGTGACTAACCTCCCCGAGGCCATCGTTGACATATCGTGTGGCAGCGGGCATACAGCTCTTGTCTCGGCCTCTGGGGTCCTCTTGATGGCTGGTCGGAATAAGAGTGGTCAACTTGGGCTTGGTGCAGTGGGTAGTGTGTCCAGCTTCACACGAGTATCGGTGCCGTCAACAGCCATGCCTGCCGTGTCCTGCGGGTCCCACCACACTGTGGCCCTCGGAGTTGATGGGACGACCTGGGCTTGGGGTTATAATGTTGCAGGACAGTTGGGTACCGGTGACACAACCAAGAGATCCACCCCCACTAGAATGATTGGCCTCGAGGACCAGACTGTCTCCCAGGTTATCGCTGGATGTAACCACACTGCGGTGTTGACACGGGGAGGGGATGTGTTTGTGTGTGGCGAAGGAACACATGGTGAACTGGGTCAGGGGAAGAATAACCTCTCGGTGGCGACTCTGTTGCCGAAGTCACCGGGGCTGGTGGTTCAACAGGTTGCTTTTGCTGAAGCATGTTCACTACTGTTGGTCACGTCAATCGTCGCACCTTCAGCGCAGCGCGGGATAGGGATTGATGAAAAGGTGGGGGAAGACATAACGGACTGGGAGCAGATCATAAGGCGAACCCTGGAGTGTCCCGTGTGCTTCAAGGTCATGTGTACACCGATACACCTGTGCACCGAGGGGCACAGTTTATGTAACGCTTGCTGGTCTGACGACAGGACCACAGTTTGCCCGCTGTGTCGCGGAGAGTTCTCTGCTGGGAGGAATCTTCTTGTGGAGAGTCAGAGTGCTGACATCCGGCTACCGTGCACGGAATGCCTGCTGCGCATGCCCGCGTGCGAGCTGGGGGGACACGGCGCGGTCTGTCCCCGCCGCGACTACGACTGTCCCCTGGCGTGCGGCGGTTGGAGGGGACGGCCCGAAGCGATGCTGGGCCACGCCCTCTCGGCCCACGCGGACCGGACGTGGCCCGACCTGCCACGCACGTTTGTGCAGCGGCGCGGACTCTTGCTCACGGACGTGCTCGCGGCGCACGGCAGAGTGTTCACGCTACATCGCGGGTACGACGGGGAGGGCCGCACGTTCCGGGCGGCCGTCAGGTACGTGGGCGCGCCCGAGGACAGGCACGCGTTCAGGTTCGAACTCACGCTTCTCACGGAAGATATGAGCAATACTTACCGCAGGAAGGTTTGTTCCGACATCGAGAGCGTCGAAGACATGTTCAGTTCTTCCAACTGTGTTAGCGTGAAGGTTGAATTTCTTGACGCGTTTCTCCAAAACGGCGATCTTACGTGTCGGGCGGCCATCTTGGAAGTGTGATCCGGGTGGTTGGGTTTCAACATGTATACCGTTACACCACGTTGCACTTGACGAGTGCAGAGGAAAGACTAAACCCTGCCTGCATACAAGGGCCCGGTTTCACCAAAGTATTTATAAATCGGAGATTAGCTTAATCGGCACCATCACCAATTTTTCATAAACAAATTATTTTTCATTGCATGTGGTTGTATTCCAGAATTGAGTAAGTAATGAGTGTCAGCGTTAGAGAAGCTATAAAGTGTCGAACTGTTTATGGTATTTGCAGTCTTATTTTCATGAAAAATGTGAAAATATAATCAGTAAGTCACCAACACTTTCAGTCAGTCATTCACCAATAAATGTCTGACACATGTTTAGTCATTTCTTGTACATTATTGGATCCTTTAATAAAATGCATACAGGAGGCCATGACAGAAGTTGGTTATCTCAAAAGAAATCCATGCTCTGTCCATACTCTCTCCAGATCAGTATAACAATGAATATTCGATCTACCTGTAGAGTCTTTGTTTTGATTGCATGTTTATTTACAAGAACAAACGAACGTTGCAACCAAATAACATTACGTAGTTAACTTTAGAATATGAATCTGTGTATAAATTAAGTGCATATTTCATTGTTGAGTGTAAATACCTGTTATAATGGTAGGATATTTTATTACTACTATAAAACTGATGCTTATTAATTACTCAATTTTGAAATACAGTGTAACACAAATAAACAATATTTTCACTGGATGAAAGATTTTTTTAATGAAAAGTTGGTGACGGCGCCTATCAAGCTAATCTACAATTTAAATACGTTGTCGAAACCTTGCCCAAGTGTTCAGTTACATTATTGGCTCCCTTTGTTGTGTCCAGTCCGAGGTGGGTGTTCATCAGTTAGGCAGCCTGACAAGCTGTCCACTAATATCCTTGATGAACATTGCTCGCATTGAACAACTATTTACTACTTTCAAGTTATCACCCCAATTGTTTTTATATGTTGGTATAATCATTCATCTAGATGAAATGATAACTGGAGTCTGTGTTGTCAAGGTGTGCGTGCATGTATTGCACAGTTGCATTGTTCTTATTGTGTTCTCATTAAGTATGAGAAATGTTAATTTAGATTATTTACCATATTTCTTTATCTTGACAGTTAATAGATATTGAATACATTTAATTGAAATCATTGTGCTAGATTCAATGTATTCTTGAGACCATTGACCACGAGTGCACGTATTGCATTATTCTTGTTGTATTTGCGTTAGCCTAAGTGATATATACCTTCAACTATGGTAATTTCTTTACATTACAACTTATATTTTAAGCTTTCAATGCTTTTTAAAAACATATGTTATCATCGTTTAACTGTGTTTTCGAAGTGTGTGTGCATTGTATTATTATTAATTTTGAAGTAGATTGTAAATTTTTAAACTTAGCTAACTGAATTGAGCCCAATATTGAATGTTTTCAATGCTTATTGATTTATATTTTATACTTCTAATTTTGAGACCATAAATGTAACCTTAAAATAATGTTTTGAGCAAGTAAAGTGTACATGACACGAATGACATTGTTGCATTCTTCTTCACACCACCGGTTTCATAAAGAATCCCGTTCTTGACATCCCGTTAACATGCTCTTGGGTTGTTCTCCTTGAAGGGTTATTAATTGTAGCCAGGCCTGGCCTAGGCTGGCGTGTCTGGAAGAATTGTGATGTACATGTTTTTATGTCCTTTTTGGTAAATAAAAAAGTTGACTGAAGTACGAGGTTAACTACTAAGGTACTAAGGTGAGTACTAAGGTACTAAGGTGAGTACTAAGGTACTAAGGTGAGTACTAAGGTACTAAGTGAGTACTAAGTGAAGTTGGCAAGTGGACACTGAGAGTTATGCCGGTGGCCGGCTCTTGTAGGCCCACCTCAGCCAGGGGGAGGAGCCAGACGAAATCCTCCCCTTTACCTTTACTTCCTCTTTACGTCCTACTTATCCCTATCCTCCGAACACGCCCCCACCCCCCCCGCCCCCGTGTTATGCAGTGTTTAATTCAATTCAGCTATGTTCCTGGGAATTAATTGTCATTCGCCCCCCCCCCCAAGGGGTGCCTATATTAGTGGGATATTCTGGCTTGTTTGGGTTATTCTAAAAATTTAAGTGGTAATTTTTTTAGAATTTATTAAATTGGGTGTTTGTGCGACTTATTTGTCTCCCTCAGGACCGTCTAAGAGTGGTTGAGAAGCAAGGAGGCAGCGGTGATTGGTGGCTTGTTGTGGGCGTGGACAAGTCTTTGTAAAATGTGTCGTGGATTTCTTGCCTGGTTCTTTTAAATTATTCTTCTAAAAACGTTGTGACCCCCTTCCCCCCCTCCCCCTGGCCAAACATCAAGTTTTGGGGTTTCGTCTGCCTGCCTATCAGCCCCCCACCCCTTCCAAGATTCCCGCTTACTTTGGGACTGGGTGGATGGTTTGGTCACTTGGCATTTACACCTGTCAATGTTATGACGTGATGTTCCTAATATTTGTTCGATGGGTTGTTCTGAAAATGTCTTAATATAGGTCCTGCCCCCCCCCCCCCCCCCCCCGGAAATAAATTGACTACAAGCTCTTTAATCTCTATATTACTTAATTTTGAAATGACACGAAAATATTGCATTCAAGGTTGTTGTTATGGCTTATGTTTGCACCTGTCATGATATAGACAGACCTTGCGAAAAGAAAGTATGTGACAGCTCACGAGGACTCTTAATGTTTGCACCTGTAATGATAGGCAGACCCTGCGAAAAGAGAGTATGTGACAGCTCACGATGACTCTTAATGTTTGCACCTGTAATGATAGACAGACCCTGCGAAAACAAAGTATGTGACAGCTCACGAGGACTCTTAATGTTTGCACCTGTAATGATAGGCAGACCCTGCGAAAAGAGAGTATGTGACAGCTCACGAGGACTCTTGCTACAGCTTGGCCAGGAACTCGATAATGAATGAATGGCGATTGCTGGTGCTCGAACATCAAACTCTGAGATATCTGATAGCATTTACGGTATTGTATTTTCCTCCTCGACTCTTCACAATGAGTAATAACATATTTTTGGAAACAATCCTCCAGCTACCCTTATCATATACAGACAGTTATAGACGGACACGAGATTAATTCGAGTATGGACGATGCACATGTGTCAATATTAACAGCGTCTCGTGTGTGAGGGGGGGGGGTGTCTTAGGAATAAACAAATATTCTACCCGTTTTGGAAATTTACTTTATTTTATATCCTGAGCGTTGGACGTGAGTTGACAAATTATACTGTGTGGGTGTTTTCCCTTTGATATCGTTTAAAATGTCATCACAAAGTAAAATCATACTGGTGTATTTCTTAAAGTATTACCATCGATCTCTTCTAAACGATGTATTGGACAAGGGAGCGGGGCAGATGAAATACAGATGTAAGACAGAAAGGAAGTACATTTTTAGTAGAAGTAAATTGAAAGTACGTACATAAAGCTTTCTGTGTGTCACAAAAGAAAGTAAGAAACAAGCAAATACAAAAGCAGAGAAGGGACAGGCTTATCTAAACTCTGTAACGTGCCATGCAACGGACGTTACAGTGCACAGGAACGCAACATGTGTTTATCCAGCCCCAGTCAGCGACTCATCCCCCGTGTGTGACGTATGATTGTGGTGATAAGAGACGGAGGGGAGTAGAAACCACGTGACGGCCATGATGTCACCTGTGGCCCCATTGGCCCACGATGACGCTATGCGAGGTTTGTTGTTCTTGACGGGGAGAGAGAAAGTTTTTTTGTTTCGAATTTGTGCAAGGTGAAGAGTACACGCCTTCACACTGGTGTGATTTTGACCATATTTTTCTGTACATTTGTCGTTATATTCGGGGGAATATAAGGTTCTCAGACACTTACAACTAAACATTATAAATAGCGGGCGTGCCGTGCCCAATTTGGCTTTACGACAACTAGAGTATCCCAGTCGACAGGGAGACGGTGCTCGGTGATAAGTATTGTCTGAGTGACGTTTGAGTGAGTGTTTACCCCAAACACTGCCGCGTGATACCTGCCTGTGGACTGTGTATGGTGACTATGGTGTTATGATTTATGGGAACTTAAAACCATGCAGATATAGGAAATTTAAAAATCCTGAAAATTGTCAAGTGGGACGCAGTTTGGATAGAGTACCGTGCCAATATATACTTCCTACATTGTCTACAACTTCTTGAACATTCCGTGGTTCAATAATCGTCGCGAGAATACTACATACTGGGCGGCGTCTCACGTCCCGGCCGGAGCAGCGTCAGGTCAGCTGACTACGAGATCGTCATCCGTGCATGGCAGTGGCGTGCAACCCAGGCACTATCGTCCCGATCCTGGAGCAGCGTGGTGGGGTCAAAGCCGGAGCCGTGATCGACAAGTGGAACCCATAGGTGTCAGATGAGTACCCATGAACTTTAGAATCAAAGATTTTTTTAACTAAACTCGTTAAGAGGGTGTACTACGCTCCATACACCCCGGCGGGAAATTTTTGATAATTTGTCTACGCCGCAATTCCACTACGGCCGACAACCCAACACCGATTTTGGATTTGACTGAGGTTCATGAATGTGTTATTGATTGTTAATATAAATACTTTAATAATAGGTTGGTGATTGAATATTGTGGGCTAATTCATAATAGCCAACATGGTTCTAGCGTTAGACTTACGCTGTCTCATATGGTAGGTTGGTACACGGGATTGTACTGGGGATTAATTTAGTTAGTTAAATTTAATCATTTTAATTACTTATATTTACATTCTTGGAGATTGAACATCCCAGACACGTTTCCTTAGAGCCCCGGTGCTGGGCTAATTGTTGGAGTCAGGCCCACGACTCATACTTTGTATTTCCTCCTAGGTATGTTCAATGTCTAAAAGTATGGTTATAGTACGAGATAGATTGTGCCATTTCTTTCACTGTATTACACAGTACATCATCACCTTTTAGTTTATAATCATTGTATTTGTAATCCCTGTATTGCCTCAGGGGACCGATGTATACATAATTACCTGGTAATTGTTCATATTGTATAGCCTGTACTTGCCTCTTTGTAATTGTATTATATATTATATTTATATCCAAGCATTCAAATGATAATTGTTATGTCTTCATACGACAAAACCCCCCCACGATTGCAGTACCACATAGGATTGGTTCCTGCTTGCTCCTTAATCCCAAGCAGGTGGCGCCCAACAACTTAACAGACTGTCTCCTCAACGCGACGTGGATCGCCGACTTCACCACCCCCTTACCCACGAAACTCTCGCTGAAATTCCCTAGCCGGAGCCTCCCACCACGACACCTTGGGGAGGTGGGTTGCCAGTTCTCTGGTAAGGCACATAGTAGTGGAGAGATTGTCACAAGAGTTTGCTCTGAATGTGTAATGGACGTGTACAGTTAAGCTCGCTCATAAGGAACCCGCTTTTAAGGTAGTTGGATCTATTTCCCCCTTAAAAGTGAATGCACAAATATTAATAGCAAAGGATACCTCTACGTCAAAAACCGCAGAAAATGGTAATTTGTTAATTATATCTCAAGATTGCAACACAAAATCGAAAATCTCATTCAACAGCGCAATGTGTTTTGGTAAGCCCTACAAACTGAAGGAAATATTATAACCATTAGCATAGTTATTTCGATTGTTAAATCGATATTTAATAATAAAATTTATTCGAAATAAAAACAATACTGATAATAATGTAAGAGACAATTTAGAGAATTCAGTATGTAAGGCTTACCAAACCACAGTGCGCTGTTGATTCAGATTTTCTATTTCGAACCCCATTCTTGAGATATAATTTAAAATGAAAATTATTTGCGGTTTTTGACATAGAGGTATCCTTCCCTGTTAACCCATATATATATATCTATAAGGACGTTTGGTTTTAATTCAACCTTCTCTTGAGCACGCCGGTATATAGGCGTTTAAGATTCAAGTGTTTTAAAGTCCATTTAAAAAAAACCTACCCTGGCAGTGTTGCAGGTCTACACTGAAACTGAGAATCAACTCCCGAAGAGATTAACAAAGTAGTTTCGAATCCGCTTCAGCTTCGTTAAAAGTGGGCTCGACTAGTATATTTTATTCTTGATCTAATACCAGTTTGTGCAATTCAAGTAGTAGAACCATTCGAATCTAGTGTAATTTATTGAAGTTTGTAGCGCGCAATAGGCAACACGCGTACGATTTTTTTTGTTAAACCAAACAGTTTTTAATATCAGATACAAAAAGTATATTAATGCAATTCCTAAGTAAAAAAGAAAATTTTAAATGGGTTTAATGTGGTCGCATTTATTGAAGTTTCAACTCGGGGATCTGAAACGCGTACAGGTGGCTGTGACGCAATGATTCTGTAGATGTGGCGTAACAGACCAATCGCTGAGGCGGTGAGCGTACAAAGAACAAAACCATGACGTCAAATCCACTCTACATGGCGGCGGCTCGTTTTTCGCGCCCTTTTATTTATCGTTACTAAACCAGTTATTTTGAGGCATAGACTGATCCGTTTTTCAAAATTCAAAGAGACAAAATTATAAAATGAGAGACAAGGTATTTAAAAATCGATTAAAATTTTCATACGCGTGTTCCCTATTGTATTAAGTGAGAAACGAACGTTACGTAGTATTGCTGAAAGCCACTCTTCGAGAGGCGGGTGGTAAACGCGAGGAAGATTTCAATCAACCCCAGGTTTGTGACGCGAACCTCCGGGTACGGTCGTCAACGCGATGCGCGTTTCGCTCGAGTTATTTACGCGCGAGACAAAACGGTGCTCGTCAAGTCGTAACCTCGATGAAACCGTCTCTCCTTCCCGTTGTAGAATGTGGAGCCATGTTCTGTCCATCCTTTGTATTGTACTCGACTTGTTACATGTAGCCTACGTGTTATATATAGATACTGCAATGGTTCTAGTTTTAGTGTTGTGTATTTAATGTATTATAGATTTATAGTGGTAACCAAGGTTCGTCGATCCCCTCGCAAGGGTTTGGTAAACGTCAAAGTTGGGTCTTCTCGTGGGCACGAAAATCGTCGTTCTCTTGCCCACCACAAAAACTGGTTCGTTACGAAAATCTATCATGTAAAATTTGATTTCAGAATGTTTTATTAAAAACGTAGATAGAATACAATTCAAATAAAATTGTTTTAATCCGATAGGTAACGCGGCTACGAACCAGGATTGGTTTTTGACGGATCAGTTCGTTTGTTTTGCCGGATTATTCTCCCGTTTGAGGCCGTGTCCCAAAGCTGCGAAGTGTACTCACGGTATACTAAATTAGCGGACGTGACGTCAGAAGTATACGCCCAAAGCTTGAAGTAGTCGAAAATTTAGTCTGTAGGAGGTAGGAGCCGAAAGTGTAGACTTGATTGCTCCAAGTAGACTAACAATGGCCGACAACCGCAATAAAGCTGTTCCAGAGATGTCAATTAAATGTAATACAAATAATATGGCGAACAATTGAACGTATTTGGAGTTCACTTGAACTAATGTTATTACTTCCAAATGTATAAACTTGAGCTAACCATAACCTCTAAGTGTAGCCAAAGTGTAGTCAAAGTGTAACAACAACTGGGAGGTCTCCCAGCCTTCTTTACATAAGTAATGTCAGTCACGCAGGCAGTGCTGTAATGTGCTCTAGTACAGATGTCCAAAGCTCAGGTAGGTAGTCTTTAGGAGGCCACTTTAGTTAGTTACAAACATTAGTCTATACTAGCAGCTTTGGGACGCAGCCTGAATAACGTGTGACTTTTAACATTGTGGTAACGGATGGGACGACCCAACTTGGGAGGTGGACGAGCCCCGCCAGGGGATTTACGGACCTTGGACTGGTATCAAGAGCGGCCGGGCATAACTAGTGGGCTCGAGTCTCAACACTGTGGACAACTCGCAATGCTATTTAGGGTGGAAGTTTAGGGGCGACTGTAAGACTGTCCACTTAAATTTGATACTAATCAATATTTATATTTTGTAACTGTATTGGTGTGGAGGAGTGTACAAGTCAAAAGTCGAAAATAAACGTACTGCACGTTTTGCTCTTTTTATCAATTGCATCGTCTTCGTCTTTGTTAAGGCTAGGTCAACCGTAACCGACGGCATCGTGATTGTAATCGTAATCCGGAAATCGTGAAAAGTTGACCTACTTGGTTCTTGTGGCGCCGCTCACGGCGAAACCGTAACGTCGTAATGGATTGTAATGGTATAAATCATACTTCTGCAATTGCGATCCCGATTACAACTAAGATGCTGTCAATTGTGGTTGGGCCTTTATCTATCCTCTTTGCCTCTGTTCCCGTCTCGAACCTAAACGGAAACCTCCCATCTAAGAGTGCTGCACGATTGTGGCCACTGTTTCGGGCGCGGTTCTAAGGAGCCCCAGGAGATAATTCACCGAACAATCTTTCCTGACCTCTCTGAAATTTGACTTGACCGAATGAAATCAAGTTGAATCCTTAAAAATACTCATCGGATAGATATAAAACTAAGATATTCGTGACGGGACAAGAATTTAGGTCTACCACGAAACAGCCAACTCATATATTGCCGCCATTTCGTAAATATCTTAATTATATATATAAATGTATATTCTTTCTCGAGTCGGGGTTGGTTCTTTTATTTCTGCTTTTATTCATTATATTATATATAATAAATGTATGTTGAAAACCTGAAATTACAAAAATTAAGCCCGTCTTGGACCCGAACCCAGGTCTCCCACTTGCGGGGTGGGCCCCTTGACCCCCGGGACTGCCAATTTAATGTCTAGATATTGTGCATTATAACATCTATGTGGTGGTGGACCAACACTTCAACATTTCAATTACACTTGAGTTGACCAGCCACACATATTCTGTCGTAACCTTAACGCCGGCTTGAGCGGGGAGTTTATTTAAAAGGAAATTTTTTCTAGAAAACCTCTTGTGGGTGGATTTATGAAAACAACCAGAAATTATAAATCAACCCCGACTGGGAACCACCACATAGCCGTTATAATGCACTATATCCAGACATTGAATTGACAGTCCCGATGGTCTAGGGGTCAATGCGCCCACCCGGCAAGTGGGAGACCTGGGCTCGATTCCCAGTCGGGGTTGGTTTTTTATTTGTGGTTTCTTCATGTCCACCCACAAAAGGTTTTCTTGAAATAATATCCATTTCAATATGTATATATAGAAATCCAGAAACTAAAAAACCAACCCCGACTGGGAATCGAACCCAGGTCTCCCACGTGCCAGGTGGAGCAAGAGAGAGAGAGAGAGAGAGAGAGAGAGAGAGAGAGAGGGAGAGAGAGAGAGAGAGAGAGAGAGAGAGAGAGAGAGAGAGAAAGACCCGCTAAACTTTAGAGAATCGGGATTTCACTTTTTCACCTGTTAGAGGACAAACATAAATGGGAGCTGGAGAAGATTTATCAATGTATTCCAATATAGCAGTTTATTATATTTTTTCTTCATTTCAATGGTAAACATATGTTTGTCTATCATTATATATAAATAAGACTAGCAGATTTTGAATCTGAAGCATTTCCGCTCAAAACAAACACGCATAAAATAAAAATATCAAATTATTTCAACTTTCTTAAATCTTAAAATTATTATTTAAATGTTTGAAGTACAAAGAATTGGTTTGACTAAATAAAGTATAAACAGATATATTGAATAAGACTCCTACCCTGCAGCTCGCACACTTAGCCATGCGCTCTCTGCAGCTGCAGCAGACTTTCACTGCGTCGAGCTCGCTCGAATTCTAGTTCCTCTTCGGCGTTGATGCGCCAATCTTCATCGGCCTTAGCCCGGTCTCGAGCCCCCTCGACCCCTAATTGGGCCGCAGTTGCATCAGACGCCTCTTTCTGAGCTCGAGATTCCTCAAATCTGGCGCTTGACTGGGCCGCCTCTAGGGTGACCTTGGCTAAGGAAGCATTTGACGCCGCCTCAGCCTTGGCCGCCTCGAGAGTGACCTTGGCCGTCTCAAGGGTGACCTTGGCTAAGGAAGCATTTGACGCCGCCTCAGCCTTGGCCGCCTCTAGAGTGACCTTGGCTAAGGAAGCATTTGACGCCGCCTCAGCCTTTGCTGCCTCGAGGGTGACCTTGGCCGTCTCGAGGGTGACGTTCGCGTGTTCCTCTGCCAGCTCCGCAGTCCTAATTGCAGCCCCGGCCTCTCGAACACGGAGCTCGTACACCTCGTCCCGGGGACAAGAGGCGTTGTGAAGCCCCTTGTACTCCTGGCAGACACGACCCAGCATGCTTGCAGCCGGGCAGGAGGGGTCTAGGGCGATGCTAGGGTCACGTGTTGTAGTGAGGGTTGCTCCAGGTGTAGCGCTGCTGACTGCAAGCGGCGTAGTTGCACTTACTGCTTCTGAAACTAAAGCAAATGTCTTATGTATGATATTTTTGGGGAACCGTATAGCATATCGTGGACAAATAATGCTGCAACTTCAAACTACTACTGCTACTGATGTTGAAAGAGAGACATCACACAATTTGTTTAACACATAACAGCTGAGTTTGTATAAGTCTGATGTTTATTTGACCAGATTTTTCAGTGCAATTTAGTCTAGATTGTCATCATCATCATTATTTGACGTGTCAATTTTGGACTAAGTTCAGAAGATATACACCTCTTTTCAACACTATGTGAAGAAATCACCTTGATAATGACAATGACTGCACTGTTATTGTTTATTCATACCCTCTACAGTATTTATTGGTCGATCGCGCATCAAGGTCGATCGATAGACTCGAAATGTTGGCATCGAGCTTAGATTAGCCAGGGAACATAGGAACCCCTTAAAGAAAATAATCTGTGCGACGAACTAGACTTAGCATTCATCAATCAACAGAAATAACAAAATTACTACTTCAATGTCATAATCGGTTTAATAGGTACGAATTTTACATCTTCGACGAAGCTCATTGGGAGGAAGGTGTGAAGTGAGCAGATATCTTTAGTTAGACATAGTTTGAAGCCCTACCCCGTTGTAACGTACCCAAGACCCAAGCATAACAAACGTGACGGATCAAAAATGATATAATATATGAAATCTGTGTGTTAATATGATGTGATTGTCGGGTTGTAGCGGGGGTAAGCGGTGGTCACATAGCGGTGGAGGGAAGCAGCATCAAACTGAGAAAATATCAGTTCTACACAACATGTATACAAACATAACTTACCAGTGAATGAGATCGTCTCCGTCGCCTCCAACGGCCGGGCCAAGGCCACATGAGATACAACACACTTAAGGACCTTGCCGTTGTCCTCAGTCTGGCGGGTGAGTGTGAGTCTCTGCATGACAGATCCCTTCATCCAGGGCCACCTCCACGCGACCTGAGGGTTGCCTAGAGTGTCCACCACCAATGTATCATTGCGGATGACGTCATCTCCCAGGATCCAGGATATGTTGGCGACAGGACGAGCCCCCTTTACCTCACAGGTGGCCGTGACGCTAGCCTCGGTGTACACAACACTCAGGGTAGGTGCGCTGGGGGGACCTGAATCATGACATAGCAACACTGAGACATACAATCATCTAGCCTCGTGCAGCTCACAGGTGGCCGTGTAGACAACACTCAGGGTTGGTGCTCTGGGGGGACCTGAAGCATGACATAGCAACACTGAGACATACAATCATCTAGCCTCGTGCAGCTCACAGGTGGCCTTGTAGACAACACTCAGGGTTGGTGCTCTGGGGGGACCTGAAGCATGACATAGCAACACTGAGACATACAATCATCTAGCCTCGTGCAGCTCACAGGTGGCCGTGTAGACAAGACTCAGGGTTGGTGCGCTGGGGGGACCTGAAGCATGACATAGCAACACTGAGACATACAATCATCTAGCCTCGTGCAGCTCACAGGTGGCCTTGCAGACAACACTCAGGGTTGGTGCGCTGGGTGGACCTGAAGCATGACATAGCAACACTGAGACATACAATCATCTAGCCTCGTGCAGCTCACAGGTGGCCTTGTAGACAACACTCAGGGTTGGTGCGCTGGGGGGACCTGAAGCATGACATAGCAACACTGAGACATACAATCATCTAGCCTCGTGCAGCTCACAGGTGGCCGTGTAGACAACACTCAGTGTTGGGGCTGTGGGGGGACCTGAAGCATGACATAGCAACACTGAGACATATAATCATCTAGCCTCGTGCAGCTCACAGGTGGCCGTGTAGACAACACTCAGGGTTCCTGCGCTGGGGGGACCTGAAGCATAACATAGCAACACTGAGACATACAATCATCTAGCCTCGTGCAGCTCACAGGTGGCCGTGTAGACAACACTCAGGGTTCCTGCGCTGGGGGGACCTGAAGCATGACATAGCAACACTGAGACATACAATCATCTAGCCTCGTGCAGCTCACAGGTGGCCGTGTACACAACACTCAGGGTTGGTGCGCTGAGGGGACCTAAAGCATGACATAGCAACACTAACACATACAATTATCTAGTCTCGTACAGCTCACAGGTGGCCGTGTAGACAACACTCAGGGTAGGTGCGCTGACGGAACCTGAAGCATGACATAGCAACACTTACACATACAATCATCTAGCCTCGTGCAGCTCACAGGTGGCCGTGTAGACAACACTCAGGGTTGGTGCGCTGGGGGGACCTAAGCATGACATAGCAACACTGAGCCACACAATCATCTAGCCTCGTGCAGCTCCCAGGTGTCCGTGTACACAACACTCAGGGTTGGTGCGCTGGGGGGGACCTGAAGCATGACATAGCAACACTGAGACATACAATCATCTAGCCTCGTGCAGCTCCCAGGTGTCCGTGTACACAACACTCAGGGTTGGTGCGCTGGGGGGGACCTGAAGCATGACATAGCAGCACTGAGACATACAATCATCTAGCCTCGTGCAGCTCACAGGTGGCCGTGTACACAACACTCAGGGTTGGTGCGCTGAAGGGACCTGAAGCATGACATAGCAACACTGAGACATACAATCATCTAGCCTCGTGCAGCTCACAGGTGGCCGTGTACACAACACTCAGGGTTGGTGCGCTGAAGGGACCTGAAGCATGACATAGCAACACTGAGACATACAATCATCTAGCCTCGTGCAGCTCACAGGTGGCCGTGTACACAACACTCAGGGTTGGTGCGCTGAAGGGACCTGAAGCATGACATAGCAACACTGAGACATACAATCATCTAGCCTCGTGCAGCTCACAGGTGGCCGTGTACACAACACTCAGGGTTGGTGCGCTGAAGGGACCTGAAGCATGACATAGCAACACTGAGACATACAATCATCTAGCCTCGTGCAGCTCACAGGTGGCCTTGTAGACAATACTCAGGGTTGGTGCGCTGGGGGGACCTGAAGCATGACATAGCAACACTGAGACATACAATCATCTAGCCTCGTGCAGCTCACAGGTGGCCGTGTACACAACACTCAGGGTTGGTGCGCTGGGGGGGACCTGAAGCATGACATAGCAACACTGAGACATACAATCATCTAGCCTCGTGCAGCTCACAGGTGGTCGTGTAGACAACACTCAGGGTTGGTGCGCTGGATGGACCTGAAGCATGACATAGCAACACTGAGACATACAATCATCTAGCCTCGTGCAGCTCACAGGTGGCCGTGTACACAACACTCAGGGTTGGTGCGCTGGGGGGGACCTGAAGCATGACATAGCAACACTGAGACATACAATCATCTAGCCTCGTGCAGCTCACAGGTGGCCGTGTACACAACACTCAGGGTTGGTGCGCTGGGGGGGACCTGAAGCATGACATAGCAACACTGAGACATACAATCATCTAGCCTCGTGCAGCTCACAGGTGGTCGTGTAGACAACACTCAGGGTTGGTGTGCTGGGGGGACCTGAAGCATGACATAGCACCACTGACACATACAATCATCTTGCCTCGTGCAGCTCACAGGTGGCCGTGTACACAACACTCAGGGTTGGTGCGCTGGGGGGACCTAAAGCATGACATAGCAACACTTACACATACAATTATCTAGTCTCGTGCAGCTCACAGGTGGCCGTGTAGACAACACTCAGGGTTGGTGCACTGGGGGGACCTGAAGCATGACATAGCAACACTGAGACATACAATCATCTAGCCTCGTGCAGCTCACAGGTGGCCGTGTAGACAACACTCAGGGTTGGTGCGCTGGGGGGACCTGAAGCACGACATAGCAAAACTAAGACATACAATCATCTAGCCTCGTGCAGCTCACAGGTGGCCGTGTAGACAACACTCAGGGTTGGTGCGCTGGGGGGACCTAAAGCATGACATAGCAACACTGAGACATACAATCATCTAGCCTGGTGCAGCTCACAGGTGGTTGTGTAGACAACACTCAGGGTTGGTGTGCTGGGAGGACCTAAAGCATGACATAGCAACACTGAGACATACAATCATCTAGCCTCGTGCAGCTCACAGGTGGTTGTGTAGACAACACTCAGGGTTGGTGTGCTGGGAGGACCTGAAGCACGACATAGCAACACTGAGACATACAATCATCTAGCCTCGTGCAGCACACAGGTGGCCGTGTAGACAACACTCAGGGTTGGTGTGCTGGGAGGACCTGAAGCACGACATAGCAACACTGAGACATACAATCATCTAGTCTCGTGCAGCTCACAGGTGGCCGTGTAGACAACACTCAGGGTTGGTGCGCTGGGGGGACCTGAAGCATGACATAGCAACACTGAGACATACAATCATCTAGTCTCGTGCAGCTCAAAGGTGGCCGTGTAGACAACACTCAGGGTTGGTGCGCTGGGGGGACCTGAAGCACGACATAGCAACACTGAGACATACAATCATCTAGTCTCGTGCAGCTCACAGGTGGCCGTGTAGACAACACTCTGGGTTGGTGTGCTGGGGGGACCTGAAGCATGACATAGCAACACTGAGACATACAATCATCTAGCCTCGTGCAGCTCACAGGTGGCCGTGTAGACAACACTCAGGGTTGGTGCGCTGGGGGACCTCTAGCATGACATAGCAACACTGAGACATACAATCATCTAGCCTCGTGCAGCTCACAGGTGGTTGTGTAGACAACACTCAGGGTTGGTGCGCTGGGGGGACCTAAAGCATGACATAGCAACACTGAGACATACAATCACCTAGCCTCGTGCAGCTCACAGGTGGCCGTGTAGACAACACTCAGGGTTGGTGTGCTGGGAGGACCTGAAGCACGACATAGCAACACTGAGACATACAATCATCTAGCCTCGTGCAGCTCACAGGTGTCCGTGTAGACAACACTGAGGGTTGGTGCGCTGGGGGGACCTGAAGCATGACAAAGCAACACTGAGACATACAATCATCTAGCCTTGTGCAGCTCACAGGTGTCCGTGTAGACAACACTCAGGGTTGGTGCGCTGGGGGGACCTAAAGCATGACATAGCAACACTTACACATACAATTATCTAGTCTCGTGCAGCTCACAGGTGGCCGTGTAGACAACACTCAGGGTTGGTGTGCTTGGGGGACCTAAAGCATGACATAGCAACACTGAGACATACAATCATCTAGCCTCGTGCAGCTCACAGGTGACCGTGTAGACAACACTCAGGGTTGGTGCGCTGGGGGGACCTGAAGCATGACATAGCAACACTGAGCCACACAATCATCTAGCCTCGTGCAGCTCACAGGTGGCCGTGTAGACAACACTCAGGGTTGGTGCGCTGGGGGGACCTGAAGCATGACATAGCAACACTGAGACATACAATCATCTAGCCTCGTGCAGCTCACAGGTGGCCGTGTAGACAACACTCAGGGTTGGTGCTTTGGGGGGACCTGAAGCACGACATAGCAACAGTGAGACATACAATCATCTAGCCTCGTGCAGCTCACAGGTGGCCGTGTAGACAACACTCAGGGTTGGTGCGCTGGGGGGACCTGAAGCATGACATAGCAACACGGAGACATACAATCATCTAGCCTCGTGCAGCTCACAGGTGGCCGTGTAGACAACACTCAGGGTTGGTGCGCTGGGGGGACCTGAAGCATGACATAGCTACACTGAGACATACAATCATCTAGCCTCGTGCAGCTCACAGGTGGCCGTGTAGACAACACTCAGGGTTGGTGCGCTGGGAGGACCTGAAGCATGACATAGCAACACTGAGACATACAATCATCTAGCCTCGTGCAGCTCACAGGTGGCCGTGTAGACAACACTCAGGGTTGGTGCGCTGGGGGGACCTGAAGCATGACATAGCAACACTGAGACATACAATCATCTAGCCTCGTGCAGCTCACAGGTGGCCGTGTAGACAACACTCAGGGTTGGTGTGCTGGGAGGACCTGAAGCACGACATAGCAACACTGAGACATACAATCATCTAGCCTCGTGCAGCTCACAGGTGGCCGTGTAGACAACACTCAGGGTTGGTGCGTATGGGGGACCTAAAGCATGACATAGCAACACTGAGACATACAATCATCTAGCCTCGTGCAGCTCACAGGTGGCCGTGTAGACAACACTCAGGGTTGGTGCGCTGGGGGGACCTGAAGCATGACATAGCAACACTGAGACATACAATCATGTAGCCTCGTGCAGCTCACAGGTGGCCGTGTAGACAACACTCAGGGTTGGTGCGCTGGGGAGACCTGAAGCATGACATAGCAACACTGAGACATACAATCATCTAGCCTCGTGCAGCTCACAGGTGGCCGTGTAGACAACACTCAGGGTTGGTGCGTATGGGGGACCTGAAGCATGACATAGCAACACTGAGTCACACAATCATCTAGCCTCGTGCAGCTCACAGGTGGCCGTGTAGAAAACACTCAGGGTTGGTGTGCTGGGGGGACCTGAAGCATGACATAGCAACACGGAGACATAAAATCATCTAGCCTCGTGCAGCTCACAGGTGGCCGTGTAGACAACACTCAGGGTTGGTGCGCTGGGGGGACCTGAAGCATGACATAGCAACACTGAGACATACAATCATCTAGCCTCGTGCAGCTCACAGGTGGCCGTGTAGACAACACTCAGGGTTGGTGCGTATGGGGGACCTGAAGCATGACATAGCAACACTGAGTCACACAATCATCTAGCCTCGTGCAGCTCACAGGTGGCCGTGTAGACAACACTCAGGGTTGGTGCGCTGGGGGGACCTGAAGCATGACATAGCAACACTGAGCCACACAATCATCTAGCCTCGTGCAGCTCACAGGTGGCCGTGTAGAAAACACTCAGGGTTGGTGTGCTGGGGGGACCTGAAGCATGACATAGCAACACGGAGACATAAAATCATCTAGCCTCGTGCAGCTCACAGGTGGCCTTGTAGAAATCACTTGGGGTTGGTCTACTACTATTCACAATACGTGTTAGGCCCCGATGCAACATAAGGGCCCAAATCTCAGCTAGTTATACAGATTGAAGGACGAAAAGTGTTTCAATCGATTAAGACGTATGATTTCGATTTTAAAAATGGCTCACAGATAGGGTCTTCATACAACTAGTCACAATGTGTGTTAGGAATAATAAACAAATGGCCCATATCCCTGTCAGTTTTTTCAGATAGACGGTCGGAAATGGTTTCAATTGATTTGGACCTACGATGTCAGTTCTAAAAATACCTTACAGTGGGGTCTAGTCACAATGTAGGTAAGTGTCTTATACAATAAAAGGGCTCATATCTCAATCAGTTTTACAGATAAAAAGTCGGAAACGGTTGAAGTCGATTAAGACGTATGATAAACATTTTAAAAACACCTCACAGGGGGGTCTTGCTAAAACTAGTTACAATGTGAGTTAGGCCCTAATACAACAAAAGGGCCCATTTCTCAGTCAGTTTTACAGATAGGATGTCGGAAGTAGTTTAAATAGTTTTTGACGCATGATTACCATTCTTAAAACACCTTACAGTGGAAGTATATATACCACCAGTCACAATGTGTGTTTGGTCCTAATACAACAAAAGGGCCCAAATCTCAGTCAGTTTTACAGATAGGAGGTCGGGGATGGTTTCAGTCAATTAAAACTTTTGATATCCGTTCTAAAAACACCTCACAAAGGGGGGACTATCCACGACTTGTCACAATTTGTGTGTTAGGCCCTAATACAACAAAAGGGCCCATATATCAGTCAGTTTTACTGACAGGATTTCGGATATGGTTTCAGTCGATTAAGACTTGATAACCGTACTAAAAAAAAAAACACAAAACGGGAGTTAGCTACAACTAGTCACAATGTGTGTTAAGCCCTTAAACAACAAAAGGGCCCATTTCCAGTCAGTTTGAAATATAGACGGTCGGATATGGTTTCAGTTGATTAAGACGTACAATTACCGTTCTAAAAACACCTCACAGTGGGGGTCTAGCTACAACTAGTCACAATGTGTGTTAGAACCTAATATATAAAAAGGGCCCATAATTCAGTCAGTTTTACAGACAGGAGGTCAAAAAAAGTTTGAATAGTTTTTGACGTATAATAACCATTCTAAAACCACCTCACAGTGGGGGTCTAGCTATAACTAGTCACAATGTGTTTTTGGCCCTATTACAACAAAAGGGCCCATATCTCAGCCAGATTGACAGATAGGACGTCGGAAGGTGTTTTAATCGTTTTTGACGTATGATTACTATTTTTAACACACCTCACAGTGGCGGTCTACCTATAACTAGTCACAATGTGTGTTTGGCCCCAATACAACAAAAGAGCCCATATCTCAGTCAGTTTGATAGATAGGAGGTTGGATATGTGTTAAGTCGATTTAGACGTATAATAACCGTTCTAAAAACATCTCACAGTAGGGGTCTAGCTACAACTAGTCACAATGTGTGTTAGGCCCTAATACAACAAAAGAGCCCATATCTCAGTCAGTTTTACATATAGGAGGTCGGATATGGTTTAAGTCGATTTAGACGTATAATTACTGTTCTAGAAACACCTCACAGTGGGGTCTAGCCACAACTAGTCACAATGTGCGTTAGGCCCCAATACAACAATGGACCCCATAACATATCTCACACGAGCATTGAAGATAGATAGGTTCTTTCATCGGAGTTATTATTTGGGTAAATTATACTCAAAATATTACAAAACTGTATTCAAGTTTTGTATTATTAAATTTAAAATTTTGAGTGTTATTAATTGAACCATCACAATAAGGGAAACTAGTTTCTAAAACAGATTGTTGTAGCTGCCGTGAGTCTTGACCTTTCATTGACTGAACCGTGACAAAGTGGCAGTCTTGTTGGTTAACCTACTTGCTACAATGAGAGTCATGAATCTGTATTCAGCCTTGTTCCCGGACGCGAAGATGAAACACCTGACCGGCCCGTTGTCCTCCTCGCTGACGTTGCTCACAGCCAGACCGCACTCGCCGCTCTGCAGTCCAGCCCCCAGGTAGTGATGCCGGCCGGCGCTGCGGGCAGACTCGGATCCCAGGTTGAAGCCAAGACTCTTGCCTGGCGGGTAGAAGCTGCAGTATTTCAACGGTCCCTGCGCCTTCAACATGAACCTCGCCTCCCCGCCCTGGAGAACGACGGCCTCCCTCGGTGTCAGGGTGTGAGAGATGGGGTCCCTGGCTGTAACCAGGGAGCAGATATACAACACTCCTTTAGTGATGTTTGAGTTATAGTCTATACCAACTCAGTTACAATATATTACTTGCTGATTTTCAGTTTATTTTATTTTACGTTGGTATTTTATTTGTGTTGTTATTATTTTTGAAAGTTTACTCTGTTGGCAACGACGAACTCTACAACTAGTTCATACGTTGTAGAGATGGTTTTCCGTAGGACATATTAGAATGTTATAGTTGTCAATCCTTGATATGTCGGTTACAAGACCCCGGTTCCGCCTAGACTAGTATTATTAATCTAGGGAAATTTAACTAAACCCAAAAGAAATTGCAACCGAAGGTTTTATGGCATCATAGTCATCAGAAAATTGAGCTCCATAACATATTCAAAATGCGCTTATATTAGCATGGAGTAATTTTATTAAAATTAGCTTTTAAGGAGACATTATATAATAGAAAATTAAAAATTTCACAAATGTGAACATATCAACATGAAATTGTGGACACACGTACATAAACACCTTAATATAACATGTGAACTGTTTTAAAAGTTTTGCAACCATTTTTGATCACATTTTGTCTTTTTATACAATTTTACTGGGATCTAATGGGGTTCAAGTACAATTCAGAAAGCAAACGATAAAAAAATAAAACCATGTATGGTAATTACAAGCTTATTGCACTGAATGCGTATCTATTTTGTGTGTTTTTAAAATTGCACTTCAATTTTGCATTTATAAAAAGCCAATACGTCAGCTTTGAAACTTGGTATTATGAACACCTCTGAAAATTTGAAGAGAATTGTTTAGAAATGTATGAGATCTCTTTCAATGAATCTTTCTCCTTGATCTTAAAAAGTGTTAATTTATAATTCAATGGGAAATTTACATTGAAGTTTTCATTTAAAATAACTTCCTGCCCAACTGGAATTCATTAGTAACGTTTGCGTGTTATTTTTACAAATAAAGCCATCAGCTATATTTTAAGGACATTCGTTCAACTCAATCTTCTTTCTTGCCCTAACACTTTGTAAGATAGGGGCGAGGAGAGCTCATTAATTTTTCAACCAAATCTGTTTAAATTTTTAAAAACGTTCATAATTATTAATTACTAAGGTTTAAAACTGATGAATCGGGGTTTTAATTAAAAATTACGTTCAATATTAATTTTAAAACAAAATTAAATTATTTTTATTTTTGCCGTACAGAATTTTTTACACTTAATTGATACGTGTTTATGTGAAGTGTATCATTACCATATCTAACGCGCTTTTTTAAATTTTATTTATCGTTTACTTCATTAATTTTAAAAGCCCTTTCGAAGACCGGTAAAATTTTACTTAAAAACAGAATGTCCTCAAAAATTGTCACCACAATATTTAAAAACTTGAAGTGTAATATTAAGGTGCTGACGTATTTGTGTAGGTAGTTTATGGCTGATCAGTTTATATTTGTTATATTTAAATTATGTTGTTATATAGACCTTACTGTCTGCTTAAAAGCTTTTTTTCTTAAATTTAAATCATGCGGATTATTGTAATTCTCCATATATCATACAAAGATAAAGTCAAGTTCCAAAAATAAAAAACACCCCGAACCGGGAATTTAGCCCTAGTGCTTCTGCATCGGAATCAGGAATAAACTAAACCCACTAGACCAACGAGCCACACAATGCGCTCAAGTGTGTGGAAACAGTAAAACTCACCGTCAGCATAGAGGTCGGCCCAGGCGTAGCTCCAGCCACCGTTCCCGGCTCGGACTCGACAAGCGACCATCCACACCTTATGGCTCGTCACCTTCAGGGCGACCCCGCAGTCCCCCGCCCCCAGACCCCGGCCGCTGTAGCTGTAGCCGGTGAGCTCAGAGGTCAGATGGACAGAGTTGGCCTGGGAAAGAGACCCCTGACTAAGATCCAGCAGTGGACCTTCCTTGCCATACTCGTCCCACCACGTGAACTGACACCCGGCCAGGGCTACACCAGCAGAGCAGGTGTAGGAAGCAGTCTGTTGGACTTGGGATACTCGCACGTGGTCCTGGGCCATGGTGAGGCTGTAGGACGCCACCCCTGAGACACAGAACAAACACAATTATGTCGCGTTGCAATACAACTGACACCCAGCCAGGGCTACGCCAGCAGAGCAGGTGAAGGTGACAGTCTGGAGGGCTTGGGATACCCGCATGCTTGTTAATAACCCTTTATAGGGCAAAACACTGGGACCCTTTGGAAAATTCTGAAAATTGTTATCAGGATTTTCCTTGGCTTTTGTATTAATAATAAATTTTTTTTTTTTTTTTTAATACATGCATAGGGCAGTTACCACCGCCCACTTCAGATGATTGAGTTCAAGGATTGTGCACTGGTAAAATAATATACCACCTCTCTAAAAATAGTAATTGTATTGTTTTTTCATAATTACATATTACAAAATATTATGTGTAATACAATCTTAAAATTAGAGTTGAAAAACCTGAAATTACAGTAATTGACATTTTATGAAATGTTATGAATACATGATGTTCGAATTTCAGAAAATATTCAATTCAATTTTCTTACTACACAAATCATGCTCATAGGCGTGCGCACGGCCCAGGCCTATTCGGCCCAGGCCGGACCTAATGTGTCAACTTGGCGGTCGGGCCGCGCTGGACTCCAACTCCTTCGCCTCCTCCTCCTTCGCCGAGGGAAGTTTAACCCTTGAGTGAGTAATATAGGGTAGAGGGCCCACGCCATCGGCAGTTTTCTACTGCCGTTTACTGCCCAAAATACTTTAGTCGGGTAATAGAAGTTCGCCAAACGACACGATGACGGAGCCTGATTGGTTGGCTACTTCACCGAAATATACGAAGACCGCCGAAAACTTCGTCATCGTGTCGCTTGGCGAACTTCTACTACCCGAATAAAGTATGTTGGGCAGCATAAGGCAGTAGACAAACTGACGATTGCGTTGCGACTCTATACCCTTTATTACTCACTCAACGGTTTAAATTTAAACTTAACTATCAATGAAACTTTAAATTAAAATGCACTGTCAGTAGCGCGTTTTTACGCAAAGGCACATTTCACTCAGGGCTGTGCAAATAATTTTTAATTTATCTTTTATTTAAAGTCGATCGATGATAACTGCACATGTAATATAAATCATTCAAATTGTATGTACTGCAAGTTGAGATTAAGCTTGTGAATATTGTAGAAAAAAATATGCACCTACCGCTATTAGTTTTTTTTTTATTGAGTGTTGAAATGCGTTGGAATTCCCTATGTTATACATTGTAACTGAACAAAAACCTACACTTTCAATCGTATAACTTTGCGTAGCACCTTCAAAAAGTAATATATTGTATTAAATTTTCGCCCTAAATGTAGATAACTTCATGACTAACATGAATACGTTTGAAAAAGATGATCGAACGCAATCCGTTTTCGAGATATTTGCGCTGGTGTGTCAATTTTATCTCAAATCTACTCAAATTAGAAACTATAAATATACTTTATTAATAAAAAAATATATATAATTTCAAGACGTTCAGTATTAAATGATACTCACATGTAATAATTCTTGCAGTTCATAATTTAGAATAAAAAAAAGTATTTTTTCATGTCCATTTAATTTGATTAGTTTAGTTGTTGTATTGAATGGGTAGTTCACTTCATCGATCGACTTTAAATGAAACGAAACATAGCTCATAGGGACCACAAGATTCTATAGCACCGGAAAGCGTCGCGTATTAAAATCGCGTTTTAGGCCATAAAAGTTATTGCATCAACCGAAAAATTTTTCGCCTACGGCGAAATTGCCTCCGGCGGCTGGGGCTTTGCCCCAGACCCCAGCTGTGCCACGCCACCTCGTGCCAGGTCTAATGTTAGACGCTGCGCACGCCTATGATCATGCTTGTCACAAATCTACACGTCATCTATTACCACATAATTTAAAAACATATGTTATCTAGTGCACCCGTAGTGTTCGAATTTCAAGTCCATGGTTGCATACAGATCTACCGGTACATACTGTAGCCCTAGTTTGTAGTAACAGGATTGATCGTGTGGAAGGGTCCGAAACATGATTTACAGAGTCCGACATTACACTTCATACACATTATATTACTTCGTTTTTGTTTGGCCTTGGTGCTGCAATATGCACAACGACGATACGTACCGACTGTTGGCATATGCACGCCAACATCAAATAAACGGACAGAGTTCATGACAGTTTTATTTCCGTCAGGCCGGTTTTTTTTACGTCCGCTTGATGATCCGGGTGATGGGCCGGTACGCTTGCGAGATGAATATGAACCAATTAATTCATTAGCTAGTTTGGAACGAAACTGTAGCTGTGACATGTGTTTTGTTACACCATTTTCCTTGAGCGTAGTTTTATAAAGGATATAACTGTTCACAATTATCATATCAACTAAATAATACCAAATCTTCAACCACCAACGCCGGCTTTTCCATGCTATGTTGTAGCAACAAAGTAACTGGTCAAACTTGTCCACTCCCCCCATGAACTTATTATAGTCAGCGATTGATTGAGGACATTCTACACGATCTCTTTCACCAGTTTTATTAGTTCTAAGAACAGTCGTCTTATGTGATGAGTTGTGCATGCTGCTAACAACTGACACCGACTTTTTTCCTCTGTCCATCCATTTAACTAAACTTATATCTCCTGCCTGAACTGTATCCATGTCACCATGTTTCAGGTTTTTGTCATTTTTTAAAAAAGTTTTTGGGTAATGCTTACGATTCGCTCGCATTGTCCCACAACCAAACAGCTTTTTTTCTAACAGTTTATCAATCAGAGGGAAACTACTGAAAAAATTATCGAAGAAAATGCTATAAAGTAAACCTTCATAGGGTGTACATAGGAAGAGCACTACCTTCTCTCCTAGACTCAACGTCACTTCCGAATCTTTTTTCCCTGTGTAGATGTCAAAACCACAGACATAGCCTGAAACAGCACATGCTATTACCCATACCTTGAAACCTCGTTTGGTAGGTTTCATCGGCATGTACTGTTTCATGCCATGTCTGCCTTTAAAAGCAATCATGCTCTCGTCAACCGACAATTGTTGTGATGGCCAAAAACATTTAGATAACTTTTTGTGTAAATACTCAACCAGAGGCCTAACTTTGTATAACTTGTCAAAGTTGGATGTGCCTCGTTGGGGCATAGCAGAGTTATCATTGAGATGGAGCAAACGTAAAATTTTAAAAAAACGTTTGAGGCTCATTACACGAGTAATGCGCTCGAAATTAAAATTCTCATCTGTGCTCCAGTATAGGCAAATGCTCGGCAAAGTATGGAACCCCATTATAATGAGAATTCCAATGAAAGCTTGTAATTCATAAATGGACAAATCTAAAGTTGTCCCCTGCTGTGTTGCATACAAATTTGATTGTTCAACAATGAACGTCAACATAGCTACAGTTAAAAACTTTTGTACAATTTTTATTGGGCTTGTTACATTGATATCAAAACGTGCACCAAATGGCTGAGAAAATTTGTATTTTGAATATATTTTTGGTTGGTAGCCAGTTTTTTTCCAGTTATACTTGTTTGATAGGGGAACATCAATTGGGTCATCATCATCATCATCAACTCCATCATCATCAACTCCATCATCATCCTCAGATGAGCTCATAATAATGTGATGATCATCACTTGGTGTTGGAGAAGTGTATTCATAATCCGGGTCACTGTCACTATTTGACTCCAAGTCTGAGAGTTCATCAGGCCTACTGGAACCTGCAACTTGTATCGAATCTGAGTGTACGATACCTTCATTGATGTTCGAAGCATCTTGACCTGCAACTTGTATCGAATCTGAGTGTACGATACCTGCATTGATGTTCGAAGAATCTCGCAATGCAGGCATTACGGTACATTTTCAATTCGAGACGATGGGTGTTGATTCTAAATTCAAATCAGCAGCTGACCGTAGGTTTGAAGTTTTGGGTTGCAGACGTGTTAGTACCGGTACGTCTTCAGCATCAGAATCTCCCCCGATGTCAGAGTCCTCGCTCTGGGCGTCACCAATGGTGTATAGTTCCTCCAAAATCAGCTCTTCTCTCCGCAATAAATCCTTTCGTGGCATTTTTTCTGAAAAACAAGTAAGGGGTCAAAGCTGTATCCAGATTATATTGTTCTATAATCCTAGGCCTAGGGTTGGGTAGACTTGTAAGTTGTAATAGCTTAGGCCTTGGCCTACGCCCATTTTATTACCAAATCCTATGCTGACAATAGGCCTGTTGTAGGCCAAGGACCCAATTATCTACATTAACTCTAGGCCTATGCTTAAATATAATGTAAACATGCGAAGCCCCTGCAGTAGGCTTATATTTGCAGCAAGTATCTGTAGGGCTTAGGTCCTTGTGCTATGCCATAGACCCGCCCCGTTTTTCTTGCATCTTCATATTTTACTAACTGACAAATATTTTCTGAACCATTACATACAATACATGACTGTGAATCGTTTTAAGATAAAGATATGTCAAAGATTATAATTTACACGTTTCTCTATTCAGTACTATTACATACAACTTGTAATCAACCATCAAAAATAGAAAATAAAATTTCCGTGTAAAAAAGTGAGGTTACGAACAAAAGTAAATATTCTAAAATAAACAGTAAACAATATTGAAAAGTTGTTTCTATTATATTTTAACAAATATGAATAATATCTATTTAAGATATGAGAATAAAATGGAGTTTGATTTGATTTGATTTTGATTTGATAAATACCTTGAAGTTCTGATAAAGAACTTGACAGCTCGTACTTCACGTATTATTACTCTTCTCGTGACATTGCCATGTTTTCATGAAAATAGTAGCTGTGAGTGGAACACTGGTAGCCAGGTTTACCACCTTGACACTAAACGTATACCGGCTAGGTGGCGGTGGAAAGCGGCAATTTCGAATTGATGGTATGTTGAATGTAACACCGGAAGTGGTAAACTATTATACCAAAGAATGTTTATTATACATGGGGTGGTAAATTATTATACCACTGCCCTATAAAGGGTAAGGACATCGAAACTTTAGTTTTCTATATATTATAATACCAAATAAATCTATTGATTTGTTGTTAAAATTACAGCAAAAATTAATACCCGCATATCCACTCCAGGAATTAACAATACATTATTTTCATGTTAATAGAATTCACTTGAGCGCGGGTGTTTTTTTTTGTGACGTAGGTCTTACTAGTCCCAACCCGCTAGCGTTGGCGGGAGACGAGAATGTCGTATGTCATAGCAAACGAACTATTAGCGGCTGCTTTATGAACTCAATTGCTCATTAATCTGCCATGTTTTCTCTTCCTAATGAATGCTTCAACGAGAAGAATCAGTAATTTTCATAATGAGAAAAATTTATTTCAAACGCGCTACGTGTGCCGTATTTACTCGCATATTCCAAAGTCTGGTTAGTATATCTTACGATAACACATTCACCATTTAGGAAGTCTTGACATAATACGACATGCACGTAGAATTATACAAAAAGTACGGTTGCAATTTGTGTTAGGATTGGCTTACAGTTCTGTGACATGTATTAACGTTGTATCACTGTTTTCACGCTCGCACTGCACTTCCAGCATTGCAGGTGGGGCTAAGCTATAAATAAAACAAATAAATAAATTCGTATTTATAGAGTCTACCCACTCAGTAACACGACTGATTTTCAGTGGGGGACTTCAATTTCAAGCGACTGAACAACCCTGTAGGCTCCGAACACCATCGACAGGTGAGCGATAACCAATCAAAGATCGATATTTCAAATATGAAACACATGAATCAGTAATTAGACATTGCGAACACCTGCGGACAAATGCCAGAATCAACAAGTCCAATCCAGAACAACTTTGAATTTATTGAGTGCTTCGTTGCTATACTGCTCTCGCTGTAACGTACAAGGTGTTGTCGTCACGGATTATGTAATAATTTCCCCTCCCCCTTTCACCCTTCACTCGGTACCGGCTGAGCGCTTGCGAGCAAGGTATACAGGGAGGGTTGCGGTCAACAAGCCAGGTGGCCTTGATTAAAATAGCAATCTTTGGAAGTAGTTAAATATTATAATTCCTCAATTCTCAGATATATGGAATGTTCACGAAAAATGGATTTTTATAACAGTGTTCTCGTCATCATTATAATTTTCAGACCACGCCAACATTGTTTATATTCAAGCTATTTTTAAAATTCAAAGTTAATTTTATATCATTTTTTCGTGATTAATCCATATAACTGAGAAGTAATTGAGAAACTGTAACATTTAACTACTTCAAAAGATTGTTATTTCAAACAATGACACCTGGCATGTTGACCGCAACAATCCCCGCATATCTTTCTCGCAAGCGCTCAGCCGGTACCGAGTGGTGGGGGAAAGAAGGAGGGGAAATTATTACATAAAACCGTGACGACAACACCTTGTACGTTACAGCGAGGGAAGTATACTCGTGGCCTGCTATCGTTTAGTACACAATCCACAGTGCGAGCGTGGAAACAGTTCAATACATATCACATAACTGTACGCAAACCCTAACACAAAGTGGAATAGCCCTACTGTATTTTTTTAATAATTCTACATGCATGTCGTATTATGCCAAATCTTCCTGAATGGCAAATATGATATCATAAAATATACTAACTATGATAATTAATTACTATCTTTTTGTCAATCTACATTCTACCTTATCCATGATACCATTACAAAGTGGTACACACTTCACCGCCGATTCCTTCCTTCTTTATTTTATTTAAATCAGACTCAATTTTAAATTCATTACTCGAAAATAGTTTTTAATTTGTTATGATAGTTTTTCAATATTATATCTCTTGTTGCTTCGACCCTCCCAAGGTACTGATTGGCTTATATTTTATGATTTGTCGGAGCATATTAAAAACAAATATCCTAAAACAATATTGTATTTTGGGCAGCTATCTAGCATTTGATTTCAATTCAATAATAAATTATTGTAACGTCAAGCAACTGTTTGGTTCTATATGTTCATGTTGTTCATTATAGGCATATCTTCCCTTCTTAATAAGTAGCCTATCGTACTCGTTTAAAATCTGCATATCTATTGATTTAACAATTATTATTATTATTATTATTATTATTATTATTATTATTATTAGTATTATTTCTACTGTTAATTATTATCTATAAGGTAACTTTTAGCCAATCATTATAAAGAAATTAATACCTCCATTTTGTATCTAGTTTCTGTCAAACTGTACAATGCCTTTATCGTTGAGAATTAAAAAACGAGCTACATCATTTGATGTTATTTATACAATTCAGATATATGTTGATTTATACATATTATCATTTTATTCAAAATACTAACCCTTTGTTAACTACAAAACAGTTTAAAGTATCTTGTATCCGGCAGGTACATTTAAATGTATCTTGTAGTTGTATCGTTACCTAGGTACATTTCTAAAAAGGAATCTGTCTGGGTCTAGGTACATTTCCACCAGAGTATCTTAGCTGTATCTATAACTAGGTAGTTTTAAAAAGTATCGAGTGGCAAACACTGCTTATGGGTCGTCCGCCATTTTCAAATTTCTAGATACGCCACTGCATATTGCATGGTGCATACACGGTGCGAATTGCCGTGAGGGGGGAGGGGGGGATTTCACCCTCTGGTAATTTCATCCCTGGCTCTGTTTAACTGAAAGGTATTCCCACCGGGGATAGCTTAATCCCCACCTCTGGATACCCATCTCATTTCATATCATATCAAGTGACTTTATCTCATAACATTCATAAATAATGCGTCAATTTACACCTATATTTCTATACTGGCTAAAATAAATATTCGTGTGAACTAGAAGTTAGGATACCGGTACTGAAGACTTTTATTTACGTCGCCAAGAACAAGTGGGTGAATGACAGTTAAAACATTAATATACATAATATAGGAATAGGTTAAAACTACAAAGAAAATTGGTGAAAACTTAAAATACGAGAAGAAAATATCTTCAAAATAATACCTCACATTGCTTTTAAGGCCATCTCGAGGGCAATAATACCCCAAAAAAGTTTGCTTTCGGCGGCTATTGCTTCGCCCCAGACCCCTTTCTACCCACGCCCCTCTACCAAGCTGTCAGTTCGCACCCTGTACACACCAAAGGTATTGTCATATTGGCAACTTCTTAAGTATCGTCAAAAACATAACTTGTATAAGATTGTTCAATGAATAAAAGCAACACCTCTTGCTTAAACAAGCAAAATTATTTAAATTAGTAAGTAAATAAATTAATTAATAATTTTATAAATTAATGAATTAATAATTGAATGAATGAATGAATGAATGAATGAATGAATGAATGAATGAATGAATGAATGAATGAATGAATGAATGAATGAATGAATGAATGAATAAATGAATGAATGAATAAATGAATGAATGAATGAATGAATAAATGAATAAATGAATGAATGAAGGGTAAGTAAGTAAATAAAGAATAAGTAATAAAAGTAAAATAAGTAAATAAAGAAAAAGTACAATAAGCTAAATAAGAAAATAAGCAAATAAAGAATAAGTAAAACAAGTTAACAAGTAAACAAGTAAATGAGTAAATAAGTCAATTACTAAATCACTAAATAAATGAATAACTAAATAAAATGAATAACTGAAGGAATAAATGAATGAATGAAGGAATGGATGAATTAATACATTAATAAAGGAATTAATGAATTAATGTAAAATAAATTAATAAATAAATAAATAAATAAATAAATAAATAAAGGAAAACATTTATAATAGAATAAATGAATAAATGAATAAATTAATAAATGAATAAATGAATTAATGAATAAATGAATAAATGAATAAATGAAAAAATGAATAAATGAATAAATGAATAAATGAATAAATAAATAAATGAATAAATGAACAAATGAATATATAAATAAATAAATAAATGAATAAATAAATGAAGACATGAATAAATGAATAAATGAATAAATAAATGAAGCAATGAATAAATGAATACATGAATAAATGAATACATGAATAAATTGATCAATGCATAAATAAATAAATAAATTAATAAAAACCCACTCAGTTAGAACAACTGACTTTCAGTGGGGGACATTTATAGGCTACTAGGTACCTTAAATGTGCTTTGTTGTAATGATGGCTCTAAATTCACCGTAACCATAATACCGGTACACCAGAACCATATTGATAGATTAAAGTCAAGTTTCAAACTACAAAAACCCATGCCCCGACCGGGGTTTGAACCTTATACTTTCTGCATTACAAAACACATGGTACCGCAGCCCTACACGGAAAATTTCCATCAAAATAGATAATTTTGCATTCAATTCAAATTATTATTTAAACAATTATTAGTTTCCCGTTATCAACACCATTTCATTTTTCAAACCACTTCTCAATCATTAAATTTACAAAATAATACACAACATATTATGTCTGAGACTAAGAAGGACGTCTATATATTATATTGATCTCACTGTTGATGATGGTATGTATGTATGTATGTATGTATGTATGTATGTATGTATGTATGTATGTATGTATGTATGTATGTATGTATGTATGTATGTATGTATGTATGTATGTATGTATGTATGTTTGTATGTATGTATGTATGTATGTATGTATGTATGTATGTATGTATGTATGTATGTATGTATGTATGTATGTATGTATGTATGTATGTTTGTATGTATGTATGTATGTATGTATGTATGTATGTATGTATGTATGTATGTATGTATGTATGTATGTATGTATGTATGTATGTATGTATGTATGTATGTATGTATGTATGTATGTATGTATGTATGTATGTTTGTATGTATGTATGTATGTATGTATGTATGTATGTATGTATGTATGTATGTATGTATGTATGTATGTATGTATGTATGTATGTATGTTTGTATGTATGTATGTATGTATGTATGTATGTATGTATGTATGTATGTATGTATGTATGTATGTATGTATGTATGTATGTATGTATGTATGTATGTATGTATGTATGTATGTTTGTATGTATGTATGTATGTATGTATGTATGTATGTATGTATGTATGTATGTATGTATGTATGTATGTAGCCTTTACGTAATCATATTTTGGCAACGATGATTATCGAGACAGTGAGTGGTGAAATCATGAAGATAAAAACCACTCCATATGGATCCATGACTAAACAGGACTCGAACCTGGCGAATGCATGGGCTCAAAATTTACCAAAGGCAGCAAGAGAGCCACTGTGGGCTGCTCATAATATAAATGATGTAGGTTAGATAGAGAAATAAGCTAAGTTCGACGTTCATAACAATAAAAGATAAGGTGGTTGTGAGGCAGTGTGTTGGTGAGGGGGTCGAGGGGGGAGGGTGTGCCGATATCTTCGGGAGCTGCTGCTAGAAGTTGTCTTCGCTGCCGCTAGGGAGAGCGCGGGTGAAAGTATTGTGCTTATGGGAAATAACGCACCCATATAGTATGACATAAATAATTAATTATACAAGCGCATTTACCACTCAAACCAGTGTTTTTCTGCTACAGAATAAATCACTTGATATGAAAATATACTTTTCATTTCAAGTATATCATCACCAAAAACTCTTTATATTTTTTAAATTCAGCGTTCTTTCCAAGTAATTGATAAAAGATCATATTACGCCTATTTATTAAAGAATTGCATTGCTAAAGTAGAGTGGATAATATCAATACAATAAGGCAATATTTTGTACACAAAATAATTATATAAGTTGTAACGCTATTATTTCGTAGTAGTCATTGAAACAGTAAACTTTCAACAATTGACAATTTTATTGTTGCTTACACAATGTATCAGTGTTTTTTTTTACTTACCAAAATCTGTATTTACACCGTAAATAATGAGATATATTAAAAAAAAAAGTAATTTAAAAGATGTTTAAGCCCCCATAAGAACAGCATTATAACCACCGGACACCGCATATTCTTAGCCAATTTTTGACTTCAAACTTGAATCTTGAAAGGGATCTCAATAATGTTGTCTGATGGAAGTTTGATATATATTTTATTAGCTCTGTAGTCATTATGTTGCTGCACCCTGGTTTTATATCTTCTAAATACAAATAAAAAGTTTGTATCTAAATATGTATTCCCAGACATTTCGAATTTATCAACCTCAGTAACACTCGAGGTACCAGAATAAGAATGTGATATTTACACTGATATCAGGGCATTATGAAAATATTATTATCATAAATATTTTAAATATACATGCAATTTATTAATTAGTAAATCAACTAACAAATAATAAATAAACGAATATTATATTTTCAAAATGCCGAAATTTTCCTGTAAATAAATAAAGCCAACTCATAACCGTCCCTACCTCAGGGGGCGCCCGTTGTTGCCAGGTATCAGTGTCATGCATGTTATTTCCCACATAGAACACACGTACGTAGCAACAACGGGCGCCCCTAGGGGTAGGGGATGACTATGAATACGGACCGTCCATATTCTGGTATCGCGAGTGTATTGTGGTTGAAAAATTCGAAAGATCTGGGAATTGCAAAACCGTTCTATTTTTAGGTAGGTTGCGGTATATAAAACAATTCAGTGACAATCATTCAAAAACTTTTGTAGTGGTTTTGCATAGTTTTGTAAGAACTTTACATCTAATGAATGGTGTCATTGGGTTCTCTCGTGGTTCAACATTTTTTTGTTTACTATCTTTCAAAGTCAGGGGACTCCGATGCGGCCATAGGATTATGATCTTATAACAATTCACAATTGTGTGACAACATATGTGTATGTAATGTACATAAATATTTCACATTTCACGGAAAGTTACAAAAAATACATTTCATATATGTTTCTTTTGCTACATATACATAATAATATGGTTGTTTTACTTACGGCCAATCAGCAACCAGGCGAATCCCACTAAAGTCAGAAAAACGTAGATGGACATTTCAAGACTAGTACAAAACTCCTCAGATAAGATAACAGTGCAGACTGAGAAGGTAGTGAATGTTGGACCGCCAGCCCAGCGTGTATATATAGCAAGGCGTTATCAATTGACCTTTGACTCAATCTGGCTTGGGCAAAACCCGTGGTCCATACTAGATGCATGACTCACACGTGACTTCCCCCATCTCTGACGAGATAAGTCACAATAGATCACGTGGAGCTGCAACCCCATAATGCACAGGCACCACTCAGAGTCTTAATGTCTGCCGAGTGGTACCGTAGCACTGTTCCCACCACAAGAACTCCAATATGCATGACTCACACGTGACCTTCCTCCATCTCTGACGAGATAAGTCATAACAGATCACGTGGAGCTGCAACCCCATAATGCGCAGGCACCACTCAGAACCTAGATATCTCCCGAGTGGTACCGTAGCACTGTTCCCACCATGAGAACTCCAATAAGCATGACTCACACGTGACCTCCCCCCATCTCTGACGAGATAAGTCATAACAGATCACGTGGAGCTGCAACCCCATAATGCGCAGGTACCACTCAGAGCCTAGATATCTCCCCAATGGGACCGTAGCACTGTTCCCACCACGAGAACTCCAATATGCATGACTCACACGTGACCTCCCCCCATCTCTGACGAGATAAGTCATAACAGATCACGTGGAGCTGCAACCCCATAATGCGCAGGCACCCTCAGACTCTTAATGTCTGCCGAGTGGTACCGTAGCACTGTTCCCACCACGAGAACTCCAATATGCATGACTCACACGTGACCTTCCTCCATCTCTGACGAGATAAGTCATAACAGATCACGTGGAGCTGCAACCCCATAATGCGCAGGCACCACTCAGAACCTAGATATCTCCCGAGTGGTACCGTAGCACTGTTCCCACCACGAGAACTCCAATAAGCATGACTCACACGTGACCTCCCCCCATCTCTGACGAGATAAGTCATAACAGATCACGTGGAGCTGCAACCCCATAATGCGCAGGTACCACTCAGAGCCTAGATATCTCCCGAGTGGTACCGTAGCACTGTTCCCACCACGAGAACTCCAATATGCATGACTCACACGTGACCTCCCCCCATCTCTGACGAGATAAGTCATAAAAGATCACGTGGAGCTGCAACCCCATAATGCGCAGGCACCACTCAGAGCCTAGATATCTCCCGAGTGGTACCGTAGCACTGTTCCCACCACGAGAACTCCAATATGACTGACTCACACGTGACTTCCCCCCATCTCTGACGAGATAAGTCATAATAGATCACGTGGAGCTGCAACCCCATAATGCGCAGGCACCACTCAGAGCCTAAATATCTCCCGAGTGGTACCGTAGCACTGTTCCCACCACGAGAACTCCAATATGCATGACTCACACGTGACCTCCTCCCATCTCTGACGAGATAAGTCACAATAGATCACGTGGAGCTGCAACCCCATAATGCGCAGAAACCACTAACAAACGGAGGGCCCCAAAAGAACTACTACTCTGCAGTAATTAACAGCCCACCCCCCGAACGTAAACCGACGCAACAATCGTCGTCACGATTGATGCGAAAACACTAGCCAGCCCGCCATGACAACATTGAAAAAACCAGCAACCAACTGACATGCATGCATAGCGCAACTGACTACACATACTACGGACTGCTGACGTAGGAATAAGCTACATTCCGAAATGACAGCTTATCCGAGAGAAACGAAAAAGAATGGACGAAATAACCTAAACTACAATTAACCACAACAGTATGTATGTATGTTTGTATGTATGTATGTATGTATGTATGTATGTATGTATGTATGTATGTATGTATGTATGTATGTATGTATGCATGTCTGTATGTATCTATATATGTATGTATGTATGTATGTATGTATGTATGTATGTATGAATGTATGTATGTATGTATGTATGTATGTATGTATGTATGTATGTATGTATGTTTGTATGTATGTATGTATGTATGTATGTATGTATGTATGTATGTATGTATGTATGTATGTATGTATGTATGTATGTATGTATGTATGTATGTATGTATGTATGTATGTATGCATGTATGTATGTATGTATGTATGGATGTTTGTATGTTTGAATGTATATATGTATGTATGTATGCAAGTATGAATGTATGTGTGTATATATGTATGTATGTATGTATGTATGTATGTATGTATGAATGTATGTATCTATGTATTTATGTATGTGTGTTTGTATGTATGTGCCCGTCAAACACACAAACACACACACACACACACACACACACACACACACACACACACACACACACACACACACACACACACACACACACACACACACACACACACACACACACACACACACACACACACACACACACACACACACACACACACACACACACACACACACACACACACACACACACACACCTGGAAACTTAACATTGCACTTACGAATGTGTGAATGATTGCAGAAATCCGGTGAATTTCGATGAATTATCGCCTGTGAAATGGGCAGAAAATAAGGATTTCAGGCCGGCATGGGAATACCTACTTTAGTGTTAGTATAGTTGTATAAAAAAATTTAGCATTGACTCGACAACAGGATGATTTTATGGTACAAGACTTGGATCTCCTTGATCTAAAACTTTGGTTTATCATGTTATGTTGACCGTTGCTTCGTGTTGGGTCATTGCCGACCTCCAGTGGTCATGATCGAGACTCGGGACTTTGCGCTCCTCTCATCACGCCACATGTGGACTTTCAAACCGCGAGATAATCTTTGCAACTGTGTCGACCTGGCTCGTGTGGAGATCACATTACGGGTTATCGCGGCTACACTTCTCTAGATGTTGTTGTCGGCTTGGAGCAAACGCTTTCATTGCAATGGTTACCGACCATGTGTTACAGGTTCAAGTTAGCTCTTCTAGGTAGGTTTCGAATGTGTGAGTCCCAACGTAACTAGTCTCATGCCGACCTCAGATTCTTATCCACCGAGCACGCTGTTTCAACATACAGGAACAGATTCCACGCGTTAGGTAAACCACAAGACATTAACAACTAACTTCTTCCCCACAGCATTTTCTAAAATATACACAAACACATTTTTGTGTTTAGAGCTTTGCACTCTAGTTTAATGTTGTGGAATATGTCGCTCTATACAACAGTTATGAGGCTTCGTAATTGAAGGACGCATTTAACCCCCTCAACTGCGCAATAACGCAGGCCATGTTTACCTTCTACGTACACACAGAACTCGTTCTCCTCCAGGCTGTAGGACGCTTAGGGCCGTATGCAGAGGCAAGTGTCAGAGTAAGTACAGAATTAGTTGCTATGGGATTGTATTTTTACATGCTACTTTCAATAAGTGGTGCTGAACCCGGCTAGCCAGCACTAGAAGCCACAGCCCGAGAAACTAGTGACATGTCACCCCCCGACCCGACTCATGTTGAAACCGGGGTGCTGAGTCCGGCTAGCCACTACTAGAAGCCACAGCCTCATTAACTAGTGACGAACCTTATGTAGAAGGTGGAGCATCGTGCTCCACCTTTAAGTTGAGTGGGTGGTGGTGGTGGATGAAGGTACTGTGAGAATATATCACACTGAGTAAACCTGAACAGAATAATATATTCCGTTATTTTGACTACGGGTACCGGTACTAGTAGTATCGTTATTATTAGCAGGTTTGCTATTTTCACAATACATAGTATGATTTTACAACTACGTTGTACATACATATCAAATTTGAATCAATACAAAAAAACATCAAAATTGTATTATATTGGGTATTAGATGGCCTATTGTTGTTTATCTACCAATAAACAATAATATCAGTGTATGTGATAAGTAGGCTATCAACGTAGGCCTATAGAGATTGACAACGTAGAATATTATAGTAGTTGTAATGGTAACAGAAATAATTGTAACTATAAATAATAATAACAAATATTAATATTCAAACTAGGCTATTAATTCTGCACAAACCTACATAAAGTGGCCGTCAACTAAAGAGTTCATCCGAGTTATGCGGAATGTCTTCCCCTCTTACCCCCACCAGTGCCCGCGCACGGACGAAGAGAGGCAGTGAAGGATCTAATCTCTATAATAGACCGTCGAGCTGTCAACCAAAGCTGTCAACGATAAGCCACCGCGTTGATTCAAAAATCTAGGAGCAAGAGAAGACGTCCTCCTACAAACCACACTATGACACCGTAACCTGCCAGACCCGCCCCCCCCCCCCCCCCCCAGCCGCAAGATAATGGACTCATACCAATCGAAAAACTTGAAAGCCTGAAATAATAAATAACATCCATTTTTGAACAAATCTAGGATAAATCGATAACAAAACGAAATAAAACACAAGTAAAATTCAAAAGAACAATGAACTACCCCCTTTCCCCCTTTCACGACCCAGAGGAGCTACAAGTAGAACTTGTAGTAATGAACGGGTACCACCGCCTCACCAACGGTGCCTGGTACCGGCACATCATTCTCTGGGTGGACCTGGTAAGTCGCCAGATACCGAGCGGCCCAATACCAGTATCTCGCTGCCCACTGCGCCTTCTGACTGGAAGGAGCCCCCTTGCCCCCTCCCAACAATACCGGTATCTCGCTGCCCACTGCGCCTCCTGACTGGAAGGAGCCCCCCTTGCCCCTCCCAACAATACCGGTATCTCGCTGCCCACTGCGCCTCCTGACTGGAAGGAGCCCCCTTGCCCCCTCCCAACGAACCCCGTACCGCAATCAACACCTCGCTGCCCACTGCGCCTCCTGACTGGAAGGAGCCCCCCTTGCCCCTCCCAACAATACCGGTATCTCGCTGCCCACTGCGCCTCCTGACTGGAAGGAGCCCCCCTTGCTCCTCCCAACAATACCGGTATCTCGCTGCCCACTGCGCCTCCTGACTGGAAGGAGCCCCCCTTGCCCCTCCCAACAATACCGGTATCTCGCTGCCCACTGCGCCTCCTGACTGGAAGGAGCCCCCCTTGCCCCTCCCAACAATACCGGTATCTCGCTGCCCACTGCGCCTTCTGACTGGAAGGAGCCCCCTTGCCCCCTCCCAACAATACCGGTATCTCGCTGCCCACTGCGCCTCGTGACTGGAAGGAGCCCCCCTTGCCCCTCCCAACAATACCGGTATCTCGCTGCCCACTGCGCCTCCTGACTGGAAGGAGCCCCCCTTGCCCCCTCCCAACAATACCGGTATCTCGCTGCCCACTGCGCCTCCTGACCGGAAGGAGCCCCCCTTGCCCCTCCCAACAATACCGGTATCTCGCTGCCCACTGCGCCTCCTGACTGGAAGAAGCCTCCTTGCCCCCTCCCAACAATACCGGTATCTCGCTGCCCACTGCGCCTCCTGACTGGAAGGAGCCCCCTTGCCCCCTCTCAGCAAACCCCGTACCGCAATCAACACCTCGGTGCCCAACTGGGCGCCCTGGGCCTTGGTCCACACCCTCACACGTTCCGACTGCGCAGGTGTCGCCTGGCTCATAACCCGGGCCGCACACCAACGCCTCCCATCTCGGAACCTGCCCAATTCCGCAGTTCTCGACAAACGACCAACTGTCCATGACGTACGGGTATAGTGATCAACGCAACAACCAATGCACGACTGACACCACCAAAACTCACATGCACAAAAAGAACCATCGATAAAACTGCACATTTCAATTATCTAATTGCGTCAACGTCGGAATCCAATCAATTCCACCGCACCTGATCGACGCGCGTCAACGATCAAGTCTGGCAAAATCCGAAATGTCCAACAAACCTAAAGCTAAATTAACCTAACCTTAAACCTAATGTCAATACAAAGTGTAAAAATAAACCTAGCTTTACAACAAAACGACTGCATGCTCGACAAGGGAAGACTATAACGCTAACATAACCTAGGTATAACCTAAAACCCACTATGAACATTTTGACAGTAATAAACCAACGCCAACCACAGCAGTGCCTGATCTAACCGTGCACAGGGTATACAGCTCCCGAGTCGGCATGGATGCTGACTACGCACGAACTCGACTATCGCAACCGACGGAACATCAGCCGGCTGGACAGCGTCCGCGCGCGGTACGAGTAAGCTCGCGTCGGGCCTCGAACCAAAGACAATGTTACACAGTCCCAACCGAGCACTAGCCACCCCCAAAGCGACAACAACACCCCACGAGGTTAAAATGAACCCCTTGTGGTCCCGCCCGCCGCATCAAATGACCTCAATAAATAGGTAAAGACTCCTGGCCGCTGTAGCGACCAACCCGCCCGAGCTCACGAAATCCGAGCTACCAGGGCAGTCAAAACATCGAACCTCGCTTTCGCCATTACGAAAAGGGATTTCACTATCAGCAACTCAGCAATCCGTAATCACTGACAGCAATGAACAACATACTTGCGTAACAACACTATTCTGCTACGAAGCACTCATTCCACATAACACAACACATGTTACAATAACGCCACGTGATTGGGCACAGAGCCAAATCCACGTATCAGCAATAAGAAAACGAAACAAGTAGACCTATAAAGAAACAAATAGACAATCAAGCAAAAATAAAATATACCTACAAGAAACACATGCAACCATACAGCCATGTGAAAACAACCTTACCACGCAAGGAGGCTAAGCGTGACGACGCGATATCAATGTAGACACACTAGCCGTCACCTCCCTCCAACGAGGACAATCGCGACACTCGTGAACTGCAAAACACATCACTCACCTGCAGGTATAATCACAATCACACAGCACCTACCCCCCACCCCCCTCCACCGACAACAATATCTAGCGGGTTTGTTGTAGGCCTAAGCCTACTACTTATGTATAATGACCTGGAATGAATGAATACATTCATTTGGGAATTGAGTTTTTTAAAAGAAAAACATAAATTTCCTACTTTCGGGAATTTATATGGGGTCGGGAAATATTCCCGGGAATATTCCCGCCCGTACATCACTAACGCTACGTAAGTTGTTTTTTATGTTAGATAATTAAAAAAATTGGAAACATAATAGTACGAATAGCATTGAATTTAATTCACTAATCACTAGTTATGTTTCTATTTTAAACTATTTTGTATTTATTAAACAAATTGCCTATATTGTTACTCACTTTAATCTAACCCATCCTGGCTCAGATCTCACTACATGGCTATCTTGAAGGGAAAAAAGCTGAAACATATTTCCGCCTCCGGCGGCTGGGGCTTTGCCCCAGACCCCTTGGGGCCGACGCTAGTACATACAAGTGGAAAGTCCATATAGGCGGCATTTTCACTGCTCGCGAACACAAGAAAATATCCTAAAACCGGCCCTGCGCGCAATGGATTTGATATTCATTTACCACATTTTAAAATGCCGTATGGTAGCAAGACATGAAAATCCTGCATACGTCTAGGCCATGAAGTTTGAATTAAATACGATAGTAATAATTAAAATGGCAAAGGTGTAGGCACAGGGCTATTGCCAGGGAGCTAACCTACGCCAAGCAATAATTATCTATTTGTGTCTAGGCCTACCATAAATCTGAATTGTCATAGTCCGGGTGTAGGCCTACCCCATTAACAGAACTGTAGTACAGCATCTCCGTCGCTTATCTCTTATCAGTGGCAATGACCTTTATTCGTCCTGCGCGGCTCTCAGACCCGCGTATATGAATAAACACAGATTATATTGCCAATATGTGCCCACCGACTAGAACACTGTGTATCACTGGCGTGACTACACACGAACACACGCACACGCACACGCGCACACGCACACGCACACGGACACGCACACGCACACGCACACGCACACGCACACGCACACGCACACGCACACGCACACACACACACACTTCTACTACCCAGCTAAACCATGTTGGGCAGTAAAACCGGTAGACAAACTGCTGATTGCGTTGCGAATCTCTACCCTATATTACTCACTCAACGGTGCTACTGCTATGAAATATCGTTTCTACTTCATACTATAACATTATGAGATTTTGTTATGATTCATTTCTTTCCATTGACAGTCTGTTATTCAGCCGGTTCCCATAGGGTAATGAACACCGAAGTTAAGCATCCTCGGGCTAGGTCAGAAGGTGGATGGATGACCACTCTCCTCTGAAACTCTAGTTGCCGTTGGTTAGAGCGGATTGGAGGGTTCAAAAGCTTGTGTAACAGCTTCGTTCTTCTCGTGAACTGCTCTGCAGACCAGGTTAGTGGTGGAACCTATATGACTGGTCAAAGCTACGCCGTCCTTTCGAATGGGACGTAAAGCCGATGGTCCCCTTTGTACTAATCGACAGGAGTAGGTTACGTGCCAGTACCAGGCATCCCCTCCTCCCTTCCACATTATTATTCATCAATTATCACTCATCAAGCTAAAGAGCGCCTTGTACCCTACACTGTGCTTAATTATAATAAAAAATAATGATGTACGTCATTGACCTATGACATTGATAGTGTTATTTGCCTCCGTCAATATTTGCGTTCGAGAATAACAACTTTTTTCATCTCGAGACCATCGACCTTTGAGTATAAAGTCAGGGCAGAGAACCAACGTTAGTGGTTGTTTGGCTACCACGTCGTACCGGTCAACGTATGGTAGTCGGGTAGTATAATCTCGCCAGCATGCGCGGTGATCTTCTACTAGCCAACTGTTAGTTTTGGGCAGGATTAAGTTGTTTTAACAGGATTAGGTTGCAGAGAAAACAAATGGACATCCAAGAAAGATGATTTAATGGTGGATACTAAAAAAAACACTAGTACCAACGTAACGGCTAACAACTTCGAATACCGCTACAGCATTACCAACTTAGATAGTTAATACAACAACAACAACAAGTAAATGTCACCTGATGTGTCACCAATCTCAACACTTCCCCTTGACGTTTACTTGTTTTTAAAAAAACACTTCTTTATGACATAAAAAACAAAATTTCAAACTTGCACAATTTCGATGCTTTAACTTAATAGTTTTTACCCCAAACCCATCTTCTTTACAAACTCTTTAGTTTTTGGTCCAGATAAAGGTTTCGTCATGATATCAGCAATATTTTCATCTTACTTCACAAAGATAAATTTAACATCCCCTTCCAATACCTTCTCTCGGATATCATGGTATGCAATATCAATATGTTTTGTTCTATCAGAAACTATTACATTTTTAGCAATTTCCATAGCTCCCTGATTATCTACAAATATTTGTATTTGTCCCTCAACAAATCTTCCTTGACCTATCTCCTGAAAGAGACTTTTTAACCATACGATCTCTTTAACAACTTCATACATTGCTAAATACTCGGCCATGGTAGACGAGTTTGCTACACATCGTTGTTTTCTACTCTGCCATACGATTGGTCCATTCGCAAGAAAAAAAACAAAACCACTAATTGACTTGCGGTCTTCCTTGTCATTACCCCAATCTGCATCGCAATAGGCATAAATGGGTTTACCTTCCTTCTTGTATACCAAGCCCTTGTTGGCTGTACCCTTCACGTATCTTAACAGATGTTTGACTTGCTCCCAATCTGAAATCTTAAGTTGAACACACTTTTGACTGAGTTTACATATTGACAGTGAAATATCGGGTCTCGTACCATTTCCTTAGTACAATAAATGCCCAATGGCCCTTCTGTATACTGTTTCATTGAAGTTACCTTCTTCTTTTGTAGTAACAAAACCTAACCTTATTGGAGCTGAAACACTCGCAGAATCTGACATGTTAAATTCTGTTAACATTTTCTGAGCATGACCTTCTTGATCAACTTTCAACTTTGACAAGTGATCTCTAAAGATTTTCATAGATAACAAGTGCTTCACATTTCCCAGGTCCTTTATATCCATCTCAAGAAATAATCTTTTCTTAAACTTTGATACCAATTCATGTTTGCCTATTATCATTAAATCGTCAACATACATTCCTACAACAACATCCTTCATTACATAGATACATGGTTCACTTACACAACGTTTCAGACCTAAAGCCTGTAGCTTCTTATCAGCTAAAGTGTTCCAATTACGCCCTGATTGGTGTAAACCATACAAACTCTTGTTTAATTTCCATACATATTCTTTACCACTTCTGTCAGTTTCTTCATACCATTTTGGTTGTTCTACATAAACATCATCTTTGATCGGACTTTTCAAGAAAGCAGAATTTACATCACAATGATCAACGGTCCATCCATTTTCTACAGCTAGAGCTAATAAAACTCTTACAGATTTCTTTCTGAGCACTGGACTATAAACATCAAAATAATCAACATTTGGCACTTGACTATAACCTTGAGCTACAATTCTTGCCTTAAAACGATCGACATTTCCATTTTCATTTGATTTTATTTTGAACACCCATTTGGTCCCAACGACATTTACATTATGTGGTCTCTCAACAACTTCAAAAACATTGTTTTCCATCATGTTCTGCATTTCCTCTTTCATTGCATTTTTCCATTTTTCTACATATCGGCCCGACAAGGCTTGCTCTACATTGTTTGGTTCAATTTCCAGGTTTAAATTTACAACATTACAACAGGGTCCTGTACATTTTTTCTTCGATTTTCGTTCTCTATTAGACCTCCTGAGATTTGGTTCTAATTCTCTATCCTATACAAACATAACCTCTGTCGCCTCAGTTGTTGGAAGTAGTATTTATACAAACATAACCTCTGTCGTCTCAGATGTTGGAAGTAGTATTCATACAAACATAACCTCTGTCGCCTAAGTTGTTGGAAGTAGTATTTATACAAACATAACCTCTGTCGTCTCAGTTGTTGGAAGTAGTATTTATACAAACATAACCTATGTCGTCTCAGTTGTTGGAAGTAGTATTTATACAAACATAGCCTCTGTCGCCTCAGTTGTTGGAAGTAGTATTTATACAAACATAACCTCTGTCGCCTCAGTTGTTGGAAGTAGTATTTATACAAACATAACCTCTGTCGCCTCAGTTGTTGGAAGTAGTATTTATACAAACATAGCCTCTGTCGCCTCAGTTGTTGGAAGTAGTATTTATACAAACATAACCTCTGTCGCCTAAGTTGTTGGAAGTAGTATTTATACAAACATAACCTCTGTCGTCTCAGTTGTTGGAAGTAGTATTTATACAAACATAACCTATGTCGTCTCAGTTGTTGGAAGTAGTATTTATACAAACATAGCCTCTGCCGCCTCAGTTGTTGGAAGTAGTATTTATACAAACATAACCTCTGTCGCCTCAGTTGTTCGAAGTAGTATTTATACAAACATAACCTCTGTCGCCTCAGTTGTTGGAAGTAGTATTGATACAAACAATGGAGATAATAACGCTCACTCCAGGGCTACACACTCTACACTATACAATGCATAGAGTTAAGACGAGGTTAGTTAAAGTCTCTCCGCTCATAGTACAAATGGTCGGCCACCATTACTAAACGTGTGTTTTACGCTCACTCCAGGGCTACACACTCTACACTTTACAACGCATAGAGTTATGACGAGGTTAGTTAAAGTCTCTCCGCTCATAGTGCAAATGGTAGGCCACCATTACTAAACGTGTGTTTTACGCTCACTCCAAGGCTACACACTCTACACTATACAACGCATAGAGTTATGACGAGGTTAGTTAAAGTCTCTCCGCTCATAGTACAAATGGTAGGTCACCATTACTAAACGTGTGTTTTACGCTCACTCCAGGGCTACACACTCTACACTATACAACGCATAGAGTTATGACGAGGTTAGTTAAAGTCTCCCCGCTCATAGTACAAATAGTAGGCCACCATTACTAAACGTGTGTTTTACGCTCACTCCAGGGCTAACTTACACACTCTACACTATACAACGCATAGAGTTATGACGAGGTTAGTTAAAGTCTCCCCGCTCATAGTACAAATAGTAAGCCACCATTACTAAACGTGTGTTTTACGCTCACTCCAAGGCTACACACTCTACACTATACAACGCATAGAGTTATGACGAGGTTAGTTAAAGTCTCTCCGCTCATAGTACAAATGGAAGGCCACCATTACTAAACGTGTGTTTTACGCTCACTCCAGGGCTACACACTCTACACTATACAATGTATAGAGTTATGACGAGGTTAGTTAAAGTCTCTCCGCTCATAGTACAAATGGTCGGCCACCATTACTAAACGTGTGTTTTACGCTCACTCCAGGGCTACACACTCTACACTATAAAACGCATAGAGTTATGACGAGGTTAGTTAAAGTCTCTCCGCTCATAGTACAAAATGGTCGGCCACCATTACTAAACGTGTGTTTTATACGCTCACTCCAGGGCTACACACTCTACACTATACAACGCATAGAGTTATGACGAGGTTAGTTCAAGTCTCTCCGCTCATAGTACAAATGGTAGGCCACCATTACTAAACGTGTGATTAACGCTCACACCAGGGCTACACACTCTACACTATACAACGCGTAGAGTTATGACAAGGTTACTTAAAGTCTCTCCGCTCATTGTACAAATGGTAGGCCACCATTACTAAACGTGTGATTTACGCTCACTCCAGGGCTACACACTCTACACTATACAACGCATAGAGTTAAGACGGGGTTAGTTCAAGTCTCTCCGCTCATAGTACAAATGGAAGGCCACCATTACTAAACGTGTGATTTACGCTCACTCCGGGGCTACACACTCTACACTATACAACGCGTAGAGTTATGACGAGGTTAGTTAAAGTCTCTCCGCTCATAGTACAAATAGTCGGCCACCATTACTAAACGTGTGTTTTACGCTCACTCCAGGGCTACACACTCTACACTATACAACGCATAGAGTTATGACGAGGTTAGTTAAAGTCTCTCCGCTCATAGTACAAATGGTCGGCCACCATTACTAAACGTGTGTTTTACGCTCACTCCAGGGCTACACACTCTACACTATACAACGCGTAGAGTTATGACGAGGTTAGTTAAAGTCTCTCCGCTCATAGTACAAATAGTCGGCCACCATTACTAAACGTGTGTTTTACGCTCACTCCAGGGCTACACACTCTACACTATACAACGCATAGAGTTATGACGAGGTTAGTTAAAGTCTCTCCGCTCATAGTACAAATGGTCGGCCACCATTACTAAACGTGTGTTTTACGCTCACTCCAGGGCTACACACTCTACACTATACAACGCATAGTTATGACGAGGTTAGTTAAAGTCTCTCCGCTCATAGTACAAATGGTAGGCCACCATTACTAAACGTGTGTTTTACGCTCACTCCAGGGCTACACACTCTACACTATACAACGCATAGAGTTATGACGAGGTTAGTTAAAGTCTCTCCGCTCATAGTACAAATGGTAGGCCACCATTACTAAACGTGTGTTTTACGCTCACTCCAGGGCTACACACTCTACACTATACAACGCATAGAGTTATGACGAGGTTAGTTAAAGTCTCTCCGCTCATAGTACAAATGGTGGCCACCATAACTAAACGTGTGACTAACGCTCACTCCGGGGCTACACACTCTACACTATACAACGCATAGAGTTATGACGAGGTTAGTTAAAGTCTCTCCGCTCATAGTACAAATGGTGGCCACCATTACTAAACGTGTGATTAACGCTCACTCCGGGGCTACACACTCTACACTATACAACGCATAGAGTTATGACGAGGTTAGTTAAAGTCTCTCCGCTCATAGTACAAATGGTGGCCACCATTACTAAACGTGTGTTTTACGCTCACTCCAGGGCTACACACTCTACACTATACAACGCATAGAGTTATGACGAGGTTAGTTAAAGTCTCTCCGCTCATAGTACAAATGGTCGGCCACCATTACTAAACGTGTGTTTTACGCTCACTCCAGGGCTACACACTCTACACTATACAACGCATAGAGTTATGACGAGGTTAGTTAAAGTCTCTCCGCTCATAGTACAAATGGTGGCCACCATTACTAAACGTGTGATTAACGCTCACTCCGGGGCTACACACTCTACACTATACAACGCATAGAGTTATGACGAGGTTAGTTAAGGTCTCTCCGCTCATAGTACAAATAGTAGGCCACCATTACTAAACGTGTGTTTTACGCTCACTCCAGGGCTACACACTCTACACTATACAACGCATAGAGTTATGACGAGGTTAGTAAAAGTCTCTCCGCTCATAGTACAAATGGTAGGCCACCATTACTAACCGTGTGTTTTACGCTCACTCCAAGGCTACACACTCTACACTATACAACGCATAGAGTTATGACGAGGTAAGTTAAAGTCTCTCCGCTCATAGTACAAATGGTAGGCCACCATTACTAACCGTGTGTTTTACGCTCACTCCAGGGCTACACACTCTACACTATACAACGCATAGAGTTATGACGAGGTTAGTTAAAGTCTCTCCGCTCATAGTACAAATAGTAGGCCACCATTACTAAACGTGTGTTTTACGCTCACTCCAGGGCTACACACTCTACACTATACAACGCATAGAGTTATGACGAGGTTAGTAAAAGTCTCTCCGCTCATAGTACAAATGGTAGGCCACCATTACTAAACGTGTGTTTTACGCTCACTCCAAGGCTACACACTCTACACTATACAACGCATAGAGTTATGCCGAGGTAAGTTAAAGTCTCTCCGCTCATAGTACAAATGGTAGGCCACCATTACTAACCGTGTGTTTTACGCTCACTCCAGGGCTACACACTCTACACTATACAACGCATAGAGTTATGACGAGGTTAGTTAAAGTCTCTCCGCTCATAGTACAAATAGTAGGCCACCATTACTAAACGTGTGTTTTACGCTCACTCCAGGGCTACACACTCTACACTATACAACGCATAGAGTTATGACGAGGTTAGTTAAAGTCTCTCCGCTCATAGTACAAATGGTCGGCCACCATTACTAAACGTGTGATTAACGCTAACTCCAGGGCTACACACTCTACACTATACAACGGATAAAGTGATGACGAGGTTAGTTAAAGTCTCTCCGCTCATAGTACAAATGGTTGGCCACCATTACTAAACGTGTGTTTTACGCTCACTCCAGGGCTACACACTCTACACTATACAACGCATAGAGTTATGACGAGGTTAGTTAAAGTCTCTCCGCTCATAGTACAAATGGTAGGCCACCATTACTAAACGTGTGTTTTACGTTCACTCCAGAGCTACACACTCTACACTATACAACGCATAGAGTTATGACGAGGTTAGTTAAAGTCTCTCCGCTCATAGTACAAATGGTCGGCCACCATTACTAAACGTGTGATTAACGCTCACTCCAGGGCTACACACTCTACACTATACAACGCATAGAGTTATGACGAGGTTAGTTAAAGTTTCTCCGCTCATAGTACAAATGGTCGGCCACCATTACTAAACGTGTGATTAACGCTCACTCCAGGGCTACATTCTCTACACTATACAACGCATAGAGTTATGACGAGGTTAGTTAAAGTCTCTCCGCTCATAGTACAAATGGTTGGCCACCATTACTAAACGTGTGTTTTACGCTCACTCCAGGGCTACACACTCTACACTATACAACGCATAGAGTTATGACGAGGTTAGTTAAAGTCTCTCCGCTCATAGTACAAATGGTAGGCCACCATTACTAAACGTGTGTTTTACGCTCACTCCAGGGCTACACACTCTACACTATACAACGCATAGAGTTATGACGAGGTTAGTTAAAGTCTCTCCGCTCATAGTACAAATGGTGGCCACCATTACTAAACGTGTGACTAACGCTCACTCCGGGGCTACACACTCTACACTATACAACGCATAGAGTTATGACGAGGTTAGTTAAAGTCTCTCCGCTCATAGTACAAATGGTGGCCACCATTACTAAACGTGTGATTAACGCTCACTCCGGGGCTACACACTCTACACTATACAACGCATAGAGTTATGACGAGGTTAGTTAAAGTCTCTCCGCTCATAGTACAAATGGTGGCCACCATTACTAAACGTGTGTTTTACGCTCACTCCAGGGCTACACACTCTACACTATACAACGCATAGAGTTATGACGAGGTTAGTTAAAGTCTCTCCGCTCATAGTACAAATGGTCGGCCACCATTACTAAACGTGTGTTTTACGCTCACTCCAGGGCTACACACTCTACACTATACAACGCATAGAGTTATGACGAGGTTAGTTAAAGTCTCTCCGCTCATAGTACAAATGGTGGCCACCATTACTAAACGTGTGATTAACGCTCACTCCGGGGCTACACACTCTACACTATACAACGCATAGAGTTATGACGAGGTTAGTTAAGGTCTCTCCGCTCATAGTACAAATAGTAGGCCACCATTACTAAACGTGTGTTTTACGCTCACTCCAGGGCTACACACACTACACTATACAACGCATAGAGTTATGACGAGGTTAGTAAAAGTCTCTCCGCTCATAGTACAAATGGTAGGCCACCATTACTAACCGTGTGTTTTACGCTCACTCCAAGGCTACACACTCTACACTATACAACGCATAGAGTTATGACGAGGTAAGTTAAAGTCTCTCCGCTCATAGTACAAATGGTCGGCCACCATTACTAACCGTGTGTTTTACGCTCACTCCAGGGCTACACACTCTACACTATACAACGCATAGAGTTATGACGAGGTTAGTTAAAGTCTCTCCGCTCATAGTACAAATAGTAGGCCACCATTACTAAACGTGTGTTTTACGCTCACTCCAGGGCTACACACTCTACACTATACAACGCATAGAGTTATGACGAGGTTAGTAAAAGTCTCTCCGCTCATAGTACAAATGGTAGGCCACCATTACTAAACGTGTGTTTTACGCTCACTCCAAGGCTACACACTCTACACTATACAACGCATAGAGTTATGCCGAGGTAAGTTAAAGTGTCTCCGCTCATAGTACAAATGGTAGGCCACCATTACTAACCGTGTGTTTTACGCTCACTCCAGGGCTACACACTCTACACTATACAACGCATAGAGTTATGACGAGGTTAGTTAAAGTCTCTCCGCTCATAGTACAAATAGTAGGCCACCATTACTAAACGTGTGTTTTACGCTCACTCCAGGGCTACACACTCTACACTATACAACGCATAGAGTTATGACGAGGTTAGTTAAAGTCTCTCCGCTCATAGTACAAATGGTCGGCCACCATTACTAAACGTGTGATTAACGCTAACTCCAGGGCTACACACTCTACACTATACAACGCATAGAGTTATGACGAGGTTAGTTAAAGTCTCTCCGCTCATAGTACAAATGGTTGGCCACCATTACTAAACGTGTGTTTTACGCTCACTCCAGGGCTACACAATACACTATACAACGCATAGAGTTATGACGAGGTTAGTTAAAGTCTCTCCGCTCATAGTACAAATGGTAGGCCACCATTACTAAACGTGTGTTTTACGCTCACTCCAGAGCTACACACTCTACACTATACAACGCATAGAGTTATGACGAGGTTAGTTAAAGTCTCTCCGCTCATAGTACAAATGGTCGGCCACCATTACTAAACGTGTGATTAACGCTCACTCCAGGGCTACACACTCTACACTATACAACGCATAGAGTTATGACGAGGTTAGTTAAAGTCTCTCCGCTCATAGTACAAATGGTCGGCCACCATTACTAAACGTGTGATTAACGCTCACTCCAGGGCTACACACTCTACACTATACAACGCATAGAGTTATGACGAGGTTAGTTAAAGTCTCTCCGCTCATAGTACAAATGGTTGGCCACCATTACTAAACGTGTGTTTTACGCTCACTCCAGGGCTACACACTCTACACTATACAACGCATAGAGTTATGACGAGGTTAGTTAAAGTCTCTCCGCTCATAGTACAAATGGTAGGCCACCATTACTAAACGTGTGTTTTACGCTCACTCCAGCGCTACACACTCTACACTATACAACGCATAGAGTTATGACGAGGTTAGTTAAAGTCTCTCTGCTCATAGTACAAATGGTGGCCACCATTACTAAACGTGTGATTAACGCTCACTCCAGGGCTACACACTCTACACTATACAACGCATAGAGTTATAACGAGGTTAGTTAAAGTCTCTCCGCTCATAGTACAAATGGTCGGCCACCATTACTAAACGTGTGTTTTACGCTCACTCCAGGGCTACACACTCTACACTATACAACGCATAGAGTTATGACGAGGCTAGTTAAAGTCTCTCCGCTCATAGTACAAATGGTAGGCCACCATTACTAAACGTGTGTTTTACGCTCACTCCAGACTACACACTCTACACTATTCAACGCATAGAGTTATGACGAGGTTAGTTAAAGTCTCTCTGCTCATAGTACAAATGGTGGCCACCATTACTAAACGTGTGATTAACGCTCACTCCAGGGCTACACACTCTACACTATACAACGCATAGAGTTATGACGAGGTTAGTTAAAGTCTCTCCGCTCATAGTACAAATGGTCGGCCACCATTACTAAACGTGTGTTTTACGCTCACTCCAGGGCTACACACTCTACACTATACAACGCATAGAGTTATGACGAGGCTAGTTGAAGTCTCTCCGCTCATAGTACAAATGGTCGGCCACCATTACTAAACGTGTGTTTTACGCTCACTCCAGGGCTACACACTCTACACTACACAACGCATAGAGTTATGACGAGGTTAGTTAAGGTCTCTCTCATAGTACAAATGGTCGGCCACCATTACTAAACGTGTGATTAACGCTCACTCCAGGGCTACACACTCTACACTATACAACGCATAGAGTTATGACGAGGTTAGTTAAAGTCTCTCTCATAGTACAAATGGTCGGCCACCATTACTAAACGTGTGATTAACGCTCACTCCAGGGCTACACACTCTACACTATACAACGCATAGAGTTATGACGAGGTTAGTTAAAGTCTCTCCGCTCATAGTACAAATAGTAGGCCACCATTACTAAACGTGTGTTTTACGCTCACTCCGGGGCTACACACTCTACACTATACAACGCATAGAGTTATGACGAGGTTAGTTAAAGTCTCTTCTCTCATAGTACAAACGGTCGGCCACCATTACTAAACGTGTGTTTTACGCTCACTCCAGGGCTACACACTCTACACTATACAACGCATAGAGTTATGACGAGGTTAGTTAAAGTCTCTCCGCTCACAGTACAAATAGTAGGCCACCATTACTAAACGTGTGTTTTACGCTCACTCCAGGGCTACACACTCTACACTATACAACGCATAGAGTTATGACGAGGTTAGTTAAAGTCTCTCCGCTCATAGTACAAATGGTCGGCCACCATTACTAAACGTGTGTTTGACGCTCACTCTAGGGCTACACACTCTACACTACACAACGCATAGAGTTATGACGAGGTTAGTTAAAGTCTCTCCGCTCATAGTACAAATGGTCGGCCACCATTACTAAACGTGTGTTTTACGCTCACTCCGGGGCTACACACTCTACACTATACAACGCATAGAGTTATGACGAGGTTAGTTAAAGTCTCTCCGCTCACAGTACAAATAGTAGGCCACCATTACTAAACGTGTGTTTTACGCTCACTCCAGGGCTACACACTCTACACTATACAACGCATAGAGTTATGACGAGGTAAGTTAAAGTCTCTTCTCTCATAGTACAAACGGTCGGCCACCATTACTAAACGTGTGTTTTACGCTCACTCCAGGGCTACACACTCTACACTATACAACGCATAGAGTTATGACGAGGTTAGTTAAAGTCTCTCAGCTCATAGTACAAATGGTCGGCCACCATTACTAAACGTGGTTTTTTACGCTCACTCCAGGGCTACACACTCTACACTATACAACGCATAGAGTTATGACGAGGTTAGTTAAAGTCTCTCCGCTCATAGTACAAATGGTCGGCCACCATTACTAAACGTGTTTTTTTACGCTCACTCCAGGGCTACACACTCTACACTATACAACGCATAGAGTTATGACGAGGTTAGTTAAAGTCTCCCCGCTCATAGTACAAATAGTAGGCCACCATTACTAAACGTGTGTTTTACGCTCACTCCAGGGCTACACACTCTACACTATACAACGCATAGAGTTATGACGAGGTTAGTTAAAGTCTCTCCGCTCATAGTACAAATGGTCGGCCACCATTACTTAACGTGGTTTTTACGCTCACTTCAGGGCTACACACTCTACACTACACAACGCATAGAGTTATGACGAGGTTAGTTAAAGTCTCTACGCTCATATTTCAAATGGTAGGCCACCATTACTAAACGTGTGTTTTACGCTCACTCTAGGGCTACACACTACACTATACAAGGCATAGAGTTATGACGAGGTTAGTTAAAGTCTCTCCGGTCATAGTTCAAATAGTAGGCCACCATTACTAAACGTGTATTTTACGCTCACTCCAGGGCTACACACTCTACACTATACAACGCATAGAGTTATGACGAGGTTAGTTAAAGTCTCTCCGCTCATAGTACAAATGGTGGCCACCATTACTAAACGTGTGATTTACGCTCACTCCAGGGCTACACACTCTACACTATACAACGCATAGAGTTATGACGAGGTTAGTTAAAGTCTCTCCGCTCATAGTACAAATGGTCGGCCACCATTACTAAACGTGGTTTTTACGCTCACTTCAGGGCTACACACTCTACACTATACAACGCATAGAGTTATGACGAGGTTAGTTAAAGTCTCTCCGCTCATAGTACAAATGGTCGGCCACCATTACTAAACGTGTGTTTTACGCTCACTCCAGGACTACACGATCTACACTATACAACGCGTAGAGTTATGACGAGGTTAGTTAAAGTCTCTCCGCTCATAGTACAAATGGTCGGCCACCATTACTAAACGTGTGTTTTACGCTCACTCCAGGGCTACACACTCTACACTATACAACGCATAGAGTTACGACGAGGTTAGTTAAAGTCTCTTCTCTCATAGTACAAATAGTAGGCCACCATTACTAAACGTGTGTTTTACGCTCACTCCAGGGCTACACACTCTACACTATACAACGCATAGAGTTACGACGAGGTTAGTTAAAGTCTCTTCTCTCATAGTACAAATAGTAGGCCACCATTACTAAACGTGTGTTTTACGCTCACTCCAGGGCTACACACACTACACTATACAACGCATAGAGTTATGACGAGGTTAGTTAAAGTCTCTCCGCTCATAGTACAAATGGTAGGCCACCATTACTAAACGTGTGTCTTACGCTCACTCCAGGGCTACACACTCTACACTATACAACGCATAGAGTTATGACGAGGTTAGTTAAAGTCTCCCCGCTCATAGTACAAATAGTAGGCCACCATTACTAAACGTGTGTTTTACGCTCACTCCAGGGCTACACACTCTACACTATACACCGCATAGAGTTATGACGAGGTTAGTTAAAGTCTCTCCGCTCATAGTACAAATAGAAGGCCACCATTACTAAACGTGTGTTTTACCCTCACTCCAGGGCTACACACTCTACACTATACAACGCATAGAGTTATGACGAGGTTAGTTAAAGTCTCTCCGCTCATAGTACAAATAGTCGGCCACCATTACTAAACGTGTGTTTTACGCTCACTCCAGTGCTACACACTCTACACTATACAACGCATAGAGTTATGACGAGGTTAGTTAAAGTCTCTCCGCTCATAGTACAAATAGTCGGCCACCATTACTAAACGTGTGTTTTACGCTCACTCCAGAGCTACACACTCTACACTATACAACGCGTAGAGTTATGACGAGGTTAGTTAAAGTTTCCCCGCTCATAGTACAAATAGTAGGCCACCATTACTAAACGTGTGTTTTACCCTCACTCCAGGGCTACACACTCTACACTATACAACGCATAGAGTTATGACGAGGTTAGTTAAAGTCTCTTCTCTCATAGTACAAACGGTCGGCCACCATTACTAAACGTTTGTTTTACGCTCACTCCAGGGCTACACACTCTACACTATACAACGCATAGAGTTATGACGAGGTTAGTTAAAGTCTCTCCGCTCATAGTACAAATGGTCGGCCACCATTACTAAACGTGTGTTTTACGCTCACTCCAGGGCTACACACTCTACACTATACAACGCATAGAGTTATGACGAGGTTAGTTAAAGTCTCTCCGCTCATAGTAGGCCTACAAATGGTCGGCCACCATTACTAAACGTGTGTTTTACGCTCACTCCAGGGCTACACACTCTACACTATACAACGCATAGAGTTATGACGAGGTTAGTTAAAGTCTCTCCGCTCATAGTAGGCCTACAAATGGTCGGCCACCATTACTAAACGTGTGTTTTACGCTCACTCCAGGGCTACACACTCTACACTATACAACGCATAGAGTTATGACGAGGTTAGTTAAAGTCTCTCCGCTCATAGTACAAATGGTCGGCCACCATAACTAAACGTTTGTTTTACGCTCACTCCGGGGCTACACACTCTACACTATACAACGCATAGAGTTATGACGAGGTTAGTTAAAGTCTCTTCTCTCATAGTACAAACGGTCGGCCACCATTTCTTAACGTGTGTTTTACGCTCACTCTAGGGCTACACACTCTACACTATACAACGCATAGAGTTATGACGAGGTTAGTTAAAGTCTCTTCTCTCATAGTACAAACGGTCGGCCACCATTACTAAACGTGTGTTTTACGCTCACTCTAGGGCTACACACTCTACACTATACAACGCATAGAGTTATGACGAGGTTAGTTAAAGTCTCTTCTCTCATAGTACAAACGGTCGGCCACCAGTACTAAACGTGTGTTTTACGCTCACTCCAGGGCTACACACTCTACACTATACAACGCATAGAGTTATGACGAGGTTAGTTAAAGTCTCTCCGCTCATAGTACAAATAGTAGGCCACCATTACTAAACGTGTGTTTTACGCTCACTCCGGGGCTACACACTCTACACTATACAACGCATAGAGTTATGACGAGGTTAGTTAAAGTCTCTCCGCTCATAGTACAAATGGTCGGCCACCATTACTAAACGTGTGTTTTACGCTCACTCCGGGGCTACACACTCTACACTACACAACGCATAGAGTTATGACGAGGTTAGTTAAAGTCTCTCCGCTCATAGTACAAATGGTCGGCCACCATTACTAAACGTGTGTTTTACGCTCACTCTAGGGCTACACACTCTACACTATACAACGCATAGAGTTATGACGAGGTTAGTTAAAGTCTCCCCGCTCATAGTACAAATAGTCGGCCACCATTACTAAACGTGTGTTTTACGCTCACTCTAGGGCTACACACTCTACACTATACAACGCATAGAGTTATGACGAGGTTAGTTAAAGTCTCTCCGCTCATAGTACAAATGGTCGGCCACCATTACTAAACGTGTGTTTTACGCTCACTCTAGGGCTACACACTCTACACTATACAACGCATAGAGTTATGACGAGGTTAGTTAAAGTCTCTCCGCTCATAGTACAAATGGTCGGCCACCATTACTAAACGTGTGTTTTACGCTCACTCCGGGGCTACACACTCTACACTATACAACGCATAGAGTTATGACGAGGTTAGTTAAAGTCTCCCCGCTCATAGTACAAATGGTCGGCCACCATTACTAAACGTGTGTTTTACGCTCACTCCAGGGCTACACACTCTACACTATACAACGCATAGAGTTATGACGAGGTTAGTTACAGTCTCTCCGCTCATAGTACAAATGGTCGGCCACCATTACTAAACGTGTGTTTTACGCTCACTCTAGGGCTACACACTCTACACCATACAACGCATAGAGTTATGACGAGGTTAGTTAAAGTCTCTTCTCTCATAGTACAAACGGTCGGCCACCATTACTAAACGTGTGTTTTACGCTCACTCCAGGGCTTCACACTCTACACTATACAACGCATAGAGTTATGACGAGGTTAGTTAAAGTCTCTCCGCTCACAGTACAAATAGTAGGCCACCATTACTAAACGTGTGTTTTACGCTCACTCTAGGGCTACACACTCTACACTATACAACGCATAGAGTTATGACGAGGTTAGTAAAAGTCTCTCCGCTCATAGTACAAATGGTCGGCCACCATTACTTAACGTGGTTTTTACGCTCACTTCAGGGCTACACACTCTACACTATACAACGCATAGAGTTATGACGAGGTTAGTTAAAGTCTCTCCGCTCATAGTACAAGAAGAAGGCCACCATTACTAAACGTGTGTTTTACGCTCACTCCAGAGCTACACACTCTACACTATACAACGCATAGAGTTATGACGAGGCTAGTTAAAGTCTCTCCACTCATAGTACAAATAGTAGGCCACCATTACTAAACGTGTGTTTTACGGTCACTCCAGGGCTACACACTCTACACTATACAACGCGTAGAGTTATGACGAGGTTAGTTAAAGACTCTCTCGTAGTAGAAATAGTAGGCCACCATTACTAAACGTGTGTTTTACGCTCACTCCAGGGCTACACACTCTACACTATACAACGCATAGAGTTATGACGAGGTTAGTAAGAGTCTCTCCGCTAATAGTACAATTGGAAGGCCACCATTACTAAACGTGTGTTTTACGCTCACTCCAGGGCTACACACTCTACACTATACAACGCATAGAGTTATGACGAGGTTAGTTAAAGTCTCTCCGCTCAAAGTACAAATGGTAGGCCACCATTACTAAACGTGTGTTTTACGCTCACTCCAGGGCTACACACTCTACACTATACAACGCATAGAGTTATGACGAGGTAAGTTAAAGTCTCTCCGCTCAAAGTACAAATGGTAGGCCACCATTACTAAATGTGTGTTTTACGCTCACTCCAGGGCTACACACTCTACACTATACAACGCATAGAGTTATGACGAGGTTAGTTAAAGTCTCTCCGCTCATAGTACAAATAGTAGGCCACCATTACTAAACGGGTGTTTTACGCTCACTCCAGGGCTACAAACTCTACACTATACAACGCATAGAGTTATGACGAGGTTAGTTAAAGTCTTACCGCTAATAGTACAAATGGAAGGCCACCATTACTAAACGTGTGTTTTACGCTCACTCCAGGGCTACACACTCTACACTATACAACGCATAGAGTTATGACGAGGTTAGTTAAAGTCTCTCCGCTCATAGTACAAATGGAAGGCCACCATTACTAAACGTGTGTTTTACGCTCACTCCAGGGCTACACACTCTACACTATACAACGCATAGAGTTATGACGAGGTTAGTTTAAGTCTCTCCGCTCATAGTACAAATGGTAGGCCACCATTACTTAACGTTTGTTTTACGCTCACTCCAGGGCTACACACTCTACACCATACAACGCATAGAGTTATGACGAGGTTAGTTAAAGTCTCTCCGCTCATAGTACAAATGGTCGGCCACCATTACTAAAAGTGTGTTTTACGCTCACTCCAGGGCTACACACTATACACTATACAACGCATAGAGTTATGACGAGGTTAGTTTAAGTCTCTCCGCTTATAATACAAATGGTAGGCCACCATTAATAAACGTGTGTTTTACGCTCACTCCAGGGCTACACACTCTACAATATACAACGCATAGAGTTATGACGAGGTTAGTTAAAGTCTCTCCGCTCAAAGTACAAATGGTCGGCCACCATTACTAAACGTGTGTGTTACGCTCACTCCAGGGCTACACACTCTACACTATACAACGCATAAAGTTATGACGAGGTTAGTTAAAGTCTCTCCGCTCATAGTACAAATGGTCGGCCACCATAACTAAACGTGTTTTACGTTCACTCCAGGGCTACACACTCTACACTATACAACGCATAGAGTTATGACGAGGTTAGTTAAAGTCTCTCCGCCCATAGTACAAATGGTCGGCCACCATAACTAAACGTGTTTTACGTTCACTCCAGGGCTACACACTCTACACTATACAACCCATAGAATTATGACGAGGTTAGTTAAAGTCTCTCCGCTCAAAGTACAAATGGTCGGCCACCATAACTAAACGTGTTTTACGTTCACTCCAGGGCTACACACTCTACACTATACAACGCATAGAGTTATGACGAGGTTAGTTAAAGTCTCTCCGCCCATAGTACAAATGGTCGGCCACCATAACTAAACGTGTTTTACGCTCACTCCAGGGCTACACACTCTACACTATACAACGCATAGAGTTATGACGAGGTTAGGTTAAGTCTCTTCACTCATAGTACAAATGGTAGGCAACCATTACTAAACGTGTGTTTTACGCTCACTCCAGGGCTACACACTCTACACTATACAACGCTTAGAGTTATGACGAGGTTAGTTAAAGTCTCTCCTCTCATAGTAAAAAATAGTAGGCCACCATCACTAAACGTGTGTTTAACGCTCAATCCAGGGCTACACACTCTACACTATACAACGCATAGAGTTATGACGAGGTTAGTTAAAGTCTCTCAGCTCATAGTACAAATGGTGGCCACCATTACTAAACGTGTGTTTTACGCTCACTCCAGGGCTACACACTCTACACTATACAACGCATAGAGTTATGACGAGGTTAGTTAAAGTCTCTTCTCTCATAGTACAAATAGTAGGCCACCATTACTAAATGTGTGTTTTACGCTCACTCCAGGGCTACACACTCTACACTATACAACGCATAGAGTTATGACGAGGTAAGTTAAAGTCTCTTCTCTCATAGTACAAACGGTCGGCCACCATTACTAAACGTGTGTTTTACGCTCACTCCAGCGCTACACACTCTACACTATACAACGCATAGAGTTATGACGAGGTTAGTTAAAGTCTCTCCGCTCATAGTACAAATGGTCGGCCACCATTACTAAACGTGTGTTTTACGCTCACTCCAGCGCTACACACTCTACACTATACAACGCATAGAGTTATGACGAGGTTAGTTAAAGTCTCTCCGCTCATAGTACAAATGGTAGGCCACCATTACTAAACGTGTTTAACGCTCACTCCAGGGCTACACACTCTACACTATACAACGCATAGAGTTATGACGAGGTTAGTTAAAGTCTCTCCGCTCATAGTACAAATGGTCGGCCACCATTACTAAACGTGTGTTTTACGCTCACTCCAGGGCTACACACTCTACACTATACAACGCATAGAGTTATGACGAGGTTAGTTAAAGTCTCTCCGCTCATAGTACAAATGGTAGGCCACCATTACTAAACGTGTTTAACGCTCACTCCAGGGCTACACACTCTACACTATACAACGCATAGAGTTATGACGAGGTTAGTTAAAGTCTCTCCGCTCATAGTACAAATGGTCGGCCACCATTACTAAACGTGTGTTTTACGCTCACTCCAGGGCTACACACTCTACACTATACAACGCATAGAGTTATGACGAGGCAAGTTAAAGTCTCTCCGCTCATAGTACAAATAGTCGGCCACCATTACTAAACGTGTGTTTTACGCTCACTCCAGGGCTACACACTCTACACTATACAACGCATAGAGTTATGACGAGGTTAGTTAAAGTCTCTCCGCTCATAGTACAAATGGTCGGCCACCATTACTAAACGTGTGTTTTACGCTCACTCCAGAGCTACACACTCTACACTATACAACGCATAGAGTTATGACGAGGTTAGTTAAAGTCTCTCCGCTCATAGTACAAATGGTCGGCCACCATTACTAAACGTGTGTTTTACGCTCACTCCAGGGCTACACACTCTACACTATACAACGCATAGAGTTATGACGAGGTTAGTTAAAGTCTCTCCGCTCATAGTACAAATGGTAGGCCACCATTACTAAACGTGTTTAACGCTCACTCCAGGGCTACACACTCTACACTATACAACGCATAGAGTTATGACGAGGTTAGTTAAAGTCTCTCCGCTCATAGTACAAATGGTCGGCCACCATTACTAAACGTGTGTTTTACGCTCACTCCAGGGCTACACACTCTACACTATACAACGCATAGAGTTATGACGAGGCAAGTTAAAGTCTCTCCGCTCATAGTACAAATAGTCGGCCACCATTACTAAACGTGTGTTTTACGCTCACTCCAGGGCTACACACTCTACACTATACAACGCATAGAGTTATGACGAGGCTAGTTAAAGTCTCTCCGCTCATAGTACAAATGGTAGGCCACCATTACTAAACGTGTGATTAACGCTCACTCCAGGGCTACACACTCTACACTATACAACGCATAGAGTTATGACGAGGTTAGTTAAAGTCTCTCCGCTCATAGTACAATTGGTGGCCACCATAACTAAACGTGTGTTTTACGCTCACTCCGGGGCTACACACTCTACACTATACAACGCATAGAGTTATGACGAGGTTAGTTAAAGTCTCTTCTCTCATAGTACAAACGGTCGGCCACCATTACTAAACGTGTGTTTTACGCTCACTCCAGGGCTACACACTCTACACTATACAACGCATAGAGTTATGACGAGGTTAGTTAAAGTCTCTTCTCTCATAGTACAAACGGTCGGCCACCATTACTAAACGTGTGTTTTACGCTCACTCCAGGGCTACACACTCTACACTATACAACGCATAGAGTTATGACGAGGTTAGTTAAAGTCTCTCCGCTCACAGTACAAATAGTAGGCCACCATTACTAAACGTGTGTTTTACGCTCACTCCAGGGCTACACACTCTACACTATACAACGCATAGAGTTATGACGAGGTTAGTTAAAGTCTCTCCGCTCATAGTACAAATGGTCGGCCACCATTACTAAACGTGTGTTTGACGCTCACTCTAGGGCTACACACTCTACACTACACAACGCATAGAGTTATGACGAGGTTAGTTAAAGTCTCCCCGCTCATAGTACAAATAGTAGGCCACCATTACTAAACGTGTGTTTGACGCTCACTCTAGGGCTACACACTCTACACTACACAACGCATAGAGTTATGACGAGGTTAGTTAAAGTCTCTCCGCTCATAGTACAAATGGTCGGCCACCATTACTAAACGTGTGTTTGACGCTCACTCTAGGGCTACACACTCTACACTATACAACGCATAGAGTTATGACGAGGTTAGTTAAAGTCTCTCCGCTCATAGTACAAATGGTCGGCCACCATTACTAAACGTGTGTTTGACGCTCACTCTAGGGCTACACACTCTACACTACACAACGCATAGAGTTATGACGAGGTTAGTTAAAGTCTCCCCGCTCATAGTACAAATAGTAGGCCACCATTACTAAACGTGTGTTTTACGCTCACTCCGGGGCTACACACTCTACACTACACAACGCATAGAGTTATGACGAGGTTAGTTAAAGTCTCCCCGCTCATAGTACAAATAGTAGGCCACCATTACTAAACGTGTGTTTTACGCTCACTCCGGGGCTACACACTCTACACTATACAACGCATAGAGTTATGACGAGGTTAGTTAAAGTCTCTCCGCTCACAGTACAAATAGTAGGCCACCATTACTAAACGTGTGTTTTACGCTCACTCCAGGGCTACACACTCTACACTATACAACGCATAGAGTTATGACGAGGTAAGTTAAAGTCTCTTCTCTCATAGTACAAACGGTCGGCCACCATTACTAAACGTGTGTTTTACGCTCACTCCAGGGCTACACACTCTACACTATACAACGCATAGAGTTATGACGAGGTTAGTTAAAGTCTCTCAGCTCATAGTACAAATGGTCGGCCACCATTACTAAACGTGGTTTTTTACGCTCACTCCAGGGCTACACACTCTACACTATACAACGCATAGAGTTATGACGAGGTTAGTTAAAGTCTCTCCGCTAATAGAACAAATGGTCGGCCACCATTACTAAACGTGTTTTTTTACGCTCACTCCAGGGCTACACACTCTACACTATACAACGCATAGAGTTATGACGAGGTTAGTTAAAGTCTCCCCGCTCAAAGTACAAATAGTAGGCCACCATTACTAAACGTGTGTTTTACGCTCACTCCAGGGCTACACACTCTACACTATACAACGCATAGAGTTATGACGAGGTTAGTTAAAGTCTCTCCGCTCATAGTACAAATGGTCGGCCACCATTACTTAACGTGGTTTTTACGCTCACTTCAGGGCTACACACTCTACACTACACAACGCATAGAGTTATGACGAGGTTAGTTAAAGTCTCTACGCTCATATTTCAAATGGTAGGCCACCATTACTAAACGTGTGTTTTACGCTCACTCTAGGGCTACACACTCTACACTATACAACGCATAGAGTTATGACGAGGTTAGTTAAAGTCTCTCCGGTCATAGTTCAAATAGAAGCCACCATTACTAAACGTGTATTTTACGCTCACTCCAGGGCTACACACTCTACACTATACAACGCATAGAGTTATGACGAGGTTAGTTAAAGTCTCTCCGCTCATAGTACAAATGGTGGCCACCATTACTAAACGTGTGATTTACGCTCACTCCAGGGCTACACACTCTACACTATACAACGCATAGAGTTATGACGAGGTTAGTTAAAGTCTCTCCGCTCATAGTACAAATGGTCGGCCACCATTACTAAACGTGGTTTTTACGCTCACTTCAGGGCTACACACTCTACACTATACAACGCATAGAGTTATGACGAGGTTAGTTAAAGTCTCTCCGCTCATAGTACAAATGGTCGGCCACCATTACTAAACGTGTGTTTTACGCTCACTCCAGGGCTACACGATCTACACTATACAACGCGTAGAGTTATGACGAGGTAAAGTCTCTCCGCTCATAGTACAAATGGTCGGCCACCATTACTAAACGTGTGATTAACGCTCACTCCAGGGCTACACACTCTACACTATACAACGCATAGAGTTATGACGAGGTAACTTAAAGTCTCTCCGCTCATAGTACAAATAGTAGGCCACCATTACTAAACGTGTGTTTTACGCTCACTCCAGGGCTACACACTACACTATACAAGGCATAGAGTTATGACGAGGTTAGTTAAAGTCTCTTCTCTCATAGTACAAATAGTAGGCCACCATTACTAAACGTGTGTTTTACGCTCACTCCAGGGCTACACACTACACTATACAACGCATAGAGTTATGACGAGGTTAGTTAAAGTCTCTCCGCTCATAGTACAAATGGTCGGCCACCATTACTAAACGTGTGTTTTACGCTCACTCCAGGGCTACACACTCTACACTATACAACGCATAGAGTTACGACGAGGTTAGTTAAAGTCTCTTCTCTCATAGTACAAATAGTAGGCCACCATTACTAAACGTGTGTTTTACGCTCACTCCAGGGCTACACACTCTACACTATACAACGCATAGAGTTATGACGAGGTTAGTTAAAGTCTCTCCGCTCATAGTACAAATGGTAGGCCACCATTACTAAACGTGTGTCTTACGCTCACTCCAGGGCTACACACTCTACACTATACAACGCATAGAGTTATGACGAGGTTAGTTAAAGTCTCCCCGCTCATAGTACAAATAGTAGGCCACCATTACTAAACGTGTGTTTTACGCTCACTCCAGGGCTACACACTCTACACTATACACCGCATAGAGTTATGACGAGGTTAGTTAAAGTCTCTCCGCTCATAGTACAAATAGTAGGCCACCATTACTAAACGTGTGTTTTACCCTCACTCCAGGGCTACACACTCTACACTATACAACGCATAGAGTTATGACGAGGTTAGTTAAAGTCTCTCCGCTCATAGTACAAATGGTCGGCCACCATTACTAAACGTGTGTTTTACGCTCACTCCAGTGCTACACACTCTACACTATACAACGCATAGAGTTATGACGAGGTTAGTTAAAGTCTCTCCGCTCATAGTACAAATAGTCGGCCACCATTACTAAACGTGTGTTTTACGCTCACTCCAGAGCTACACACTCTACACTATACAACGCGTAGAGTTATGACGAGGTTAGTTAAAGTTTCCCCGCTCATAGTACAAATAGTAGGCCACCATTACTAAACGTGTGTTTTACCCTCACTCCAGGGCTACACACTCTACACTATACAACGCATAGAGTTATGACGAGGTTAGTTAAAGTCTCTTCTCTCATAGTAGAAACGGTCGGCCACCATTACTAAACGTTTGTTTTACGCTCACTCCAGGGCTACACACTCTACACTATACAACGCATAGAGTTATGACGAGGTTAGTTAAAGTCTCTTCTCTCATAGTACAAACGGTCGGCCACCATAACTAAACGTTTGTTTTACGCTCACTCCAGGGCTACACACTCTACACTATACAACGCATAGAGTTATGACGAGGTTAGTTAAAGTCTCTTCTCTCATAGTACAAACGGTCGGCCACCATTACTAAACGTGTGTTTTACGCTCACTCTAGGGCTACATACTCTACACTATACAACGCATAGAGTTATGACGAGGTTAGTTAAAGTCTCTTCTCTCATAGTACAAACGGTCGGCCACCAGTACTAAACGTGTGTTTTACGCTCACTCCAGGGCTACACACTCTACACTATACAACGCATAGAGTTATGACGAGGTTAGTTAAAGTCTCTCCGCTCATAGTACAAATAGTAGGCCACCATTACTAAACGTGTGTTTTACGCTCACTCCGGGGCTACACACTCTACACTATACAACGCATAGAGTTATGACGAGGTTAGTTAAAGTCTCTCCGCTCATAGTACAAATGGTCGGCCACCATTACTAAACGTGTGTTTTACGCTCACTCCAGGGCTACACACTCTACACTATACAACGCATAGAGTTATGACGAGGTTAGTTAAAGTCTCTCCGCTCATAGTACAAATGGTCGGCCATTATTACTAAACGTGTGTTTTACGCTCACTCCAGGGCTACACACTCTACACTACACAACGCATAGAGTTATGACGAGGTTAGTTAAAGTCTCTCCGCTCATAGTACAAATGGTCGGCCATTATTACTAAACGTGTGTTTTACGCTCACTCTAGGGCTACACACTCTACACTATACAACGCATAGAGTTATGACGAGGTTAGTTAAAGTCTCCCCGCTCATAGTACAAATAGTAGGCCACCATTACTAAACGTGTGTTTTACGCTCACTCCGGGGCTACACACTCTACACTACACAACGCATAGAGTTATGACGAGGTTAGTTAAAGTCTCTCCGCTCATAGTACAAATGGTCGGCCATTATTACTAAACGTGTGTTTTACGCTCACTCTAGGGCTACACACTCTACACTATACAACGCATAGAGTTATGACGAGGTTAGTTAAAGTCTCCCCGCTCATAGTACAAATAGTAGGCCACCATTACTAAACGTGTGTTTTACGCTCACTCCGGGGCTACACACTCTACACTATACAACGCATAGAGTTATGACGAGGTTAGTTAAAGTCTCCCCGCTCATAGTACAAATGGTCGGCCACCATTACTAAACGTGTGTTTTACGCTCACTCTAGGGCTTCACACTCTACACTATACAACGCATAGAGTTATGACGAGGTTAGTTAAAGTCTCTCCGCTCATAGTGCAAATGGTAGGCCACCATTACTAAACGTGTGTTTTACGCTCACTCCAGGGCTACACACTCTACACTATACAACGCATAGAGTTATGACGAGGTTAGTTAAAGTCTCTCCGCTCATAGTACAAATGGTAGGCCACCATTACTAAACGTGTGTTTTACGCTCACTCCAGGGCTACACACTCTACACTACACAACGCATAGAGTTATGACGAGGTGAGTTTAAGTCTCTCCGCTCATAGTACAAATGGTCGGCCACCATTACTAAACGTGTGTTTTACGCTCACTCCAGGGCTACACACTCTACACTATACAACGCATAGAGTTATGACGAGGTGAGTTTAAGTCTCTCCGCTCATAGTACAAATGGTCGGCCACCATTACTAAACGTGTGTTTTACGCTCACTCCAGGGCTACACACTCTACACTATACAACGCATAGAGTTATGACGAGGTTAGTTAAAGTCTCTCCGCTCATAGTACAAATGGTCGGCCACCATTACTAAACGTGTGTTTTACGCTCACTCCAGGGCTACACACTCTACACTATACAACGCAAAGAGTTATGACGAGGTTAGTTAAAGTCTCTCTGCTCATAGTACAAATGGTGGCCACCATTACTAAACGTGTGATTAACGCTCACTCCAGGGCTACACACTCTACACTATACAACGCATAGAGTTATAACGAGGTTAGTTAAAGTCTCTCCGCTCATAGTACAAATGGTCGGCCACCATTACTAAACGTGTGTTTTACGCTCACTCCAGGGCTACACACTCTACACTATACAACGCATAGAGTTATGACGAGGCTAGTTAAAGTCTCTCCGCTCATAGTACAAATGGTAGGCCACCATTACTAAACGTGTGTTTTACGCTCACTCCAGACTACACACTCTACACTATTCAACGCATAGAGTTATGACGAGGTTAGTTAAAGTCTCTCTGCTCATAGTACAAATGGTGGCCACCATTACTAAACGTGTGATTAACGCTCACTCCAGGGCTACACACTCTACACTATACAACGCATAGAGTTATGACGAGGTTAGTTAAAGTCTCTCCGCTCATAGTACAAATGGTCGGCCACCATTACTAAACGTGTGTTTTACGCTCACTCCAGGGCTACACACTCTACACTATACAACGCATAGAGTTATGACGAGGTAAGTTAAAGTCTCTTCTCTCATAGTACAAACGGTCGGCCACCATTACTAAACGTGTGTTTTACGCTCACTCCAGGGCTACACACTCTACACTATACAACGCATAGAGTTATGACGAGGTTAGTTAAAGTCTCTCCGCTCATAGTACAAATGGTCGGCCACCATTACTAAACGTGGTTTTTTACGCTCACTCCAGGGCTACACACTCTACACTATACAACGCATAGAGTTATGACGAGGTTAGTTAAAGTCTCTCCGCTCATAGTACAAATGGTCGGCCACCATTACTAAACGTGTTTTTTTACGCTCACTCCAGGGCTACACACTCTACACTATACAACGCATAGAGTTATGACGAGGTTAGTTAAAGTCTCCCCGCTCATAGTACAAATAGTAGGCCACCATTACTAAACGTGTGTTTTACGCTCACTCCAGGGCTACACACTCTACACTATACAACGCATAGAGTTATGACGAGGTTAGTTAAAGTTTCTCCGCTCATAGTACAAATGGTCGGCTACCATTACTTAACGTGGTTTTTACGCTCACTTCAGGGCTACACACTCTACACTATACAACGCATAGAGTTATGACGAGGTTAGTTAAAGTCTCTACGCTCATATTTCAAATGGTAGGCCACCATTACTAAACGTGTGTTTTACGCTCACTCTAGGGCTACACACTACACTATACAAGGCATAGAGTTATGACGAGGTTAGTTAAAGTCTCTCCGGTCATAGTTCAAATAGTAGGCCACCATTACTAAACGTGTATTTTACGCTCACTCCAGGGCTACACACTCTACACTATACAACGCATAGAGTTATGACGAGGTTAGTTAAAGTCTCTCCGCTCATAGTACAAATGGTGGCCACCATTACTAAACGTGTGATTTACGCTCACTCCAGGGCTACACACTCTACACTATACAACGCATAGAGTTATGACTAGGTTAGTTAAAGTCTCTCCGCTCATAGTACAAATGGTCGGCCACCATTACTTAACGTGGTTTTTACGCTCACTTCAGGGCTACACACTCTACACTATACAACGCATAGAGTTATGACGAGGTTAGTTAAAGTCTCTCCGCTCATAGTACAAATGGTCGGCCACCATTACTAAACGTGTGTTTTACGCTCACTCCAGGGCTACAGACTCTACACTAAACAACGCATAGAGTTATGACGAGGTTAGTTAAAGTCTCTCCGCTCATAGTACAAATAGTCGGCCACCATTACTAAACGTGTGTTTTACGCTCACTCCAGAGCTACACACTCTACACTATACAACGCGTAGAGTTATGACGAGGTTAGTTAAAGTCTCCCCGCTCATAGTACAAATAGTAGGCCACCATTACTAAACGTGTGTTTTACCCTCACTCCAGGGCTACACACTCTACACTATACAAGTCATAGAGTTATGACGAGGTTAGTTAAAGTCTCTTCTCTCATAGTATAAACGGTCGGCCGCCATAACTAAACGTGTGTTTTACGCTCACTCCAGGGCTACACACTCTACACTATACAACGCATAGAGTTATGACGAGGTTAGTTAAAGTCTCTTCTCTCATAGTACAAACGGTCGGCCACCATTACTAAACGTGTGTTTTACGCTCACTCCAGGGCTACACACTCTACACTATACAACGCATAGAGTTATGACGAGGTTAGTTTAAGTCTCTTCTATCATAGTACAAACGGTCGGCCACCATTACTAAACGTGTGTTTTACGCTCACTCCAGGGCTACACACTCTACACTATACAACGCATAGAGTTATGACGAGGTTAGTTAAAGTCTCTCCGCTCATAGTACAAATAGTAGGCCACCATTACTAAACGTGTGTTTTACGCTCACTCCAGGGCTACACACTCTACACTATACAACGCATAGAGTTATGACGAGGTTAGTTTAAGTCTCTTCTCTCATAGTACAAACGGTCGGCCACCATTACTAAACGTGTGTTTTACGCTCACTCCAGGGCTACACACTCTACACTATACAACGCATAGAGTTATGACGAGGTTAGTTAAAGTCTCTCCGCTCATAGTACAAATGGTCGGCCACCATTACTAAACGTGTGTTTTACGCTCACTCCAGGGCTACACACTCTACACTATACAACGCATAGAGCTATGACGAGGTTAGTTAAAGTCTCTCCGCTCATAGTACAAATGGTCGGCCACCATTACTAAACGTGTGTTTTACGCTCACTCCAGGGCTACACACTCTACACTATACAACGCATAGAGTTATGACGAGGTTAGTTAAAGTCTCCCCGCTCATAGTACAAATAGTAGGCCACCATTACTAAACGTGTGTTTTACGCTCACTCCGGGGCTACACACTCTACACTATACAACGCATAGAGTTATGACGAGGTTAGTTAAAGTCTCTCCGCTCATAGTACAAATGGTCGGCCACCATTACTAAACGTGTGTTTTACGCTCACTCCAGGGCTACACACTCTACACTATACAACGCATAGAGTTATGACGAGGTTAGTTAAAGTCTCTTCTCTCATAGTACAAACGGTCGGCCACCATTACTAAACGTGTGTTTTACGCTCACTCCAGGGCTACACACTCTACACTATACAACGCATAGAGTTATGACCAGGTTAGTTAAAGTCTCTCCGCTCATAGTACAAATGGTCGGCCACCATTACTAAACGTGTGTTTTACGCTCACTCCGGGGCTACACACTCTACACTACACAACGCATAGAGTTATGACGAGGTTAGTTAAAGTCTCTCCGCTCATAGTACAAATGGTCGGCCACCATTACTAAACGTGTGTTTTACGCTCACTCCAGGGCTACACACTCTACACTATACAACGCATAGAGTTATGACGAGGTTAGTTACAGTCTCTCCGCTCATAGTACAAATGGTCGGCCACCATTACTAAACGTGTGTTTTACGCTCACTCTAGGGCTACAAACTCTACACCATACAACGCATAGAGTTATGACGAGGTTAGTTAAAGTCTCTTCTCTCATAGTACAAACGGTCGGCCACCATTACTAAACGTGTGTTTTACGCTCACTCTAGGGCTACACACTCTACACTATACAACGCATAGAGTTATGACGAGGTTAGTTAAAGTCTCTCCGCTCACAGTACAAATAGTAGGCCACCATTACTAAACGTGTGTTTTACGCTCACTCCAGGGCTACACACTCTACACTATACAACGCATAGAGTTATGACGAGGTTAGTAAAAGTCTCTCCGCTCATAGTACAAATGGTCGGCCACCATTACTTAACGTGGTTTTTACGCTCACTTCAGGGCTACACACTCTACACTATACAACGCATAGAGTTATGACGAGGTTAGTTAAAGTCTCTCCGCTCATAGTACAAATGGTAGGCCACCATTACTAAACGTGTGTTTTACGCTCACTCTAGGGCTACACACTACACTATACAAGGCATAGAGTTATGACGAGGTTAGTTAAAGTCTCTCCGCTCATAGTACAAATAGTAGGCCACCATTTCTAAACGTGTATTTTACGCTCACTCCAGGGCTACACACTCTACACTATACAACGCATAGAGTTATGACGAGGTTAGTTAAAGTCTCTCCGCTCATAGTACAAATAGTAGGCCACCATTACTAAACGTGTGATTTACGCTCACTCCAGGGCTACACACTCTACACTATACAACGCATAGAGTTATGACGAGGTTAGTTAAAGTCTCTCGGCTCATAGTACAAATGGTCGGCCACCATTACTTAACGTGGTTTTTACGCTCACTTCAGGGCTACACACTCTACACTATACAACGCATAGAGTTATGACGAGGTTAGTTAAAGTCTCTCCGCTCATAGTACAAATGGTCGGCCACCATTACTAAACGTGTGTTTTACGCTCACTCCAGGGCTACACACTCTACACTATACAACGCGTAGAGTTATGACGAGGTAAAGTCTCTCCGCTCATAGTACAAATGGTCGGCCACCATTTCTAAACGTGTGATTAACGCTCACTCCAGGGCTACACACTCTACACTATACAACGCATAGAGTTATGACGAGGTTAGTTAAAGTCTCTCCGCTCATAGTACAAATAGTAGGCCACCATTACTAAACGTGTGTTTTACGCTCACTCCAGGGCTACACACTCTACACTATACAACGCATAGAGTTATGACGAGGTTAGTTAAAGTCTCTCCGCTCATAGTACAAATAGTAGGCCACCATTACTAAACGTGTGTTTTACGCTCACTCCAGGGCTACACACTCTACACTATACAACGCATAGAGTTATGACGAGGTTAGTTAAAGTCTCTCCGCTCATAGTACAAATAGTAGGCCACCATTACTAAACGTGTGTTTAACGCTCACTCAGGGCTACACACTCTACACGATACAACGCATAGAGTTATGACGAGGCTAGTTAAAGTCTCTCCGCTCATAGTACAAATAGTAGGCCACCATTACTAAACGTGTGTTTTACGCTCACTCCAGGGCTACACACTCTACACTATACAACGCATAGAGTTATGACGAGGTTAGTTAAAGTCTCTCCGCTCATAGTACAAATAGTAGGCCACCATTACTAAACGTGTGATTAACGCTCACTCCAGGGCTACACACTCTACACTATACAACGCATAGAGTTATGACGAGGTTAGTTAAAGTCTCTCCGCTCATAGTACAAATGGTCGGCCACCACTACTAAACGTGTGATTAACGCTCACTCCAGGGCTACACACTCTACACTATACAACGCATAGAGTTATGACGAGGTTAGTTAAAGTCTCTCCGCTCATAGTACAATTGGTGGCCACCATAACTAAACGTGTGTTTTACGCTCACTCCGGGGCTACACACTCTACACAATACAACGCATAGAGTTATGACGAGGTTAGTTAAAGTCTCTCCGCTCATAGTACAAATAGTAGGCCACCATTACTAAACGTGTGATTAACGCTCACTCCAGGGCTACACACTCTACACTATACAACGCATAGAGTTATGACGAGGTTAGTTAAAGTCTCTCCGCTCATAGTACAAATAGTAGGCCACCATTACTAAACGTGTGTTTTACGCTCACTCCGGGGCTACACACTCTACACTATACAACGCATAGAGTTATGACGAGGTTAGTTAAAGTCTCTCCGCTCATAGTACAAATAGTAGGCCACCATTACTAAACGTGTGATTAACGCTCACTCCAGGGCTACACACTCTACACTATACAACGCATAGAGTTATGACGAGGTTAGTTAAAGTCTCTCCGCTCATAGTACAAATGGTCGGCCACCACTACTAAACGTGTGATTAACGCTCACTCCAGGGCTACACACTCTACACTATACAACGCATAGAGTTATGACGAGGTTAGTTAAAGTCTCTCCGCTCATAGTACAATTGGTGGCCACCATAACTAAACGTGTGTTTTACGCTCACTCCGGGGCTACACACTCTACACAATACAACGCATAGAGTTATGACGAGGTTAGTTAAAGTCTCTTCTCTCATAGTACAAACGGTCGGCCACCATTACTAAACGTGTGTTTTACGCTCACTCCAGGGCTACACACTCTACACTATACAACGCATAGAGTTATGACGAGGTTAGTTAAAGTCTCTCCGCTCACAGTACAAATAGTAGGCCACCATTACTAAACGTGTGTTTTACGCTCAGTCCAGGGCTACACACTCTACACTATACAACGCATAGAGTTATGACGAGGTTAGTTAAAGTCTCTCCGCTCATAGTACAAATGGTCGGCCACCATTACTAAACGTGTGTTTTACGCTCACTCTAGGGCTTCACACTCTACACTACACAACGCATAGAGTTATGACGAGGTTAGTTAAAGTCTCTCCGCTCATAGTACAAATGGTCGGCCACCATTACTAAACGTGTGTTTTACGCTCACTCCGGGGCTACACACTCTACACTATACAACGCAAAGAGTTATGACGAGGTTAGTTAAAGTCTCTCCGCTCATAGTACAAATGGTCGGCCACCATTACTAAACGTGTGTTTTACGCTCACTCCGGGGCTACACACTCTACACTATAGAACGCATAGAGTTATGACGAGGTTAGTTAAAGTCTCTCCGCTCATAGTACAAATGGTCGGCCACCATTACTAAACGTGTGTTTTACGCTCACTCTAGGGCTACACACTCTACACTATACAACGCATAGAGTTATGACGAGGTTAGTTAAAGTCTCCCTGCTCATAGTACAAATAGTAGGCCACCATTACTAAACGTGTTTTTTAAGCTCACTCCGGGGCTACACACTCTACACTATACAACGCATAGAGTTATGACGAGGTTAGTTAAAGTCTCTCCGCTCATAGTACAAATGGTCGGCCACCATTACTAAACGTGTGTTTTACGCTCACTCCGGGGCTACACACTCTACACTATACAACGCGTAGAGTTATGACGAGGTTAGTTAAAGTCTCTCCGCTCATAGTACAAATGGTTGGCCACCATTACTAAACGTGTGTTTTACGCTCACTCCAGGGCTACACACTCTACACTATACAACGCATAGAGTTATGACGAGGTTAGTTACAGTCTCTCCGCTCATAGTACAAATGGTCGGCCACCATTACTAAACGTGTGTTTTACGCTCACTCCAGGGCTACACACTCTACACTATACAACGCATAGAGTTATGACGAGGTTAGTTAAAGTCTCTCCGCTCATAGTACAAATGGTTGGCCACCATTACTAAACGTGTGTTTTACGCTCACTCCAGGGCTACACACTCTACACTACACAACGCATAGAGTTATGACGAGGTTAGTTACAGTCTCTCCGCTCATAGTACAAATGGTCGGCCACCATTACTAAACGTGTGTTTTACGCTCACTCCAGGGCTATACACTCTACACTATACAACGCATAGAGTTATGACGAGGTTAGTTACAGTCTCTCCGCTCATAGTACAAATGGTCGGCCACCATTACTAAACGTGTGTTTTACGCTCACTCCAGGGCTACACACTCTACACTATACAACGCATAGAGTTATGACGAGGTTAGTTACAGTCTCTCCGCTCATAGTACAAATGGTCGGCCACCATTACTAAACGTGTGTTTTACGCTCACTCCAGGGCTACACACTCTACACTACACAACGCATAGAGTTATGACGAGGTTAGTTAAAGTCTCTCCGCTCATAGTACAAATGGTTGGCCACCATTACTAAACGTGTGTTTTACGCTCACTCCAGGGCTACACACTCTACACTACACAACGCATAGAGTTATGACGAGGTTAGTTACAGTCTCTCCGCTCATAGTACAAATGGTCGGCCACCATTACTAAACGTGTGTTTTACGCTCACTCTAGGGCTACACACTCTACACTATACAACGCATAGAGTTATAACGAGGTTAGCTAAAGTCTCTCCGCTCACAGTACAAATAGTAGGCCACCATTACTAAACGTGTGTTTTACGCTCACTCCAGGGCTACACAAACTACACTATACAACGCATAGAGTTATGACGAGGTAAAAAAAAAAGTCTCTTCTCTCATAGTACAAACGGTCGGCCACCATTACTAAACGTGTGTTTTACGCTCACTCCAGGGCTACACACTCTACACTATACAACGCATAGAGTTATGACGAGGTTAGTTAAAGTCTCTCCGCTCATAGTACAAATGGTCGGCCACCATTACTAAACGTGGTTTTTTACGCTCACTCCAGGGCTACACACTCTACACTATACAACGCATAGAGTTATGACGAGGTTAGTTAAAGTCTCTACGCTCATAGTACAAATGGTCGGCCACCATTACTTAACGTGGTTTTTACGCTCACTTCAGGGCTACACACTCTACACTATACAACGCATAGAGTTATGACGAGGTTAGTTAAAGTCTCTCCGCTCATAGTACAAATGGTGGCCACCATTACTAAACGTGTGTTTTACGCTCACTCCAGGGCTACACACTCTACACTATACAACGCATAGAGTTATGACGAGGTTAGTTAAAGTCTCTCCGCTAATAGTACAAATGGTGGCCACCATTACTAAACGTGTGTTTTACGCTCACTCTAGGGCTACACACTACACTATACAAGGCATAGAGTTATGACGAGGTTAGTTAAAGTCTCTCCGGTCATAGTTCAAATAGTAGGCCACCATTACTAAACGTGTATTTTACGCTCACTCCAGGGCTACACACTCTACACTATACAACGCATAGAGTTATGACGAGGTTAGTTAAAGTCTCTCCGCTAATAGTACAAATGGTGGCCACCATTACTAAACGTGTGATTTACGCTCACTCCAGGGCTACACACTCTACACTATACAACGCATAGAGTTATGACGAGGTTAGTTAAAGTCTCTCCGCTCATAGTACAAATGGTCGGCCACCATTACTTAACGTGGTTTTTACGCTCACTTCAGGGCTACACACTCTACACTATACAACGCATAGAGTTATGACGAGGTTAGTTAAAGTCTCTCCGCTCATAGTACAAATGGTCGGCCACCATTACTAAACGTGTGTTTTACGCTCACTCCAGGGCTACGCACTCTACACTATACAACGCGTAGAGTTATGACGAGGTAAAGTCTCTCCGCTCATAGTACAAATGGTCGGCCACCATTACTAAACGTGTGATTAACGCTCACTCCAGGGCTACACACTCTACACTATACAACGCAAAGAGTTATGACGAGGTTACTTAAAGTCTCTCCGCTCATAGTACAAATAGTAGGCCACCATTACTAAACGTGTGTTTTACGCTCACTCCAGGGCTACACACTACACTATACAAGGCATAGAGTTATGACGAGGTTAGTTAAAGTCTCTTCTCTCATAGTACAAATAGTAGGCCACCATTACTAAAAGTGTGTTTTACGCTCACTCCAGGGCTACACACTACACTATACAACGCATAGAGTTATGACGAGGTTAGTTAAAGTCTCTCCGCTCATAGTACAAATGGTCGGCCACCATTACTAAACGTGTGTTTTACGCTCACTCCAGGGCTACACACTCTACACTATACAACGCATAGAGTTATGACGAGGTTAGTTAAAGTCTCTCCGCTCATAGTACAAATGGTAGGCCACCATTACTAAACGTGTGTCTTACGCTCACTCCAGGGCTACACACTCTACACTATACAACGCATAGAGTTATGACGAGGTTAGTTAAAGTCTCCCCGCTCATAGTACAAATAGTAGGCCACCATTACTAAACGTGTGTTTTACGCTCACTCCAGGGCTACACACTCTACACTATACACCGCATAGAGTTATGACGAGGTTAGTTAAAGTCTCTCCGCTCATAGTACAAATAGTAGGCCACCATTACTAAACGTGTGTTTTACCCTCACTCCAGGGCTACACACTCTACACTATACAACGCATAGAGTTATGACGAGGTTAGTTAAAGTCTCTCCGCTCATAGTACAAATGGTCGGCCACCATTACTAAACGTGTGTTTTACGCTCACTCCAGGGCTACACACTCTACACTATACAACGCATAGAGTTATGACGAGGTTAGTTAAAGTCTCTCCGCTCATAGTACAAATAGTCGGCCACCATTACTAAACGTGTGTTTAACGCTCACTCCAGAGCTACACACTCTACACTATACAACGCGTAGAGTTATGACGAGGTTAGTTAAAGTCTCCCCGCTCATAGTACAAATAGTAGGCCACCATTACTAAACGTGTGTTTTACCCTCACTCCATGGCTACACACTCTACACTATACAACGCATAGAGTTATGACGAGGTTAGTTAAAGTCTCCCCGCTCATAGTACAAATGGTCGGCCACCATTACTAAACGTGTGTTTTACGCTCACTCCAGGGCTACACACTCTACACTATACAACGCATAGAGTTATGACGAGGTTAGTTAAAGTCTCTCCGCTCATAGTACAAACGGTCGGCCACCATTACTAAACGTGTGATTTACCCTCACTCCAGGGCTACACACTCTACACTATACAACGCATAGAGTTATGACGAGGTTAGTTAAAGTCTCCCCGCTCATAGTACAAATGGTCGGCCACCATTACTAAACGTGTGTTTTACGCTCACTCCAGGGCTACACACTCTACACTATACAACGCATAGAGTTATGACGAGGTTAGTTAAAGTCTCTCCGCTCATAGTACAAATAGTCGGCCACCATTACTAAACGTGTGTTTTACGCTCACTCCGGGGCTACACACTCTACACTATACAACGCATAGAGTTATGACGAGGTTAGTTAAAGTCTCTCCGCTCATAGTACAAATGGTCGGCCACCATTACTAAACGTGTGTTTTACGCTCACTCCGGGGCTACACACTCTACACTATACAACGCATAGAGTTATGACGAGGTTAGTTAAAGTCTCTCCGCTCATAGTACAAATGGTCGGCCACCATTACTAAACGTGTGTTTTACCCTCACTCCAGGGCTACACACTCTACACTATACAACGCATAGAGTTATGACGAGGTTAGTTAAAGTCTCCCCGCTCATAGTACAAATGGTCGGCCACCATTACTAAACGTGTGTTTTACGCTCACTCCAGGGCTACACACTCTACACTATACAACGCATAGAGTTATGACGAGGTTAGTTAAAGTCTCTTCTCTCATAGTACAAACGGTCGGCCACCATAACTAAACGTGTGTTTTACGCTCACTCCAGGGCTACACACTCTACACTATACAACGCATAGAGTTATGACGAGGTTAGTTAAAGTCTCTCCGCTCATAGTACAAATGGTGGCCACCATTACTAAACGTGTGTTTTACGCTCACTCCAGGGCTACACACTCTACACTATACAACGCATAGAGTTATGACGAGGTTAGTTAAAGTCTCTCCGCTCATAGTACAAATGGTGGCCACCATTACTAAACGTGTGTTTTACGCTCACTCCGGGGCTACACACTCTACACTATACAACGCATAGACTTATGACGAGGTTAGTTAAAGTCTCTCCGCTCATAGTACAAACGGTCGGCCACCATTACTAAACGTGTGTTTTACGCTCACTCCAGGGCTACACACTCTACACTATACAACGCATAGAGCTATGACGAGGTTAGTTAAAGTCTCCCCGCTCATAGTACAAATAGTAGGCCACCATTACTAAACGTGTGTTTTACGCTCACTCCGGGGCTACACACTCTACACTATACAACGCATAGAGTTATGACGAGGTTAGTTAAAGTCTCTCCGCTCATAGTACAAATGGTCGGCCACCATTACTAAACGTGTGTTTTACGCTCACTCCAGGGCTACACACTCTACACTATACAACGCATAGAGTTATGACGAGGTTAGTTAAAGTCTCTTCTCTCATAGTACAAACGGTCGGCCACCCTTACTAAACGTGTGTTTTACGCTCACTCTAGGGCTACACACTCTACACTATACAACGCATAGAGTTATGACGAGGTTAGTTAAAGTCTCTTCTCTCATAGTACAAACGGTCGGCCACCATTACTAAACGTGTGTTTTACGCTCACTCTAGGGCTACACACTCTACACTATACAACGCATAGAGTTATGACGAGGTTAGTTAAAGTCTCTTCTCTCATAGTACAAATAGTAAGCCACCATTACTAAACGTGTGTTTTACGCTCACTCCAGGGCTACACACTCTACACTATACAACGCATAGAGCTATGACGAGGTTAGTTAAAGTCTCCCCGCTCATAGTACAAATAGTAGGCCACCATTACTAAACGTGTGTTTTACGCTCACTCCGGGGCTACACACTCTACACTATACAACGCATAGAGTTATGACGAGGTTAGTTAAAGTCTCTCCGCTCATAGTACAAATGGTCGGCCACCATTACTAAACGTGTGTTTTACGCTCACTCCAGGGCTACACACTCTACACTATACAACGCATAGAGTTATGACGAGGTTAGTTAAAGTCTCTTCTCTCATAGTAGAAACGGTCGGCCACCATTACTAAACGTGTGTTTTACGCTCACTCCAGGGCTACACACTCTACACTATACAACGCATAGAGTTATGACGAGGTTAGTTAAAGTCTCTCCGCTCATAGTACAAATAGTAGGCCACCATTACTAAACGTGTGTTTTACGCTCACTCCGGGGCTACACACTCTACACTATACAACGCATAGAGTTATGACGAGGTTAGTTAAAGTCTCCCCGCTCATAGTACAAATGGTCGGCCACCATTACTAAACGTGTGTTTTACGCTCACTCCGGGGCTACACACTCTACACTATACAACGCATAGAGTTATGACGAGGTTAGTTTAAGTCTCTCCGCTCATAGTACAAATGGTCGGCCATTATTACTAAACGTGTGTTTTACGCTCACTCTAGGGCTACACACTCTACACTATACAACGCATAGAGTTATGACGAGGTTAGTTAAAGTCTCTCCGCTCATAGTACAAATGGTCGGCCACCATTACTAAACGTGTGTTTTACGCTCACTCCAGAGCTACACACTCTACACTATACAACGCATAGAGTTATGACGAGGTTAGTTAAAGTCTCTCCGCTCATAGTACAAATGGTCGGCCATTATTACTAAACGTGTGTTTTACGCTCACTCTAGGGCTACACACTCTACACTATACAACGCATAGAGTTATGACGAGGTTAGTTAAAGTCTCTCCGCTCATAGTACAAATGGTCGGCCACCATTACTAAACGTGTGTTTTACGCTCACTCCGGGGCTACACACTCTACACTATACAACGCATAGAGTTATGACGAGGTTAGTTAAAGTCTCTCCGCTCATAGTACAAATGGTCGGCCACCATTACTAAACGTGTGTTTTACGCTCACTCCAGGGCTACACACTCTACACTACACAACGCATAGAGTTATGACGAGGGTAGTTAAAGTCTCTCCGCTCATAGTACAAATGGTCGGCCACCATTACTAAACGTGTGTTTTACGCTCACTCTAGGGCTACACACTCTACACTATACAACGCATAGAGTTATGACGAGGTTAGTTAAAGTCTCTCCGCTCATAGTACAAATAGTAGGCCACCATTACTAAACGTGTGTTTTACGCTCACTCCAGGGCTACACACTCTACACTATACAACGCATAGAGTTATGACGAGGTTAGTTAAAGTCTCCCCGCTCATAGTACAAATAGTAGGCCACCATTACTAAACGTGTGTTTTACGCTCACTCCGGGGCTACACACTCTACACTATACAACGCATAGAGTTATGACGAGGTTAGTTAAAGTCTCCCCGCTCATAGTACAAATGGTCGGCCACCATTACTAAACGTGTGTTTTACGCTCACTCCAGGGCTACACACTCTACACTATACAACGCATAGAGTTATGACGAGGTTAGTTAAAGTCTCTCCGCTCATAGTACAAATGGTCGGCCACCATTACTAAACGTGTGTTTTACGCTCACTCCGGGGCTACACACTCTACACTATACAACGCATAGAGTTATGACGAGGTTAGTTAAAGTCTCTCCGCTCATAGTACAAATAGTAGGCCACCATAACTAAACGTGTGTTTTACGCTCACTCCAGGGCTACACACTCTACACTATACAACGCATAGAGTTATGACGAGGTTAGTTAAAGTCTCCCCGCTCATAGTACAAATGGTCGGCCACCATTACTAAACGTGTGTTTTACGCTCACTCCGGGGCTACACACTCTACACTATACAACGCATAGAGTTATGACGAGGTTAGTTAAAGTCTCTCCGCTCATAGTACAAATGGTCGGCCACCATTACTAACGTGTGTTTTACGCTCACTCCGGGGCTACACACTCTACACTATACAACGCATAGAGTTATGACGAGGTTAGTTAAAGTCTCTCCGCTCATAGTACAAATGGTCGGCCACCATTACTAAACGTGTGTTTTACGCTCACTCCGGGGCTACACACTCTACACTACACAACGCATAGAGTTATGACGAGGTTAGTTAAAGTCTCTCCGCTCATAGTACAAATGGTCGGCCACCATTACTAAACGTGTGTTTTACGCTCACTCCAGGGCTACACACTCTACACTATACAACGCATAGAGTTATGACGAGGTTAGTTAAAGTCTCTCCGCTCATAGTAGAAACGGTCGGCCACCATTACTAAACGTGTGTTTTACGCTCACTCTAGGGCTACACACTCTACACTATACAACGCATAGAGTTATGACGAGGCTAGTTAAAGTCTCTCCGCTCATAGTACAAACGGTCGGCCACCATTACTAAACGTGTGTTTTACGCTCACTCTAGGGCTACACACTCTACACTATACAACGCATAGAGTTATGACGAGGTTAGTTAAAGTCTCTTCTCTCATAGTACAAACGGTCGGCCACCATTACTAAACGTGTGTTTTACGCTCACTCCAGGGCTACACACTCTACACTATACAACGCATAGAGTTATGACGAGGTTAGTTAAAGTCTCTTCTCTCATAGTACAAACGGTCGGCCACCATTACTAAACGTGTGTTTTACGCTCACTCTAGGGCTACACACTCTACACTATACAACGCATAGAGTTATGACGAGGTTAGTTAAAGTCTCTTCTCTCATAGTACAAACGGTCGGCCACCATTACTAAACGTGTGTTTTACGCTTACTCCAGGGCTACACACTCTACACTATACAACGCATAGAGTTATGACGAGGTTAGTTAAAGTCTCCCCGCTCATAGTACAAATGGTCGGCCACCATTACTAAACGTGTGTTTTACGCTCACTCCAGGGCTACACACTCTACACTATACAACGCATAGAGTTATGACGAGGTTAGTTAAAGTCTCTCCGCTCATAGTACAAATGGTCGGCCACCATTACTAAACGTGTGTTTTACGCTCACTCCGGGGCTACACACTCTACACTACACAACGCATAGAGTTATGACGAGGTTAGTTAAAGTCTCTCCGCTCATAGTACAAATGGTCGGCCACCATTACTAAACGTGTGTTTTACGCTCACTCCAGGGCTACACACTCTACACTATACAACGCATAGAGTTATGACGAGGTTAGTTACAGTCTCTCCGCTCATAGTACAAATGGTCGGCCACCATTACTAAATGTGTGTTTTACGCTCACTCTAGGGCTACACACTCTACACCATACAACGCATAGAGTTATGACGAGGTTAGTTAAAGTCTCTTCTCTCATAGTACAAACGGTCGGCCACCATTACTAAACGTGTGTTTTACGCTCACTCTAGGGCTACACACTCTACACTATACAACGCATAGAGTTATGACGAGGTTAGTTTAAGTCTCTCCGCTCACAGTACAAATAGTAGGCCACCATTACTAAACGTGTGTTTTACGCTCACTCCAGGGCTACACACTCTACACTATACAACGCATAGAGTTATGACGAGGTTAGTAAAAGTCTCTCCGCTCATAGTACAAATGGTCGGCCACCATTACTTAACGTGGTTTTTACGCTCACTTCAGGGCTACACACTCTACACTATACAACGCATAGAGTTATGACGAGGTTAGTTAAAGTCTCTCCGCTCATAGTACAAATGGTAGGCCACCATTACTAAACGTGTGTTTTACGCTCACTCTAGGGCTACACACTACACTATACAAGGCATAGAGTTATGACGAGGTTAGTTAAAGTCTCTTCTCTCATAGTACAAATAGTAGGCCACCATTACTAAACGTGTGTTTTACGCTCACTCCAGGGCTACACACTCTACACTATACAACGCATAGAGTTATGACGAGGTAAGTTAAAGTCTCTCCGCTCATAGTACAAATAGTAGGCCACCATTACTAAACGTGTGTTTTACGCTCATTCCAGGGCTACACACTCTACACTATACAACGCATAGAGTTATGACGAGGTTAGTAAAAGTCTCTCCGCTCATAGTACAAATGGTCGGCCACCATTACTTAACGTGGTTTTTACGCTCACTTCAGGGCTACACACTCTACACTATACAACGCATAGAGTTATGACGAGGTTAGTTAAAGTCTCTCCGCTCATAGTACAAATGGTAGGCCACCATTACTAAACGTGTGTTTTACGCTCACTCTAGGGCTACACACTACACTATACAAGGCATAGAGTTATGACGAGGTTAGTTAAAGTCTCTTCTCTCATAGTACAAATAGTAGGCCACCATTACTAAACGTGTGTTTTACGCTCACTCCAGGGCTACACACTCTACACTATACAACGCATAGAGTTATGACGAGGTAAGTTAAAGTCTCTCCGCTCATAGTACAAATTGTAGGCCACCATTACTAAACGTGTGTTTTACGCTCACTCCAGGGCTACACACTCTACACTATACAACGCATAGAGTTATGACGAGGTAAGTTAAAGTCTCTCCGCTCATAGTACAAATGGTCGGCCACCATTACTAAACGTGTGTTTTACGCTCACTCCAGGGCTACACACTCTACACTATACAACGCATAGAGTTATGACGAGGTTAGTTAAAGTCTCTCCGCTCATAGTACAAATAGTAGGCCACCATTACTAAACGTGTGTTTTACGCTCACTCCAGGGCTACACACTCTACACTATACAACGCATAGAGTTATGACGTGGTTAGTTAAAGTCTCTCCGCTCATAGTACAAATAGTAGGCCACCATTACTAAACGTGTGTTTTACGCTCACTCCAGGGCTAACATACACACTCTACACTATACAACGCATAGAGAAATGACGAGGTTAGTTAAAGTCTCTCTGCTCATAGTACAAATGGTTGGCCACCATTACTAAACGTGTGTTTTACGCTCACTCCAGGGCTACACACTCTACACTATACAACGCATAGAGTTATGACGAGGTTAGTTAAAGTCTCTCCGCTCATAGTACAAATGGTCGGCCACCATTACTAAACGTGTGTTTTACGCTCACTCCAGGGCTACACACTCTACACTATACAACGCATAGAGTTATGACGAGGTTAGTTAAAGTCTCCCTGCTCATAGTACAAATGGTCGGCCACCATTACTAAACGTGTGTTTTACGCTCACTCCAGGGCTACACACTCTACACTATACAACGCATAGAGTTATGACGAGGTTAGTTAAAGTCTCTCCGCTCATAATACAAATGGTCGGCCACCATTACTAAACGTGTGTTTTACGCTCACTCCAGGGCTACACACTCTACACTTTACAACGCATAGTTATGACGAGGTTAGTTAAAGTCTCTCCGCTCATAGTACAAATAGTAGGCCACCATTACTAAACGTGTGTTTTACGCTCACTCCAGGGCTACACACTCTACACTATACAACGCATAGAGTTATGACGTGGTTAGTTAAAGTATCTCCGCTCATAGTACAAATAGTAGGCCACCATTTCTAAACGTGTGTTTTACGCTCACTCCAGGGCTACACACTTTACACTATACAACGCATAGAGTTATGACGAGGTTAGTTAAAGTCTCTCCGCTCATAGTACAAATGGTAGGCCACCATTACTAAACGTGTGTTTTACGCTCACTCCAGGGCTACACACTCTACACTATACAACGCATAGTTATGACGAGGTTAGTTAAAGTCTCTCCGCTCATAGTACAAATAGTAGGCCACCATTACTAAACGTGTGTTTTACGCTCACTCCGGGGCTACACACTCTACACTATACAACGCATAGAGTTATGACGAGGTTAGTTAAAGTCTCTCCGCTCATAGTACAAATGGTGGCCACCATTACTAAACGTGTGAATAACGCTCACTCCGGGGCTACACACTCTACACTATACAACGCATAGAGTTATGACGAGGTTAGTTAAGGTCTCTCCGCTCATAGTACAAATAGTAGGCCACCATTACTAAACGTGTGTTTTACGCTCACTCCAGGGCTACACACTCTACACTATACAACGCATAGAGTTATGACGAGGTTAGTTAAAGTCTCTCCGCTCATAGTACAAATGGTAGGCCACCATTACTAACCGTGTGTTTTACGCTCACTCCAGAGCTACACACTCTACACTATACAACGCATAGAGTTATGACGAGGTTAGTTAAAGTCTCTCCGCTCATAGTACAAATGGTCGGCCACCATTACTAAACGTGTGTTTTACGCTCACTCCAGGGCTACACACTCTACACTATACAACGCATAGAGTTATGACGAGGTTAGTTAAAGTCTCTCCGCTCATAGTACAAATGGTCGGCCACCATTACTAAACGTGTGATTAACGCTCACTCCAGGGCTACACACTCTACACTATACAACGCATAGAGTTATGACGAGGTTAGTTAAAGTCTCTCCGCTCATAGTACAAATAGTAGGCCACCATTACTAAACGTGTGTTTTACGCTCACTCCGGGGCTACACACTCTACACTATACAACGCATAGAGTTATGACGAGGTTAGTTAAAGTCTCTCCGCTCATAGTACAAATGGTCGGCCACCATTACTAAACGTGTGTGTTTACGCTCACTCCAGGGCTACACACTCTACACTATACAACGCATAGAGTTATGACGAGGTTAGTTAAAGTCTCTCCGCTCATAGTACAAATGGTAGGCCACCATTATAGTGTAGTGGATTAGAGCAAAATACGGGACACATTCGGGGTTTTGTGATAGAAGCGTGAATTTTTGATCAAATACTCAGAAAAATATTCTTATCAAACTGCCAAGAGGAGGCCGAAAAAAACTTCACTGGTTTAGGGGCTGGGAGGGGTCAAACAATGGGGGTGGAGGGGAAGTTAAAAAAAGAACGTGCCACCAACTGTGAACATAATACACCCAAATTGAGTAATAGAGTAGCTTAATGTCAATTCTATTACAAAAAAATGGAAATATGATCCAACTTATCATTCTTGACTGATAATGTGACCTTTGACCTGAAGTCAATAAGTTTTTTAATATTTGAGGAAATGTACCTTGTAACCACTCGTTGTTTCATAAATTATCTCTAGAATACAAATTGAGGGTCAAAATATGTTTTGTAATGTATTTGGTCAAGTTATATCGTGACCTTTGACCTGTTCACTAAGAATAAATGCCCGCGTCCTGGTGTTTAGTTGATACTTGTTTCAAAATGCATAAATCGTATGTAAAATTATTGTGTGGAAAGCATGGTCATAAAAGTTTGCATAAAGGTGCTCTCAGTTATTGATGGGGTGGTTTTAGTTTGACCTTGACCCTTAATGTTTCATTTAATTGAATTAAAGCCTCTTCTATAGTTTGTGACTACTCGTTGAAAAGGTAATGATGATTTGAATACGTTTTATGTATTCATTTCTTTTTAATAATTTACTATAATCCTGAAAAGCTAACAAAAGCTTGCAATTTGTAAGTGAAAATTTGTTGCAATTTAATTTGACAATGATTGCCACGCGTAGATTGTGTGTATGTATGTATGTATGTATGTATGATTAAATGTAATTATGTGTGATTTTTGTAGCTTGATACCCCTGCCCCAGTCGGGAGTGGAAAGATTAACACGTTATGTGAAGCTTTGAAGAGCGTTCTGTATGCCACATGAGCGGTGACCTTTCATCAGTAATTCACCAATGGATGCATTTGTGGAAGTTTTCGATCGCATACCAGAAACAAAAGAGGTCTGGGAATCAGAAGACGCGTTGATGCGTCTAACACATTACTAAATAACAGGCAAGAGTTCCTTCGAACAAACGAAAATAAATCAGAACTATTCAACATGTTGTGTGAATTTGTTCTTAAAATCAATACATCACTTGGATTAGTAATTGTCACTAAGGGAGAAGATGCTCTGTGCAATGACGACAGTGTGTGTTTGAAAGCTGTTGCACCCTGCAACCACGAGGAAGCAGACACAAGACTCATCTTACATTTGTACTATGTACTCAATGAGAAGAATGAAGTTCTGATACGCACAGTAGACTCGGATGTTGTTGTACTTTGCATTGCCGCAGCTAATAACCTTACAAAAAAGAAGGTGTGGGTACAATTTGGGGTAGGCAGCAATGTACGAATTATAGCAGCACACTCGATTGCCCGAACACTTGGACCAGAAAAATCTGCAGCACTCCCATTCTTTCACGCTTTTACTGGTTGTGATACATGCTCATCCTTCGCAAGTAAAGGGAAGAAATCAGCCTGGAAAACGTGGACTGTATTGCCAGAAGTCACTGATGTATTCAGAATTCTTTCAAGGCCTGTAAAGAAAGTGGACGATTACATCTTAGGGTTGTTGGAGACATTTATTATTCTACTCTATGATCGAACCAGTGACTGTGCAACCGTGAATGAATCCCGTAAGGCGTTGTTCACGCAGAAAGGAAGGCCAATGGAGAGCTTGCCTTCAACTCAAGATGCATTACATCAACATATTCTACGTGCTGTATTTCAGGCTGGGTTCGTTTGGGGATCATCGGCCATCTCTTTCCCAAAATATCCTAGTCCCGCTAGCTGGGGATGGTGTAAAGACACGTCTGATGTGTGGGAATCCAAATGGACTACCCTTCCTGACGCAATGCACTTATGTAACGAAGTGGTTGTTTGTAGCCTAAATGTAAAAACGATTGCCTTGAAGATCAATGCACATGTCATATAAGTGGACAATCATGCTGTGCTTCGTGCAAGTGCAGGGGCGAATGTAACGAGAAAATAAAGAAAACCAATGCTATTATCGTTTTAATTACAATTTTCCAGTAATGTCTTGTTTGCATATCATTTTCAGTATTATTTCAAAAATACTCATCATTTCTGCATTTTGAAATTGTCCAATTAGCAAGCAACAAGTTTTCACTCGCAAGTTAAGAGCTTGGGAATTATCGTATGGTTTATTTGTTGTTTAACGACGTACTCGACGTCTGGGGGTGGTTGGAGAAAAGGGACACCTGACTCGTAAAGGGGTGGAAAAGGGAAATGGGAGGACGTGGACTGCCTTTCATGTGGCGTCTCTACCTCAAACTGTCTGGCTAGGGTGGCCCTAGACCACAAACATATACGCTTCCGCCGCCATAGCTCTCGGGATCACCAAAACAAGCAAACCTGCCCACTACGATAAGGTAGCAGTTCTTGGGAAGGTGGGAAGTGTCGTTGGTTTTCAGGATTACATGTAATTATTAAAGGGAATAAGTAAAGGAAATGTATCCAAGTCATCTTTACCTTTCCAATAAGTAGTCACAAGCTATAACAAAGGCCGCTATTACATGTAACATTATTGAGGTCAAGGACGAACTAAGCCACCCCATCAACAACTAAGGGTACTTTTTTTGTAAATGTTTTTAACCATGCTTTCCACGCAATACTTGTACGTGAGAGATCTATATTTTGAAGCATGTAAACCCCCAACACCAGAACGCGGGCATTTATTCTCAATAAATAGGTCCACGGTCACAATGTTATTTGACCCTACCAACTATAAAACATATATTGACCTTTAATTTGTGTTCTAAAGATAATTTTTGACACAACGAGTGGTCATACGATACATTTTCATACAGAATAGAAAAATTAGTGACTTATGGTCAAAGGTCACATTATCTTATGAAGTTGTGCCGTAAGATCATATTTCGATTTTTTTCTTTATAGAATAGACTTTAAGCTACTAGATTTAAAGATTTGGGTATATACTGATCATATTTGGTGGCTCGTTAATTTTTTTACGTACCCTCCACCCCCCATTTTTGACCCCTCCCAGCCCCTAAACCAGTAGACGTTTTTGAGGCCTCCTCTGGGCAGTTTGATTAGAATATTTTTCTGAGTATTTGAGCAAAAATTCACGCTTCTATCACAAAACCCCGAATGATTCGTCTAATCCACTACACTATTACTAAACGTGTGTGTTTACGCTCACTCCAGGGCTACACCCTCTACACTATACAATGCATAGAGTTATGACGAGGTTAGTTAAAGTCTCTCCGCTCATAGTACAAATGGTAGGCCACCATTACTAAACGTGTGTTTTACGCTCACTCCAGGGCTACACACTCTACACTATACAACGCATAGAGTTATGACGAGGTTAGTTAAAGTCTCTCTCATAGTACAAATGGTAGGCCACCATTACTAAACGTGTGTTTTACGCTCACTCCAGGGCTACACACTCTACACTATACAACGCATAGAGTTATGACGAGGTTAGTTAAAGTCTCTCCGCTCATAGTACAAATAGTAGGCCACCATTATTAAACGTGTGTTTTACGCTCACTCCAGGGCTACACCCTCTACACTATACAATGCATATAGAGTTATGACGAGGTTAGTTAAAGTCTCTCCGCTCATAGTACAAATGGTAGGCCACCATTACTAAACGTGTGTTTTACGCTCACTCCAGGGCTACACACTCTACACTATACAACGCATAGAGTTATGACGAGGTTAGTTAAAGTCTCTCTCATAGTACAAATGGTAGGCCACCATTACTAAACGTGTGTTTTACGCTCACTCCAGGGCTACACACTCTACACTATACAACGCATAGAGTTATGACGAGGTTAGTTAAAGTCTCTCCGCTCATAGTACAAATGGTCGGCCACCATTACTAAACGTGTGATTAACGCTCACTCCGGGGCTACACACTCTACACTATACAACGCATAGAGTTATGACGAGGTTAGTTAAAGTCTCTCCGCTCATAGTACAAATGGTGGCCACCATTACTAAACGTGTGTTTTACGCTCACTCCAGGGCTACACACTCTACACTATACAACGCATAGAGTTATGACGAGGTTAGTTAAAGTCTCTCCGCTCATAGTACAAATAGTAGGCCACCATTACTAAACGTGTGTTTTACGCTCACTCCAGGGCTACACACTCTACACTATACAACGCATAGAGTTATGACGAGGTTAGTTAAAGTCTCTCCGCTCATAGTACAAATGGTGGCCACCATTACTAAACGTGTGTTTTACGCTCACTCCAGGGCTACACACTCTACACTATACAACGCATAGAGTTATGACGAGGTTAGTTAAAGTCTCTCCGCTCATAGTACAAATAGTCGGCCACCATTACTAAACGTGTGTTTTACGCTCACTCCAGGGCTACACACTCTACACTATACAACGCATAGAGTTATGACGAGGTTAGTTAAAGTCTCTCCGCTCATAGTAGAAATAGTCGGCCACCATTACTAAAAGTGTTTTTTTTGTTTTTTTAAGCGGCTTTTCTTTTGTAATTGTGTGATAAACAATCTTCAAATACCCTTGCTATCACATTCAATGTTTGGAAACTGGTTTTGTTTAAAGTAAATGATGTATAAATTGTATGTTATGTAAACACATTATAGTATGCTACTAAAACCTTTTTACATTAAAATCTAGGCAAAGCCTACCTACGTTTACTTTTACTTGAGTCCTACAGTCCTACTATTCCTTATACCAATCAGTATTGGCTGGCCCTAGGCCAATTCTATGTAAAATGTTGATTTTTGTCGATGTTAAATTTGTGTTGTTAGACAAACAATAATAATAAGACCTACACCTTTAACTTCAAACATTTATTATTATAACCTATTGATTAATAATGCAGTGACCTTTCCGATTTCAGTCATTTCAAAATTTGCACATCTGTCTTGGCCCTACACTTTTGTAAAATTCACCTTATCATGCAAGTTTGCAAATGTATTTTTTATTTTCAAATGTATTTTGGAAAATACATTTGTATTTTGTGTTTTAAATACATGATATGAAAGTGTCTGGTATTTGGTATTTCAAATACCCGACATTGGAGTATCTGTATTTTGTATTTCAAATACATTGTGTTTGAGTATTTTGCCCATGTCCGTCAGTATGTTTCAATAGCATGTTAACGGTATGACAGCGGGATTCTTTATGAAACAGGTGGTGTGAAGGAGAATGCAACAATGTCATTCGTGCCATGTACACTTTACTTGCTTAAAACATTATATGAAGGTAACATTTAAGGTAGGTATCAAAATTATTAATATAAATTATAAATCAACAAGCATTGAAAACATTCAATATTGGGCCCAACTCAGTTAGCTAAGTTGTAAAATCTACCATCTACATAGAAATTAATAATAACACAATGCACACACACTTTGTAAACACAGTTAAAAGAAAATAACATGTTTTTAAAAAAGCATCGAAAGCTTAAAATATAACTTGTTAAGTAAAGAAAATTACCATAGTTATACACAAAAGAGGTCAACATATCACTTAGGCTAATGCAAATACAATGAGAATAATGCAATACGTGCACTCGTGGTCAATGGTCTCAAGAATACATTGAATCTAACAGAATGATAACAACTGAATGCATTCAATATCTGTTGTCAAGATGAAGAAATATGGTAAATAAACTAAATTAACATTTCACATACTTATTGAGAACACAATAAGAACAATGCGACTGTGCAATACATGCTAGCACACCTTGTCAACACAGACTCCAGTTTACATTTCATCTAGATGAATGATTGTACCAATATATACAGACAATAGAGTTGATTACTAGAAGAAAGTAAATAGTTGTTCAATGCGAGCAATGTTCAACAAGGATATTAGTGGGCAGCTTGTCAGGCTGCCTAACTGATGAACACCCACCTCGGCCCGGACGCAAAAAACAGAGCCAAGAATGTAACTGAACACTTACTTGTATACTTGGCCAAAATTACCATACATATGCTTTCGTCACAGACGAGGTACACATAGCCAACAAACAAACCGCCCGAGACACTAACGCGCAAATACCAATCGCTGATTGGCTATGAACCCGTCGCCTGTGACGAAAGCATGTGTAAGGTGGTGGGTGGTGTTGGGCCAGCTATAACAGCTGGGTTTAGTATTTTCTCACTCCAACCGCCGCACGCCAGGGGACAGTCGTAGTCGCGGCGGGGACAGACCGCGCCGTGTCCCCCCAGCTCGCACGCGGGCATGCGCAGCAGGCATTCCGTTCACGGTAGCCGGATGTAGGCACTAAGACCCTCCAGTGCCAGATTCCTCCCAGTAGAGAACTGTCCGCGACACAGCGGGCAAACTGTGATACTGTCGTCAGACCGGCAAGCGTTACATAAGCTGTGGCCCTTGGTGCACAAGTGTATCGGTGCGCACATGACCTTGAAGCACACGGGACACTCCAGGGTTCGCATTATGATCTGCTCCAAGTCCGTTATGTCTTCCCCCACCTTTTTATCAATCCCTATCTCGCGCTGCGCTGAAGGTGCGACGATTGACGTGACCAACAGTAGTGAATATGTTACAGCAAAAGCCACCTGTTGAACCGCCAGCTCCGGTGACTTCGGCAACAGAGTCGCCAGCGAGAGGTTATTCTCCCCCTGACCCAGTTCACCACTTGTTCCTCGGCCACACACAAACACGTCCCCTGCCCGTGTCAACACCGCAGTGCGGTGATATCCAGCGATAACCTGAGAGACAGTCTGGTCCTCGAGGCCAATCATTCTAGTGGGGGCGGATCTCTTGGTTGTGTACCGGGTACCCAACTGACCTTCATCATTACGACCCCAAGCCCAGGTCGTTCCATCGACGCCGAGGGCCACAGTGTGGTTGTAACCGTCGGACACGGCAGCCACGGCTGTTGACAGCACCGATACTCGTGTGAAGCTGGACACGACCCACCTCTTACCAAGCCCAAGTTGACCCTTGTAATTCCACCCAGCCATCAAGAGAACCCCTGAGGCCGAGACAAGAGCTGTATGGCCCCAGCCACACGATATGTCAACGATGATCTTGGGGACCTTGGGCACGCGAGTGAATGAGGTTAGCTGGTTTCTATGACAGAGGCCTAGTTGGCCCCAGCCGTTGTGTCCACACACCCAGACCTTACCGCCTGTTGCAAGAACCACCGTGTGGCTCCACCCAGCAGCAACCTTCTTGATGGGCGGCAGACGGGCAACCAGGACGGGTGTGGGGGTTTCACGGGTGTTACCGAGGCCAAGCTGACCGTAGTTATTCCGCCGCCCACACGAATACACCTCACCCTTGTCAGTAAGGAACACGGTGTATTGATATCCACAAGCAGCCTGGGTTATCCTAACATTGCTGAGAGTGTCAACAAGCCTCGGCTCAGCGACCGAGCCTTCGTTCTTCATCCGTTCTGTGTCTCTGTATCGTGTTACACAGAAGGTGTAGACGCGGCCAGACTCGCAGACAACTGCAGAGTGGTCTTCACCGCAAGACACCTGAACGACGGTCTCATCTTGGGAGAACGACACAATGCTCGATCCAGCAGGCAGGTCTCCACCCAACACCAGGACACCAGGCTTGGTTATAACGAACCGAGCGTCTTTGTTCTCAGCCATCCTACAACCAAACGAGATGTTGGACACAGAAGGGGACAAGTTAGATTGGGGGGATAATTCCAAGATAAATAAAAACTCAAATATCGTTATATTCCAGCCACACATATTTTCGATTAGCCAAGTTGCAAAAATATGGGATCAAAACCCAAATATCAATCAATCAAATTAACATTTGATTACATTATTTTATTGTGTTGCACTCGAGGGACCTCGGTCCTACTGTCAATGTTGATTTAATATCATGTACTATATCATGTACTTGCTATCTATTATTATATAAACATATTATAACTAATAATCCATAATTATCAGATGTCTCCATCCACCCACAATCTTGCATTATGTGCATGGAGACATCTCAGCAGTACCATGTCCATGCTTGTGAAAAATGTATATGTATGGAACTATAATAAATAAATAAATAAAAAAATTAATAAGTAAATAAAAATAATTATAATTATAATAATAATAATAATAATAATAATAATAATAATAATAATAATAATAATAATAATAATAATAATAATAATAATAATAATAATAGTAACAATAACAACAATAATAATAATAATAATAGTAACAATAACAACAATAATAATAATAAAAATAATTATAATAATAATAATAATAATAATAATAATAATTTTTTTTTTTTATCGCACAAACTTTATTATTATTAGAATACCAAATGAAAAGTACAGAACAACTTGTTCCACAAAGCCATGAGGCTTAACTGTGGATTACACAAAATCAGTGGCGTAACTAAGGGGGGGGTTTAGGGGGTTTAAACCCCCCCCGAAACTACATCGAGAATGATTTTACTTAATACTACATTTACTTTATACTATATTGTAAGATCCTTAAACCACTTCAGTGTATAACAATCGCCACAAACAACATTTTCATTATATTTATCATACCACTTCACCTAAATAAGATATATAGATTCTTTCAATAATTCAGTTATATTATTTATGTGTTCATCTACAACTAATACACCTTTCGCTCGAACCAGTGAAAGTAAGGGTACATACAGTGGCGTAGCGGAAGGCCCCGCAAACCCCGCAAGGCGGGGGGGCCCCCGATGATATAGATCGTATTTTATGAAAATTTCAAATAAGACAACAAATCAATTAAAATGTATTTTAAATAAAATTACAATTACAATACAATTACAAACGTTCCGGAATTGCAGTTGGAGGATCAAAACGTAAGTTATTTGATTTATCAAAACTTAAAATTTATCATAATTGTTGTTGTTGTTGTTGATGATATAATTAATATGTTATTATAGTTTTAGTAGATAAATGTATACATTATTATAACGTCGCGTGGAACTGGTGGATATGGGGGGGGGGGGGGGGGGGTTGAAAATAAGATCAAACGTTAATATGTTCCATGTATGCTGTGAATTGTAACTCGACATGACGACAAAACAAATTGACGCACATAAACTACATTGTTTCGGTATTACATTCAGCTCACCACTTTATCCTAAAACGCACCAAATGCACTCTAAAAACCTGCTTTCAAAATTTCACATGTTCTATGCAATTCTTATTTAGAACTATAATTAATACCTACTGTTACACTGTAACTTCAATATAATACAAACAAACGAGTAGTGGTTCGAGTAGTATTCTTTGAGTCTAAAAGGCACGAAATAATTATAGATGTGAAAAAAAATTTCGGCTTTGGCGAAATGGCCTCCGGCGGCTGGGGCTTCGCCCCAGACCCCTTTCAGTCCCCTCATCTCACTTTTCCCTCATAACCCCCCCCGAAATAATTCCTAGTTACGCCACTGCACAAAATAAATAACAATTCAGTGCACAGTAAGATGGAAACAAAATGAAAGTGACAGTAGAATATAAAACAACATGGAACTAATAATGAGAACGATTACGATATACAAAACAAAACAACAAAATATCAAGATAGAAGACAGTAAAACATATACATGTTTGACAACTACTTTGAAATCACATGATTTTAATAAAGACACAATTAAATTTATGAATACAACGATGAAAACCCAACAACTAACGTACAAACAAAGAAAAGATATGAGATTAAATACTATTTTAATAAAAATCCTTTAGCCCTCTTTTAATTATGCTAATTGAATTTAATACTTTTAGGCTAAGTGGCAACTCGTTAAAAGTACGTGGAATAATTACTTTAAGCGTTCTCGCGCCGTGTTTGTTGAAATATTTAGGGACCCTATATAAATGTGATATTTGAGAACACGTGGTGATTGGATTTTGAAGAATCATTTTAAAATCATTTTTAAAATAAAACTGAAAAGCGAGTCTATACTTATATAGCATGTGGATAGGCAAAACGTCACCTTTTTTATAAACGCTGTACTCAACGCAGTCAATATTTCTATGAGATTTGGTAAAGAACGTGACCATTTGATGTTGCAAAGCTGTAATATGCCTTAGATTTGATAATAACGCGTTACCCCATGCTAATATACCGTACATTAATATTGATTCTGCTAGAGATAAGTAAACTGTTTTAAGAGTATCTGAAGGAAGCATAGTTTTTATACAATACATTTGACTGAGACATAATCTTAATTTATTACATAATTTATTTATGTGCGGAACCCAATTAAACCGATTATCAATTATTAATCCTAGATACATGTGGCTGTCAACGCAATCAATAACAGTATTACAAGTACAAGTTTCACCATGCATGCAATCATAGGAATGAGAGATAATTCTCACGGTGCTTAACCGATCAATGTTTAAAGGGTTACATATATGCACGATTTTAGTTTTTGCTACGTTTATAATCAAACCGTTATCGTGGGCCTACAATAGTAAATTTTGAAAGTCAGTTTGTAGATAATGATTAGCAATGTTTAAGTTCTTATGAACGGCAATTAGAGCGGTATCATCAGCATATAAGTAAATTTTACACTTCCACATGTACTTTACAATATTATTTACATAAATAAGGTATAGAATTGGTCCCAATATTGAGCCTTGAGGCACACCGGACTTGACAGCTAATTTTTTACTTAATGAACTCCCAATTTTGACCGCAACTTCTCTTTCACTCAAATAACTCTCAAACCATTTTAGCAATTGACCTCTAATTCCAACTTGTTCCAAGTTCCTTAAAAGTATTTTATGGTTGAGGGTGTCAAATGCTTTGCTGAAGTCAATGAACATGGCCACAACATGCATGTTGTCGTCTAATTTTGAATTAACAAAGTCTGAAAATTGCAATAAAAGATTTGACGTTCCTTTACCTTCCTGAAATCCATATTGTTGTTGTGTTATAATTTTATACTTTGCTAAATATTTTGTTAGGGCATTTGAAACACATCGCTCTAGAATTTTTTCTATAACTGGTAACAAAGCTATTGGTCTATAATTCCCATAATCCATATGATCACCCTTCTTGTATATAGGCCTTACAATAGATACTTTTAATTTCTGTGGTACCATACCTTCTTCAATTGATAAATTTATAAATTTGGCAATAATGGGACTTATCTCTTCACATATATTTTGAAGATCAATAACTCGTATGCCATCGATACCGGGTTGTTTGCGCTCCATTCCATTAATGATTCCCGCAACCTCCCTCGCAGATACTTTTGGCATAAAAAAATATTGAACTTGCGACCTATCGTCGGTATCGTCAACAATTTCATAAACGGAATATTTAGGCTTTTTCCCTAATAAGTTATTAATAGTCTGCCAGGTTTTTTTATGTCATTTTTATAGTGCAAACTTACGCTGATAAAACTCGTTTTTAGTTTTTTTAATCTCATTATTAACCACGTTTCTGAATTGTTTATATTCACATCTATATATTTCATTTAACGGGCTTAGAAGCTTACAGTTTTTCCATTTGTTAAAACAACTATCTCTACGTTTTACTAATATACGTATCTCATCCGTTATCCATTCTTCATTTGTTCTGTTAGTTTCCTTGAAATGTTTAAAGAACGCACTAATAATAATAATAATAATAATAATAATAATAATAATAATAATAATAATAATAATAATAATAATAATAGTGGACTTTCGATCAAACTGGGAAGTGTATCGACTGAGTGCATTGACTTTTCGAAACAACAAAACGAACTTTGACAGCTGTTATAGAAAATAATTTTGACAGAACATGACGGGAACATTAACATACCGAAGAACATTTAGAACTAGTTTAAACTTATGAGAGTGAATCCTTCGAGACAACATCCATCCTGACATGGTTTTCGTGGTTTTCCATTGTCCATAGAGTAGAATTACTAGGGTGGCATCAAAAAATCGGCCACGACCGTACACACAGTAACACGACGCAAAGAAGACACACACGAAGACAACGCAAATAAGATCATATCATTATGCAGTGTATACTATGAACAAGTACTAATAAGACAGTAACGACTGAAGTTGAACAAGGTACCTCATGAAAATACTTGACATTACATCTGTATTGTCCGTATAACATGTAAACACCGGCTTTGACCGAGATTGATGACTGTTTAAACTAGTGACATGTGATTAGTGAAGTTAAATAAGGTAGACACATGGTAATACTTGACATTACGTCCGTATAACATGTTAACGCCGGTTTTGACCGAGATTGTATGACTGTGATACATTCAATAAAATAATAATAATACTAATAATAATAATAATAATAATAATAATAATAATAATAATAATAACGGATTATCTTCATAGGCATAACCAAGTTGCAAACATTGTACATCAAAAATTAGCCATGAAGTATAAACTTATAAACACAACCACTGCGTATTACAAATACAAGCCTGAAAAGGTATTAGATAGTAAAGACTACAAATTATATTACGACCGGGCAGTTATTACAGACCAAACCATACATCACAATAGACCAGATATTATATTTATTGACAAGAAGAAACAAGAAACGATTTTAATTGATGTTGCCGTCCCTTTATGCCACAATGTAGAGACAACTTGGCGGGAAAAGATAAACAGATATAAGGAATTATCTATTGAAATAAAAAGGTTGTGGAAGCAGAATAATGTAACTGTTATACCGTTAATTATATCAGCAAATGGCATTGTTCCACGTAGACTCCATGACAGTATTAAACTAATTGGTCTCCAACCGAACATATACATCGAGATGCAAAAAGCAATTATTTTGAACACGTGTAGGATAGTGCGAAAATTTTTGAACTAAGAAGAATGAAGACTTCAAGAAGTTCTCCATCCCGATGGTGGTTTTCGTGGTTTCCACCGTACAAAGAGCGAATGCTGGGATGAGTACAAATCGGCCACGACCGTACATAGCATCCACAGTTCGGTTTGGAAAAAATAATGTGGACAATGATATATTAAGTAGTATAGCCAAATGTGGGCATTTGAGAAGCAGAAGAAGAAGAAGAAGAAGAAGAAGAAGAAGATATATTAAGTAGTTCTAAGTAGATTTTAATAAGGTAAACACATGGAAATACTTGACATTTGTGTCCGTACAACATGTTTATGCCGGTTTTGACCGAGTTTGTATGTATTGCAACAATAAAATAATAATAATAAATTAACCATTTGATTCATGATTTGAAAAATGTGATTTTTACAATATGTATTCATTTAGAGCCAATAATTTCATTTGAATAAATTTAAAAACAATTATTTCACAAAAGAGGGAATCACGTGAAGAATTACAAACTACAATAACTGATGAGACGGGGGTGGGAGGAGTGAGTGACCAGCGCAGCCACTAGCCAACCTTGTGGCGAGCTTCAATACTCACACACGCATTTCATAAAACTATCTATTTTCTTATTGTTTCAAGGGTAACTTTGAAACATCAAGAGAACCAAGAAAAGAAATAACTATGGATAGGATTACGAAGAGATAAAAATAACAAAATTTCAAATGCGAATTTTTCATTATTTTATTATCAAAAACACTCTGTGAAGCAATATTCACCTCCTTCGGAGACATAATTCATTTTTAAATATAATCTAAATTATTTATTTGCAATGCACTGATTACTTAGCAGTTTTGTGACTGTAAACAACTCACGCAATCACCATTGCAATATGACAATTCTGATGAATAATATGCCTGTACACGCCTCAATAGTCCATTAGGTACTAAGGAAGCGACCCTCCCCACCCCCCTGGCGCAAATTGTCACTATAGCAGTTCGATAGAGAAAAAAATAGCAATACATAATTCACTTGTTTGCCACGTGACAGCTGGGGCGTTTGGCCTCCAGGGGTGTCCAAAGTTGAGATTTTCAAAACTTGAATTTGTCATTATTCTCAAAGTATTTGTAAATTTTTAATTATTCTTTCATAAACTGATGTATAGTAATATTTTCTTAATTTTATTATAGAAAAACAAAGATAATTTTTAAAGGGGTGTCCAAATAAAAATATAAACATTTTTACCACTGTATACAACTGTTACATGCAATTTTTGGCACATCCTGATTAAAAAAAGATCCATATAGAAGTATAATGATTCAACCAACGTATTAAAAACAGATGATGAATAATTTTTTTTAAAAGGGGTGCCCAAAATGCTGGGTTTCTTATTAGGATTAATATGTAAACAATGTAAGAAAACGAAATATATGTATGGATGGTACCAAAATCATTAAATCTTTTTATTAATAAGCACATATTTAATCCACAATATTAACATAGTCAGGGGTGTCCATAATTTAATGTTTTAATCAAATAATTGCCTTATTATGTTACTCGATGGAAAAATGCTGCCAGAGTTTTGTCATCATCGAGTCGAAATAAAATACAAAACAGAACTATTTTATTTTTAGGATAGGGTTGTCCAAAAGTTCAATTCAAATAACTTCATTTTACATGGCAATAAATAAATCGTCACTTTCTACGTTTTAAGCGACTATCTTCTAAAATGGACTAAATTTTGTAGTTTTTCTAAGAGTGGAGAATTACTGGGATATTTGTAAAAAGACGAATAATCATGGAATAGGTTTGCACACTTACATACTGTTGTTGTAGGTACTTCTTGAAACTCGCAGTTAATTCGATATCATATTGTTTAACCAAAAGCATCAAGCAGTCAAAATTAAATTAATGAGGAATTCCGATTGAAAATCAAGGGAAACGGTTTAACTAACCCCGGGTGTTTGTTGTATACGGAAAGTTTGTTGTAGAGGGAAGAATGTAGTGTGTCCAGCTTTGTTTAATTTATATGTTATTGCTCATTGTTTCATTGGAATCGGTTCCTTCGTTCTCTCTCTCTCTCTCCCTCTAGCTACTCGTATTTGTCAAAGTACAATCCCATTTCTTGGTAATCGCCAACTTTACTGAGCTCATCTACTTCTTTGGCATCATCACCGCCAGCATCACCATTATTGGTGTTCTCACTTCTCACTCAACAGACCTACAAATACTCGTGGCATAATGTCACCCTCAGTTCACGTATACTCAAGACATTAGAATTAGGTCCAGGGATATCTGGGCTTAGCTTCCATTGCCCGATTACAAACAAAATAGCTCGTTTTATGGGCTGTCCTAAAGACGATCTACAAGGAGGTGAAAGGCTGAAGTCTGAACCGTTGTAGTTTGGCGCAATTTACAGATGAAGTGCTCTTTTTTAAGATGGTATATCAAAGTTATTGACGTTAAATGGTTTGTCTAATGATGCTCATACATCAAACACACATATTTCTCTAGTGTTTCATACTGTTCCTCATCGATGTACCCAAAGACGTAAACACACCCAGATATTATGTGGTGTTCAAGAACCTTCAGTGTAGCCAGTTTTCCTTGGCGAACAATTAATGCGTTTGTACTATCACACCCAGTGAATGCATGGAAAGTAGGAAGAACATTAGACATTTCCACCCCAATTATATATCCCACTTCATTTACGTAAACTAGTCGTCCCTTGTTTCCAGAACCTATATAAAATAAAATAAAATAATTGACTGTGTACATACTTCACCCAAAGTAAAAATTCACACTTGTGTCCGGACTTCTGATAACGAGAACACGTGGTGGTTCAGAAATGTTTAGAGCATATACTGATAATGCAGTAGGTTTTTTGTATTGACCTCTTCTTCTGATTACTGTAGATCGTCCACGGGGTTTATAATGCCAGGGCGGCCATCTACACTAGTCATAACAGTGCATATGTCTTCACATACCACAAAACAATCGTCTATGCAATAGTTGGTCTGCAAATAGCTCACTTCTCCACTGCGATAAGATGGATTGTACTATTTGTATTTTGTTAGAATTTGAAAGAAATTATTTCCAAACTCGATGAAGTTCGTCATTCACCCAGTTATTAAATACTTCTTTGCTTGATCTCTTCTCATTTTTTACAGCATTTTCATCGAATCACGGCTTGTATAGGCAGGGTAAATTTGGCATTTTAATTGTTATTGAGGCCTAGCTGTTTTGATAAATTTAAAGATTTCCACGAAACAGGCTATTCACATTATAAATTGCTGTATTTCCTTGACAAGGTGCCAAGTGGAGTCCGCGATCTCTTCAGGACATCGGCTAATAAGTAATACTATGCTATTACGTACATCACATTTGGTTTTGGATAAATGTTAAATAGAATACAATAATTGCTATTATCAACTCAAATGAACTTTGTACAGTAATGTAAATGTGTTTATTCTACGGAATAACAATATTTATAAATTTTACTCAGCTTTAACTTAAGTAATGTTCAGAACAAAATGTGTGTGTATTTGGAGGAATGCCACCATAAGTGGTATTGGCACATTGTTGATTTTGGACAACCCTGTTCATAATAATACCAACATATAAATATTGATTGTTTGTACATAGTGTATGAAGTTTGGTAGTGCAAAAATTATTATCTTTAGGGATTACCCACTAAACAAAAAAATACAATTATATTTATATTTATGATGATGGACACCCCTACAATGTAAACGCCCCAGATACCAACTAACAATTAAGGAAACAATGTAAAATCATAGGTGTTTCTTTAAGAAAGCAAGTAGCCACATTAGTTGCAGGTGCCACTTTACAGATTAACCATAGTGAATGGTATATCAAAAGTAGTGTCAATATATAGCTGTCCAACAATTATTTGTTGTCCAACAATTATAGCCTATAATTGTTGGACAAGCCTTAATTATTGACGTTAGTTTATTCAATTATTAGTAAGGGGAAATATATGTATTGATTTTTGCAATTTCAACAGACATAATTTCCAGAAACGTGACCAAACTTTGAGATCTTATTAGTAAAACTACCTCAACTTTGGGCATCCCTGGAGGCCAAACGCCCCAGCTGTCACGTGGCAAACAAGTGGATTATTGTTCCTCGTTTTTTTCTCTACAAAACTGCTATTCTGAAAATTTGCGCCAGGGGGGGGGAGGGGGGGGTTATAAGCCACCTAACGGACTATTATAGTAAAGTAGGCCAATACTAGCCCCAATGTAAGTATTCCCATAGCGATCTCAGCTACGGCCCCTTATAGTAAAGTAGACCTATACTAGCCCTCATGTAAGTATTCCCATAACGATCTCAGCTACGGCCCCTTTATGTAAAGTAGACCTTTACTAGCCCGATATGTAAGTATTCTCATACCGATCTCAGATCATTACCTAGGGCCCCTTTCATACGCGCTAATTGAAGGAACATCAACAGAATCCAGGCGTTCTTTCACACATTCCTAAATGCAGTCTTCCGCTGAGTAGAGTGCACACGCCTGTTCCCCCACCCCACCGTTCCAGGTAACCAACGGAAGGGCCTAAATTATCCCTAATGGGCCTGTTTCAATTATATGGTAGGAACTAGAGAAGTAGAACATGAAGTTGGTAACTTGACCTCGGCTATGTCGTAAGCATGAGAATACTTACGTTGAGCCAATTTTAGACTAAACTTTAATGATAGATGGAGTTAAGTGATTATTTGACAGTACTAAGGTGAGTAACAACATTGACGACAAATGTTTAAACCCCAATATATATATATATATATATATATATATCATACCCCTATCGATCGCCTTAGTGTGTTAATATTCATGGAAAGTCTCTGCAGTATTCCCATGTTATGTACAATGTTTTATTTCACGTATTAACCCTTATAGTAAAGAGGGTAGGCCTATATGGTAATTATAATATTTAAGAAACATATGTACAAATTCCAAACATTTGTTCTTCACGTTATTTTAGGCGTACTCTGTCTAAATGATATTTTCTCAGGAGGGGACACTTGCTTATAATTCAATCAATACTGACTATACAAACACCCACTTCTACCGACGCACATAGTTGAGAGCATTGATTGCAAGGAACGACCCGAGACTAGAAACAACCACCAATATAAACGAGCAATCCTAAGTTATCTTATTAGTAATACGTCACTATTCATAGGTTGCACGTACGTCACATCTGTGCGCGGGGCGGCCACATTTGTGATTAAACTTTGATGTTGCCATGGAGAAACAATCAAAGGCTGTTGTGGTACAACACATAAATCATTAGTTCCTTCAAATTCAGCTTGTTTTAAATAAAACTGGTATGTGTGGTAATTTCTGATATTTTTATTATTTATTTTTATTTTTTAAATTCTAAATAATGCTTATTTAATAAATTTACAAAATATTTGCGAATGATCTGGGATAGGTCTACATCGATTGTTTCGCAATCATGGCCGCTGTGACGTCACGTGGGAACTATGAATAATAAACATAAAAGTTTTTAATCCAAAATTAGTAATTTATTAATATATTATTAAAGGCAGTATCCCGGTTTGAAGCGATGGATGACTATGTGATAAAGACCCAATAGAAAATAGGAATAAAGAAGAAATCTCGTAAATAGGTTCAGTGGTTCATTGATAATGAGAGAAAACTTATTTTCGAGCGAGGTCGATTGTGGCGCGAAAACTACGTCACAGCGGGGCAGGTTTGAATTGTCTACGCGGCCTTCAATGCAACCCTCGCAGCTGGGAGACCCGCTTTCAGAGGGCAAAGTACGGTTTATTCGTTTATTACGTTATTTTTATAGAAAGTGTCTGTCAGTCCAAGCTTCTACACTAACTGTGGAATGTGTTCATCCCTAATGCCCGGTTCTCACGGTGCGAGTTACTGGCATGCCAGTAAGCCAGTGGCTGGCCCTCTAACTGAGGGGCAAGCTACTGGGCTGAGACTCAACTGGCCCTAGTTGTTCACACGTTGCGAGTTACTAGCATGCCAGTAAGCCAGACGCTGGCCTTTTGCTCGGACTTGAACTGACCCTGTCAGTTGCAAGAATGTCTGAAGAGCGTAGAGTGCTAGTACGGAAAGTAATAAAATCATTTTCGTTGATGCTGTACGAGGAATTATTAAACACTATCCAGGAGAAGACAAACAGGAGAAAGAAAGTCTGGACCACGTTCCACAAATTTTCTTGTTCTCTGTACAAATGCACAAAGTTTGCCGTCTGTTCGTCACTCCACCTTCCCGACATATTCTAAGACAAAAATAATAATTATAATAATAATAATAATAATAATAATAATAATAATAATAATAATAATAATAATAATAATAATAATAATAATAATAATAATAATAATAATAATAATAATAATAATAATAATAATAATAATAATAAAAGTAATAATAATAATAATAGTAAAGGCTCATTCACGATAAAAACTTAGTAGTAAACTTTAACTTAAACGTAGACGCTAGGTCTTCATAAACTCATTTAATAACGGTTTGTCAAATAAATTCTGAGCATGTTTCGGCTCCATTTTCGATTTAGCTAGCCTAGGCCTTGCGGCTGGCGCTGATTGGTTCCTTCTTACTGTTAAGTTTATTTTAATTTTAAAGTTTGATCGTTTCAAACTTAACCGTAGCCCAAAACCAAGTTTAAGTTTTGGTCATGAACAATCGTGTGATCTTCCATAAGCCAAACCTTACTTTAAGTTGTAAGTTTACGGTTAAGTTTAATCGTGAATGGGCCCTTAATAATAATAATAATAATAATAATAATAATAATAATAATAATAATAATAGTAATAATAGTAATAATAATAACAATAATTATAATAATATGTCATCACGAAAAACGTCAACAAAACAACGTGCGCTACTCTACTGTCCGCTCAGTTACTGACCTGTGCGTTCACATGGCGCCAGCGGCTGGCCGATCCAAAACATCCCCGTGGTGGGTGAAGGCCAGTGGCCAGTCGAAACAAAAATATTTGAAGTAGCTCGCCAGGCAAGCTACTGACCAACTCGCACAGTCAGTAACTCGGCCGACCTGTTTACACGAAGCAAGTAGCTGGCCCCCAGCTACTGGCTCTATCAACTCGCACGCCAACTCGCACCGTGAGAACCGGCCATAATGTTTCGAACCAAAAATACACAGTCGAAGAAATTGACCAAAGACGACGGAATAACGTGATCGAGAGTGCGAAGTGCAAAACATTTGAAGGCAGAGTTTGGAACACGGAACCGGACGCAACGGTGCACACGTCGGAAATGCGGTGGCTGTTATGGACACGGATTTAGTATCAAGAATCTGAATCAATTACAGTAGTAGGCTAAGCATTGACTTGGGAGTGTACAACAATTCAGTCATTTCGAAAAAATAATTTTAGACTTGGACAGTTTGAACACAACTCGGCAGACGATTTCGTGTTACGCGTGCGTGCAGACGGTGAAATACCTCTACTTGTTTCAAACAAAATGGGGAGACTCTTTGCGAATTATTTGTGAATTGGATGAAATCTTGAGAGTCATTTGCTTAAAGCAAGAGGTTAGTTATTCCTCGTGTGTCGCGAGCGCCGTCATGAATCAGTACCCGGAAGCAAACGGCGTGTATACGGACCAAGACCGCCCAAGGGGAAGCAGCATTATACTTCAATTTTTAATAGGTAATTGCGTAGTTAACGGATATATTTTCGTTCTCTTGCATAGACCAACTACACATACAGTTTTAGTAGGTTGTAAATATTTTCTTTTTACTACTCGTAACTGCCTTTTTACATTATGCGGTATGCTTAAATATTTTTCAATGCTTGGAAATAAATAAAATACAAGCCCGATCTTTGCACTTAGCTGTTGTACACTGAATGACTGAAAACAACACACGAACCAACCATGTTTGTAATTTACTTTAAACGTATTAAAATACATTTCCGAACATTATTCTCAGTAAAGATGCGACGAATGAGAGTAAGGGTTTGCTTTGACATGACACGAACTGTCGGACGGTGCTGGCTGCGGGGTTGTCGGGCCGAGCCGGCCTTGACCCGCTGTGACGTCACAAAAACTTAATACACTGTTTTAAGTTTTTGTGACGTCACTAGCGTTAAAAACAGCCTTACTGCCCAAACGGTTCAACCATTCTCAGTAAAAATTGCACTCTATTTTTTGCAATTTTTTGTCTGATTTATTGAAGGTCACTTTTACCAAACCAAAAGTAGGGCTTTAACGATGATTTGAATATTTCCTGTGTTGACATTTTTCCAGTTGCCCCTTCCCTTTGTCTGCCTTGTTTGCTCAGACCGCTGTAAATGCCGTCTTGGGATGTATGTAGGTACACCCGAAAAAGTTTTGCCTCCGGTGTCTGGGGCTACACACCAGACCCCGCGATATAGCCACGCCAGTCCTTACGCATAAATATATCATATTGCCGGTCCGTGAGGTGAAAAAGGTTGGGAACCACTGGTCTAGTATACATATGTTATGTAGGTGTAGTGTTTATCACAACACAAAAAGATGTTGTTGACTTTCATTCCCCAAGAATAGTTTTAAATAAAGCTTAAGCTAAAACGCGATTTACTACAATGATCGTCGGGGGTGGTTTTGAGTTCATACACGTCATCGAATAATAAAACAAAATGAACACCTATTATGGGGGCAGTGTTGAGCCAGGTAGATAAAGATAAGATAATCTCATGAAAGAGTTACCTAGGTAAAGATACAGACACCCATGTTATCTAGATGATTTTAGACAACCATAGTAATTGCATTGATCGAAGTGTTGTGGACATATTGAATTAGTTTCAATGTAGGCCTATTAAATATTAATATGAGCAATAATCATGTCATCGTCTGCTACGAAGTAAATGTATTATATTATCACTTGAGTTAAGAAGTTAGGCCCACTTTTTCATGAACGTGTATTTAAAATGCACTAGTTAAATAGTAGCTAAAAATGTAGCCAATTAGGCCTACCTCATTTCCATTGGTCTGTATTAAACAAATACATTTACCTCCTGATCTGATATTCAAGTACCAAGTAGCCTAATTTGAATTAAAAATTAATTGACATTGCCACTAATGTGTAATTACTAATTAGTAATGACTAATTGCAAAACCTTGTTAGAACTTTAAGGAGGGACAACACTGAAATTATTAATAAAATCTCGTTTTTTGCATTTTTTTTTTTTTAAGTCAAATATTATGTTGTCTTCTAAACCTTAGATTTAACACACAATACTTACATTTCATTATTGATATCTGTTTTTGAAGTTTGTTTGAACTCGATTACTATGATCATTTCACAACTTACTAAACTTTGACAGTTATTTCTGGGATAACTTTTTTTTTACATTTTTCAGAAGGTGGGACATTTTAATGTCTACAATATTGGAGCAATGAAAGTGAAACTTTCTGTGAATATTCTTTAATAATAAAGGAAGGTCCCATCCGATGGAATAATTATTACCTTTGGTAGAATAAAAATTTAAAAATCCCAAACTTTAATGTGCAATGGAAATCGAAGAATCTAAATAATTGTTATAAGTAAAAAATAATTTGTTCCTCTATTTTAAATCTGAAAAAATAATCCATCCGTGTGTACCTCAAATGGTTATTAAGGGGAAGGTACACTGAAAATCTTATCTTCTACAGATTATGAGCAATTGTATTAACCTTTTGGTACAACATGTATTTTCCCTAAAAATTAGTTTTGGAGAGAACAAAAATTTTTTTTTTTCATTTTTCAAAATTGTGCAAACAAATTTGTCAAAATTGTTGACAGCTAGGGAAATTGCTACTTCGTTTTCATTTTTCATTTAATTTTTTTTTTTTTTTTTTTACATTGAGATCAGAGCACATAGAACACAAATTGGATGAGACTTTCTTCATAAATGTCTTATATTTCTTTCTGTATACCTTTACATTCACATATATTCAAAGTTTAAGATTTTAATATATATTTAATATTAATTATTTTTTTAAAACCAAACCATACATGGTATCCAACATTTGAGATCCATGTTTTGAGCCTCCTACTATATTAAACACATTCACAAAAAACCAGCTGTCTGGGTCCAGACAAAAAAAAGGAGTAGGGATTTGTAAATTGATAAATGTAGCAAAAAAGTTAAGAAGTTACAGGCCGTTGAATGCGTGAGTTCACGCAGTTCAAGCGCGCAGAGACACGACATAATAATTTTTTTGGCATATAGTATTAGCGTGAACTTAAAATTAAATTGCTTTAAGAGAAAACTGATAAAATATAGTATTTAATTAAAAAACAAAAAAAAAAATTGACCATCAGTGAAATGTTGAGATTTTTCAGTGTACCTTCCCCTTAAGCTTCACAAAAATATATATATCAATTATGGTGTTTGGTGCTCATGTGAAAATGTCCCAGCTAATTCATTGTTGAATCAACAATACGAAATTAATAACAATGCCATTTTTTATTTTTTTTTTTATTTTTTTTTTGCTATTAATATCTTAGCCATTGATTAATGCACATACAAAAACACATCTAATTCTGATGGAAACTTTAGAAGTTAGAAATTTCAGTGTTGTCCTTCCTTAAGGCTGTGCGTCGCGCGCGCGAGTCCTGCGGCCGCAGCTGTGTTTAAACCTTTTTGGCACACGCCACACTTATGAAATAAGACCTTGAATATAGTCACTGTATTGATAATTTTACGCTCTTTAAGATTATTACAATCTCTTTTCAAAAGCATTAAGATTTTTCATAATCGACTTAAATTTCTTGCCCAATGTGTTGTGCCAAATATAGTTTTAAAGGTCGATTTTCTTCATTTTAGCATGTAAACAGTTCTAAAAAAGAGCACATATACTTGAATGCGTTCTCGAGGTCATGCAATTGGTTTCGTGTGGATAACTCATGTAGTCTTTTAAATATAAGTAATCAACTACTTGTGCGTGATAATCATCCATTGCGTGGAGAGTGTCTCTGTGTAGTGGCATTTTCAAGAACTTTATACCTGGAGTTGTGCTCGGTAGCCGGCCGGGGGTTAAGGCGGCGAGGGGGGGTAACCGAGCAAGGCTCAACAGTGGAGGTTGTGTCCTCGAGGCATAGGCTAGACAAACAAGAGCCGAAAGCCGACTGCTTTCTACGAAACCCATTCCAGCAATAATAATGTCGTTCAGAATAGAAATGAATACTCTTTCCGGATAAGCGCAACATCTAGGCTATGAGCGAATCGAAGTTTTGAAAACACACACAACTAATATGCTAAAACCAATGATTGGCTAAAACAAATACAATTATGGTTCATTCCAATAACACACATTTTTTTACATATTCCACATTTTGTAGCTTCCAACATCATTGATTGATTGTGACATATGGATTGATCTAACTTCAATGAGAGAAGAATCCCAATTCACAAACATCTATTAACAAAATATTATGTTCAAGTAAATTCACAGCGGATTATTATAATTATTCTAATATATTACTATAAGTACATTGCACTTATACCATCAATATAAAAGGGAAACTTTGTATAATACAGGATAATATAAAAAAAAACTATAACAGCAGTGGCGTCGGAACAGGGGGGGCAAGGGGGGCATTGCCCCATAACTTTCATGCCATGGAGGCATAGGGGGCAGATTTCAGATATGAAAATAGATATTATAAGTGTGTGGTCCTTCCGTGCCCGAAAAGTCAAAACTTCTACTTTTTGGGAAAGCAACGTCGGATGATTGTGTCAACTGTCAACAATTCATTTCCAGGAAGAAACCAATCTTTATACGTTGTATTGTTTTTTATGACAAGATTTATCACCTCAAAACGCGTTTTAGGGCATAAAACCTAATGCAGGGTCAAATTTGTGTTTCGCCTATGGCGAAATAGCCTCCGGTCGGCCCCAGATATATCACCCACCTCGTTGCGATTAAAAATTAAACGATGCGGGTGATTGACCAACTGTTTTTATCTCGTTTTATTTACCATTACCATCTATTGAGTCTGGAATTGCCTCCCCTTATAAACGTTCCGACGCGCCTGTATAACAGTACAATAAATCGAACAAAGTGGACTAATTTGGCAGAAATTCACTAAAACTTCACCTAGCTCAGTCTTGAGGGAAATTTCATTTTTCTGCATTATGCTAATAATGTCTACCTTTGGGGTTTTGCAAACAAACTGTTCCAAGATCTAGTACATTGTGGGGGAGAACTCGTACACACCTGAACAAATTTAAACATAATTAAGCGAGCGTCGCCATTCCACTCCTATGGCACTCGTTCTGTTTGTTTGTTTGTTTTTTTTCTGTTTCGCGATAGCGGTCGAACGGAACGTCCGATCAAGTTGAAATTTCGACCATTCACAAGACTCGATGTGGATTGAATGCCAGTAGTTTTGTGGCCGAATCGGTTGAGAAGTTACAAAGTTACACCATAGTTACTAGAAAGTATTTTTCTGAAACACACTGGCGGCAAAATATGAGACATCCATATTTCATCAAAGTTTTGTCCGGTCACAAATATGTTCATTTTTATGGCGATCTGATAAGTATTGGCAAAGTTACACCAAAGTTACTCGAAAATATGTTTCTAAAACACAGTAACGGCAAAATGTGAGGTGGCTATATTATAGCAAATGTTTGTCCTGTCACGTATATACTAATATAAACGCGATCTGATATGTATTAGAGTCAGAAATTACATTTAGGTTATATTGCTGTAAATAAGTATTAGTAACGGTGGCGGACCGCGTAGAAAATACTAGACGAAATGACAACGAAAAATCTTAGCAACGCACATTGGACACCTTTAACAATGTCAGGAAGTATAATAGCTATGGAAATTAGAAAAATGTTTGTTTTACACATTTTTACACAGAATTTTACACAGAATACACATCACTGTTTGCTAAACAACCGTTTATGTTGTAAACCATACCATACCATACCATACAACTCTTACTTGCCAATTAGATCTTTCAAAGGGGGCATCGATTTGCTATTACTGATTACATTACAAGTGGTTGTGGAGTATCTTCATCGGAATCTATTTCTGTTTCGGTTACGGACGTGTGTTTTCGTTTCTGAGATTTCTTAGCGAGCCGTAATTTATTTTCAGAAATCGCTTCTAGAATATATGGCGTATACATGTTATGTTAGTAGCAATATTTGATTACACACAACATAACATTTTAACAAATCAATTATTCGTAATAACCAGCCAATATATGAACACAATGAACACACTACACTGTAGAGAGTTATGCACGGGACGACGTGTTGCCTGGTTATCGGTCAGACCACGAATGCAATTCTTTCTTGTCCACCACAACATGCCAAAAAGCTAACATTCTAGATATGACCGGGTGTTTATGACGATTTCCTGGAATTTATGAAGCGGGTTTCATTCCAATGGCAGGGTTGGGTTCGTATTGGGGGTCTTTAGAACAGGAAGAGGAGGATTATCGAAAGTAACCGCAGTTTCCTTGAAATTGTTTTCAATTTTCCCAACTGTCAAGAAGTTATCAAATGTAATCGTTTGTTTGTTATGTGGACGACTATTATTTTACTAAAAGAGTAGATGTTGGGTTTCCAAGAAATATGTGCATGGTTGAAACGTTGGGTGTGAATTACGCACCCAACGTTTGAACTTCTGTTATGGCTTCCGGTAATGAATTCAGGGATTTCATCTCGTGTTTGTGCTAGCCAAGTAGTGGGGTGTACATCATGATCAAATGTCAAGATCAACGAAAGATCGACTGATTTTCCTGTTCTCAACTAAGCCACTGACCCACTGTAGAGGAAATATTAGAGGTAGGCCTATAATATTTTATAATGAAAATCATGTTATCCCAGGTGATTATGATTCATGAATTATATACGGTAATGAAGGAAATATTACAAAAACCCTATGAACCATTATGCATGTGGAAAAATAAATGCGTGAAAAAGGTAAGACACTCATAACAATGGGGGGGGGGGGGGGGCATACGTTGACGCATATACAAAATATATTAAATTTAGATTACAAATGTATTCGAAGTTCATAATAATATCGCCCCTAATAATAGTAATAATGATACTATAATAAATGATAATGATAATAATAATAATAATGATAGTCATAATGATAATAATAATAATAATAATAATAATAATAATAATAATAATAATAATAAGTCTTTATGTTATGTTTATATAATTGTTTTATGTAGAATTTATGAAATTGCGTGGTCCCTGCGGTGCG